>JAKUBG010000011.1:0-344223 GCA_030563145.1 Schwanniomyces polymorphus var. africanus
AGATAACATTTTTGAATCTCGCACGACCATACATAATATAATATGAAATATAGCTAAGATATACTCTTAACTATAATATCCTATAAGTATAACATAAAATAATTAAGTTTTATTTTGAATTTAACTATGTCTTTTTTTGAAGCTATTGATAAATTAATCTGATTTTACATATTTATTATTTTTGTAATTTATTCTTTTATAGTATTTTTTTCCCTTATTTCTAAAATTTTAAAATTATTGTTAGCTTTAAAAACTTTAAAAATATTCTTTCATTCGGCATTGTTGAACTATTTTAAAATAGAAAATACCTAGATAATGTATCATCACATTTACTTACAGGATATTATTTCATTTGAATTTTTTTTCAACAACGAACACTTAGGGTATAATTATTTTGATGCTATATATATTAATCTTTTGGGAACTGTAAGAGTATATCACTAGGTATAGATCCCTCATTAACTGAATATGCTTTGTGATGACCAATGGAATTGATAAATTTCAGCAGGTCCTAGCCTGCTTCTTATGTAAGTTCGTGGTTTATAAATAGGGCAATATCTCATTTATATATAGTTATAATAATTAGTGGAGCCGATCACAATACAATCGTGCCTGTGATTCAAACTATAATATTACGTTAAAGCCAGATATCTAGCAGACATTATTTGCATTTCTTTATTCAATTTCCAGTGAATTTAAAAGCGATATATTACATAAAATATTTTTAAACTAATCATTTGATAAAGATGGTTCAATAGAATGATTTATTATCATTTTATAAAATAAATAAATTATCTTTGTATATAAAGCAATCATCAGAATATGATACCCAATAAATGATATGTATTTTGCGGTTAAAATATTGCAGGGCCATAAAATATGGTTCTGACGTCACAAAATTAAGGAACCGGAAATATGAGTTATTTAATCAACATAATTTATTAAGCAATTTGTTATACAATGCATTTGTTTCTAGATAAATACCAATAAAATAAATAATTTAGATCATGGAATTTATTGACTTCCTGATTACACTTGGTCGATGGATTACTCACACAACCATGGGTGTAATATAAATATCTTGTTATATCTTTTAAGATAACCGAAATTATATTAATCTTACTAGTATCGAGTGAAATGTCCTTTTATTATCTAATATATATATTCTATTTGACTTAATGGAGAAAACCACAATAATAATATCATATGAACAGAGACAAGTATCTCTTCCAGATATCATCTTGCTATTGAATTTGAACTGAAACTTTTTATAATTGAAGAGAAATAAAAGTATTATTTAGTATTTATCATAACCTTAATCAGTATCAATTATATATTATTCCACCATCGACTACAATTGATTGACCAGTTATGAAGTTACTGTTATCGTTAACAAGGAAGGAAACCAAGCCTGCAACATCTTCAGGATATGCCATTCTACCTAAGGCAACGCTACTCAAATGATTTTTTTCTGCTTCTCCTTTAGTAGCTCCTAATTTTCTGGTACTCTCGATAATATCATCAAACATGCCAGTGGATACTGGTCCTGGACAATAAGCATTAACAGTTATATCATACTTAGCTAACTCTTGAGCAGCTGACTGTGTTAAACTTTTAACAGCAAATTTCGAGGCGGAATAAGCACCCAACGTTGGAACACCAACGTGAGCTGCAATAGATGCAGCATTTATAATTTTACCTTTGGTATGGTTCTTAATAAATACTTCGGAAGCAGCTTGAATACCATATAACACCCCTTTAACATTGACATTTATATGGTCATCGATATCACTACCACTAAGATTTAATAATGGTTCTACTTTACAAATCCCGGCATTGTTTATCATGACATCAAAGCCACCAAAATTACCTTCTGTTGTTCTAACAAGATTGAGTACATCATTTTTCTTAGAGACATCAGTTGGGACATAAATAGCTTTTTGTCCCAATTTTTTAATCTCATCTACGACACTCAAAGCATCATTTTCAGTATTTTGTAAGTCACCAATGGCGATGTTGTATCCATCTTTTGCAAGCTTAAGTGAAATAGCACGACCTATTCCCCTTGAACCTCCTGTAATAGCTATCGATTTAATCATAATTTTTAATTGGCAAAATTATAAATTTTAAGAATAGAATAACTTACAAAATATGAAAAATATCATATCTCACGGTATTTATAATGTATATAGTATATCTTACGATATTGATAATGTATATAGTATCTTACGATATTTATAAAACATACATATATCGTAAGCTATAATCCTCGGTAACACGGATATCTTCACCATAAAATTTCGGAGAAATACAGAAATCCGAAATCAAGTTCTGTAAGATATATTTAGTTTCTATACTATATTATCATTCTATACTATACTATCATTCAGTCCAAATTATTTTATAAAGAAGAGGTTATTATTGTGATTCTGGATCTAAATTACAATGTTCTCTGATTTTACATGCTTTAGAACTTGGACTTCTAAAATGCTTTTTTACCGTCGGATATATATCTAATTTCAAATTACTGTGGGGAAATATCCGGACTTCATTAAGTCTTTAGTTCAATATCCGATATTCTTCTCCAACCTAGATGAAAGAACTGGATAAATGAAAAATATACCAATAATATAATACAAGAAATGCTCTCCACTTTTATACCTTAAAGTCACAATTCTAATATAAATAACTCGTGTTTCCAGTCTTTTTAAGTACCTATTTCATTATTAAAGTTACAAAAAAAATGGCCAGTATTGATTACACTAAAGAAGTTGAAGAAGCACTTCAGGAAATTAAGGATTTGAATCCAAACCATACCCCCGAACAAAGAAGAATAATTAGAGCACTTATTGAATTTTTCCTGGCTATCTTCATTCACGGAGACAGAGAAACTATGAGAAAACATATTTCTCCTAGGTATGTTCAACACAACCCAAATCTAGGTGATGGTCCAGATTCACCATTCGAATTTGCCGCCTGGAAAAGACAGCAAACTAAAGAAAAATCAGGCTATAGTGGGCCACCAACTCTTCGATACAAGAGATTTCTTGTTGATGGTGATTTATTAACTGTTCATTTACATTGGATAAATTATCCAGGCGACAACGGTATTAATATCATTGATGTTTTTAAATGGGATACAAAGGAATTTCAATTTGTTGAACATTGGGATTGTAACCAAGAAGTTCTAGATGAGAAATTACACAAGAACAAAAACGGTATTTTTTAGCTTAGTTGTAAAATATGTGTATTATTCAACATTATCTTATTTATGTCTAATAATTTATGTTTTCGATTTCTGCTTTTATATGTAACTGAAATTTTATCTCACCCACTCTAATATTTTTACTGGTTTGCATATAATTATGTTTATAACGTAAAAAATTCCCCCCACATAAAATATAAGCAGATCTAATGTGATTCTCTTAAAGGGAGTTTAAAAATGACGGTCCTTAAAAAGCTAAGGAAGAGGTCTCGAGTAGTTCCACCAGATAAGAGGAAGAAAATAACTAAGGCATGCGATCTTTGTAAAAGAAGAAAGATGAAAGTAAGTATCAACTACCACAGTATCATATTATTACATGGCATTCGGGAATATTAACAATGAAGTAGTGTAGTGGTGGTATTACCTGTACCGCTTGTCGACGTAAAGGGATACAGTGCCTGTATTTCAGTGTTGATAGAAGACTGACTAAACTGAAATTAGATGAATCTGATTTTAAATCCACTATTGCGCCAATTCTAACAGAAGATAAAGATCTGGAAATTCTACTGACTTCAAAAGAGTTAAATTCCAATGGTATACCCCGAGGACTTCAACCTATGTCTTCTTTTCCTTTAACAGGTGATGAACCTCTTAGTGAATCATCCGAATACCTGAAGTTTGAAAATGAAGTACCTGAGGGATTATCAAATATGAATGGTAAACACACTAGGCTTTTAATTAATTCCACTGGAGGCTTACGATATTTTGGTGAAAGTAGTCCATTATCACTATTACATGAATGTAGGGCAATATTTAAGGAAGTGAATGGAGAGTCAGTTTTTACAGTTGACCCCAAAAAAGGACTTGTTTTAGACGAACCATACTTAGTCAAGAGAAGATTCCCAGTACCCCTACCAACAAAGGAATTATGTGGAATTCTCATGAGATGCTTTGAAACAAATATTAATGATACATTTTATGTTTTTGATATGGAATATTTCAATGAGAACGTCTTGCAACCTGCGCTCAAAAATCCACTTGCTTTGGATAAAACAAAATTATGTTTGTTATATTTAGTTCTAGCAAATGGTGCCTATTTTGCTGAACTCTCTGATGATTTAAATTCTGAGGAATTAGAGTCGGTAGGTTCGTCTTCTTTTCTTGATTCAGGAACTATAATAATGAGAGATTTAGTTTATGATGGTAGATTATGGTTGGTTGAAGCAAACTTTTTAAGGTACTTTTATTATCAGTCCAGTTGTAGGCGTTCATCATCTTGGATAAATTTAGGTTTAGCAATAAGAATTGCTCAAGCTTTAGGAATACACAGGAGACATATTAATGAGAGATTCAACGATCCAAGTTATGTAAATCACAGAAGAAGATTATTCAGAAGTCTATATATATGTGACAGAATTTCATCCATTAACCTTGGGAGACCACTAGCCATTAATGACTATGACTGTGATGATTTCAAAGTTACTCCTTCTATTATTGATTCCCTTGAACAATTTAGATCAAGGTGTCAAATCGAAATCTCTCATGTTGCCCAAATTAATGGAAAAATACTTGAAAATATCTACAAGGATGGCATGATTAATATTAAAAGAGCGAGAGCATTGGCAATCGAATTAAAACTATGGTCTTTAAACTTACCTCCGGAGCTCGATATGAGCAATATCCAAAAATATAGTTATGATAGCAGTGATGGTTATTTACTTGTTTTGGTGCATTTATCCCAATTATATGGTATTATGCTTCTAACAAAGCCGTTTATGATGCATGTGTTATTATCAAAATTACAGGGCGATACACAAATTGGGGAAAATAGCTTGATGCATAACTTCTGTAAAGCTTCTATACGTACGGCATTAACAACAATTAGGTTAATTCATTGTTATATGGATCATCGAACGAATAGGTTAGAGGTTTTCACGACAACTAATTGCTGCTTATTTGCTGCCTTAATAGTGGGTCTTACCTTGTTTGAGCATAAAAGAAAGAAAAATCCAAACGAGGAGATTTTAAATGTTCTAATATATAATCTTCAATTAGCGGAAAAGATACTATATACAATGGGTAAATTTAATCCAACAGCTGCAAGGTGGAGTGAGAATGTGCAAAATATGTTAACAGCAATTATAGAAGAGCCTAATAGTAATACACAAAAAGATACCGAGGAAATATTCGATTCTAGCATGGATTTGGAGATATTCAAAGAAGTAAACTTAATGGATATCGAAAAAGATTTAACGAAATTTCAACAAAAATTTCTTCCTCCTGATAATGAATTGAAGTATAGGGATGATGAATTGGGACAAATGGGAACCTCAAGAGATTCACCTTCTTTAGATGCGTTCTTGTATAATTTTGGTCGAACAGAACATCTTTTCGATCGTCTTCGTTAGTAAAAAAATGGCAAATCAGATTCACTCCCAATATTAAATAATTCCCAATATCTAATAATTCCTTTACTTTAATCAATTAATCTAGATGATTTCTTAAAAAGGAATAAAATAATTCAATTTCATCCATACTGAGTTAGCATCAATATTGCATGGTTTAACTGAAGAACCAAAGTAATGCCCCTGGAAAATATGAAGAAATAATTTCAAGTCCAGAAAAAGCTCTGAATATATCATTTATTTAATGTCCAGAAATTCAATAGCATTTTTATTCTAGCACCTTCGTAATTGTAATATGTTTGATAATTACAAAAATAGATGTAAAACATTTCTCAGCCAAATGTAATGAACTATTTTTCCAAACCTCTTCTGCAACGAAATATTAAGGATAATAAAGACCAAAGAGATGTACAAACAAGAATTTTAATTTTTAAATATTCTCCAGCTTGTATAGATTGGGATATGGGAAGAATATAAGCCATAGTTAAAAATTGCCTCAGATGATAATATCAAAAAATCATCCTTTTCAATAATAATTTCTTTATCTGCTTTCAATAAAATCACACTTTCCTTTTCCATGCTTTTCAAGCTTAAGACTTCTACTGCAGACATAAACACACTTAGATTATTAATTCTACTAACTTTGTGAGTAAGCTGATGAATGCTTTTTCCGTATATCCTTCTCAGATAGTTCTGCATGTAGAGAACCTGATCTATACATTGGTTTCGTCTATTACCTTCGTTTACTATACGTAATTTATTTGTATCGCAGTTCATATCAGTTGGTTCATAACTCACCTTTTTAGACGTCTTAAATTGATACTCATCAATGTTCCCCAATGTTATTTCGTAGTTATATTTTTGTATGTTGAACCAATCAAGAAATTTATTGGTAAGAATCGACGACTGATTGATAATACTGTCGTTGCTGTATAAAATACGTTCAGTCTTAAATTTAAATTTAAATGCTATTTCTTTGTAGGCAGAAAGGTACTTATTTGATAAGATATCAAAAGAAGTTATTGGCTTATCTCTTTTTATGAGTGAAACGAAATCAAATACAGATATTTTCTTGTTAATAACTGAACTTGATCCCTGAGATGTGTTTTCTTCATTCAATACCTTCTTTCCTTTTAAAACATCTAAATCCCTCTTATGCCCACTCACTAATATCCTGCTTTCTGAATTTTTGTTTTTGTTATACGTATTAGTACAATCTCCCAATACATCATGCTTTACAACGCGTTTGCTATGTTTATCTATTAAAGGTTTAGCCTTTGATTTGCGCGTCAAATTGAGACGTTTATCATTTTTCATACGTCTTATATTCTCCTCAACTTGTAAACTATGTGCTTCAAAAGGATCTAATATAGTATGTTTATTCATTTACATATATATATATATATAGGTTTATTATTGAAAGAGATCTACCTGTATTATCATTAAAGTTTATATACAGTACCGCAACTAAAATATACTTTAATCATGGAATTTAGATCAAATACCAAGATAATTGAATAAAATTATCTGTCATAGTTCTCTTATAGTACTATTCATTAAGGCTTTAATGTACACTATATTTATATTTAGTTATTAAGAATCGGTTCAAGATAATAAAGACCTTTTACAATCAAATTAATATTCAGTAAACCCCACCTACGAATTTAATGACTTCCATTCAACTGGAAATGTTAATCAGAAGTACAATATTATTCAATTTATATTTGAAATCCTTAAAAAGAATTTATTATTTCTAATGATTTACTTTTTTTTGTGCTATAAATTAAAAATCTCAAATCATTCTAATCGCAATTATAGAATATTTATTGTTAGTATATCTATTATTTAATAATTGATTTAGGATGTCGTCTTGGGATCAAGTTAAATTTACTTTGAGCTCTAGAACAAAGGGAAGCTATTTAATAACAGATGAGATATTATCCCATGTTCCTCAGGTTAAGAACTATGAAGTGGGATTTTTACATTTATTCTTACAGCATACTAGCGCTGGTCTTACATTGAACGAGAATTGTGATCCTGATGTTAGAGAAGATATGACGTCTTCATTAGATCGCATGGTTCCAGAAGGTGACTTTTACATTCACGCAGACGAGGGCCCTGACGATATGCCTGGTCATGTCAAAAGTAGTACTATTGGTGTTAGTTTACAAGTTCCAATTTCAAATGGTAGATTAAGTCTTGGAACCTGGCAGGGTATCTATTTATGTGAATTTAGAAATTACAGACATTCAAGAAAAATCGTTGCAACAATCAATGGCATGAAAAAGAATTAAATGTTTATTATGGTTTTGATGTTTGTGCTTCATATACACTATTACTATATTCTCGTAATACAAGTAATTTATTGTTTTCAAACTCTTCTAGGGAAGCTGTAAGTTCATCAATTTTTTTAACTAATTCATCTGTAAGTAAACCACTCCACCCATTATGCCTTAAACACCTTTTTCTATCTTGAATGCAAACTGAATTGTCGAACCAAATAACTCCAGTATCCTCCTTATATTTTTCTACAAAGGAAACAATATTATCAACATAATCCTTAAAGGTTTCATAGAGATTATCACATGTTACCAATTGATTAAAATCAATATTTCTATACTTAAAATCATTGAATGTTTTATCAAAGCAACATATTTCAATAGATTTACTATTATATTTACTTTTTAATCTCTTTAGATTTCCCTTTTCAGGCGACACTTCAGGATAAACCTTCTTTTTTAACGAATCATTAATTTTTTTTACTAAATCTTTGTATTTAGTAATTATGTTTACTCGAAATTCATAAAGTTTTATCATACTCTTAATATCATCCAATTTTTCTTCTATCGCAGATAGTTTTTGTTGTATTTCTAAAGGAAATTTGTCAATTTTCTTATTGTCTTCCTTAAATGCAATAACTTCAGGTAGTTCAGGAAATACTAAGCCTAAATTAGAAAATTTCTCGTAGTTTATATCAACAAAGTTCAAAACATCTTTTATCCTTTCTATTTTCAAGTCTTGAATAGAACCGTTATTGTGTGATAAGTTTTCAGTCATAAATAAAATTCCATGCTCTTCTGAACAATATTTTGAGTTCTCATCAGCCTTAGCTGGTTCTCGACACCAACCTATCCTACACTTTCTTTTCCATTTTGTGACCCCTTCACCTTTCCATTGACAAAATTTACAATAGAATTTGGATATTAACTTAGAATTCTCTTCTTCTAATTTCATACATTTAAAATGAAACCACTCATCACATCCATCACAAGAAATCATTAATTCACCTCCATGATCAGGCTTTCGACAAATACAATACACCTCTTCACTATTCAAATTAAATTTGGCTGCATTTATGAATTTCTTATATTGCTTACTGATTTCTTCATTTGATTCTTCATCATCAAACCTTGTATGAACAATCATGTCACTTGCTTGATTTTTAAATGTTGTTGAAGAAACGGAAGGAGATTTTGATCTTCTTTTCTTACTTCCGTCTACATCAAAATTAGTAAGTTCAAATCCAGTACTAGCCTTAGATCCAGAAACCTTGGAATGTTCTATTGGTGTAGCGGACATTATAGCCAAAATTGTTTTGCTAACATAAATAACTTAAATATTTTTTATTATCGCACTAAATATTTTTGACTATATTATAATACATATAATAATTAGACTAAACACCTTATTAATTTTCTATTCAACATCAGAAGTTCCTTTGGTAGCCTTTAAGTTAAGCTCTTTATTTGAATCACTATCTTTAGAGTCATCGCTATTTCCCTCTTCTTCAATTAACAAAGACTTAGGTTTCCAAATTTCTAATAGGTTGTCTGCACCAATTGAAACATAGAGGCCCTTAACACTAGGATGTACATCGACATCATTTATTCTTCCAGCGTGACCGCCATGAATGAAATGTAGACAGGGATCAACTTTATTTACGTTCTTCCTCCTTGACAGTTCTTGGTACTCATTAGGATAAGTAAAATCTTCTTCTAAATTATTCAAATCCCAAATAATTGTCCT
This sequence comes from Schwanniomyces polymorphus var. africanus, assembly GCA_030563145.1. NCBI lineage: Eukaryota > Fungi > Ascomycota > Pichiomycetes > Serinales > Debaryomycetaceae > Schwanniomyces > Schwanniomyces polymorphus. Next base: position 9,637 of record JAKUBG010000011.1, read on the forward strand.
CTTATCTAGTCCCCAAGACACTAATGTAGATGGAGTATTTCCAGAATCCCATATGACTCCTTGAATACTACCATTATGTCCAAAAAGGTTACGCATTGGAATACCTGGCTTTCTTAAATCAAATAATGAAACTACATTGTCTTTACCACCTGTAGCAAAGAGTGTCTCAACTTGAGGGTGGAAAGCAATTGTATTCTGTATGTGCGTATTTTCATATTGTATCACAGGATTGCTTCCAGTACTTGCCCTGATATCGCTGAAGTGTGTAAAATGGTCATCTGCAACAGACCCAAAAATACTTCCTCCTTTCAAGTTATATGATATGCCATTTATTGTTGCACTATGCGATTTGAATAATTGAATTGGAGTTGAAGGCTTAGAGATTTCCCATAATGCAATTTGACCATCCTTTGCACCCGACAAGAATTGATCATTTGAAACCCATTCCAAGCAGTTACCATCTTGCTTATGGTATTTGAAGTCAACATAATCGTTGCTATCAAGCCTGTATAAATGAACAATGCCTTGATTGTCAAAAGTTAACACTTTTGATGCATCTGGAGAAAGCTTTAATTTATTTATTTGACCGTCATGTTTCCAAGTTGATAAAATTTTAAAATTGCCAATGTCATCCGTAGCATTTGATAATGGAATAGGAATACTTTGGGCCCTTGGCAAAAAACTAGAGAAATCTGAAGCGAGAGTGCTAGGCAAGTCAAGAGAAGCCAACTTCAAATACTCGTTATTTTGTAAGCTATTAGAACCTAGCAAGAGTTTTACTGTAATGTTATTTTTATTATCAGATACTGAATAGCCTGGCAACCATTGAATTGATAATGGGAAATCCAACACATGGGTTTGTATTGTATCGTATAGCAAGGGTACTGTCTTTTTCCAAATTTTAAACTCTTCATTACTAATTTTTTCTCTTATTTGCTGAGATTCTAATATCTCACGTTCGGCAACAGCCAAATCTCTATTTGATATAGTCATATTTTATATGAACACAGCATCGCTTTATTGTTATCAGTCGTTTTTCCATTTATCATGTATACCGTTCACAAATTTACGCACCAGGATAAAGTGAACGCGTATAACTAAAACCGAATTAGCTTTGTAATATTGAAGATTGTAAGTAATACAATATAAACATACTTACTTCTATATATACTAGGATTATATTGTTATATCAAATGCCACTTACGGCCCCTAATTCATCAGGCTCTACAGGCTCGTCAAAATACAGGCTGAAAGTGTAAACAGTGCCATAAATTAAAATACCTCCTATAATCGTTAAAATCATAGCCGTTTTTGTCAATATATGGGAATGATGTAGTAAAATAGGAAGATAGAAACCTGTAGTCGCCAAAAATGCCGATATAAACAATCCTGCTTCCTTCAAGATTCCACTAGATGAAGCAGAATTTGGATCAAAATTAAACTCATAATCACTAGAACTTGATAAAGCCCTTGAGATTGGAATTGGTGTATAAGCGATAGCAAATATTATTCCAATTAAGATTGGGAACCAATTTCCATTTATTCCTGCTAAAACTACCAATAGAAAACCCATGGACAACACTATAGATAATCCAATGATTTTATTCAAAGGATTATCTTTAAAACTCGTAGTATTATTCATTATTAGATATACCTTATTATTTCTATTTAATATGCTTTATTTATTTAACTTAGTTTTAATGTCTTAATTGCATCTTCTTTGCCATTAAGGATGACAATAAAATTCAACTAGATTGGCCTGCATACAGACATTCTAAGTTCATAAGGAAATATTCTCATTTTGGTTTGATTTCTAAGGTGACTCCACAAGGATGTCTAACTACTATGAACTAACCACACCAAGAGTTGTTAAAATTGCGGAGAAATTGCAAGTGGTTTCTCTGCCGCCTGGATATCTAGATGAAAAATTAGGCAAGTCCAAGGTGAGTTCTATATCTGAAAATTCCCTGATTAATATAGATGAACTTAAGATTAAGAAAGCATGGGAGATTGCATTTTCACCTGCAAAATCAATTCCTATGAATTTAATAATGAGCTATATGACGGGTAATTCTCTCCAAGTAATTCCTATTATGATGACCGTTATGTTACTCTGGAATCCATTGAGAGAAATATTTACGACGACCAATAAATCATTTGAAAATCTACAATCTAAAGAGAACCAAATGATAATAGTATTGGCTAAAATATGCTTTATCTTATGTCAAATATGTAACATGTTAATTGCGGTATGGAAACTTTACAAGATGGGACTAATTCCACATGCAGAAGCTGATTGGATAGCTTGGAAACTGCCACTTCAATTTTCAGAGAAATTAAATATTATATGATATGATCATTGTTATATATAACACCAATAGTCAATGCTAGTTTATTGTTTATTTAAACCGCTCTCTTAATCATTCTTTCAAGTTTTCACTTTCCTTTGAAGTTTTCACAACTTTACTCTCCATAAGTTTGTTGTTGTTACTCTCTTCTGTCTTCTTCACTCTAGATAATTCATTTGTTTCACCATGTGTATGCTTCTCAAATATCTGTTGTAAGTTGAATTTTTCTAACTCATCATACGAATTAGCAACACTCATACCAACATTACTTTTATAGCATTCAACTAAAATCAACTTATCATATTTTTTCAAGTCAACTGAGTGGCCGTGATCATGACCCACACATTCTGCAATTGCTTTGATCATATCCGGTTTTGGCAAAGCATTAAAATTTCTCCTTGTAATTTGGATTGCAAACTTATAAGGTTTTTGGCTCTCTGCATGGAAATGAGGTTTAAGTACTCTTTTGGCTAATTTCTTGACTTCTTCTATCGTCGGCGAGACAGAATAAGTGATCGGAGTTAGTTTTTGAGTATACCTAGTTGTCTTAGTATTAGATTTTAGACTCTCGGAGCATAATCTTTCTACAAAAGACTCGGGATCAATCGGACGTCTTGTTTTAATAAAAATGAGACACTCACACCCTAAATCAATTGGTTTGAGAAGCTCCTTTTTGGAAGACTTGCTTTCCTTCAAGTCATTTAATTCTTTCTTGATTTGATCCTCGATAGATAAATTTTCTTCATCGGAGTTTTCCTTGTCATCAAGCTCATCTAGGTCATAATATTCCTCAATTTTTTCAGAAAATAAATTCATTAACTCTTTTCTGCATTGTTGTTCCCTTCCTCTATGACAAGTAACATATATACCACTTGTGTTAGGATCTATAAACCCATTCACCTTGTGTTTTTTGGACTTTCCTCCCCCGTTACCATTACTTCTTTTACTCATATTAAGAACTACTGATAAACTAAAAATTTTTTGATTTATTTCGCGCTTTTATGATAATAACAAAAAGATTTAAATCATGCCGCTAACAGATCTATCTGTTGATATATGGTATAACATCATAAAAAAGGGTCTGCTTCGTCCATCTGATTTTGTAAATTTAATAAAAAGTAATGTTTCACTATATAAACTCCTTAACACGGATTTAATGTGGTCTTATATTGGCCATAATCAATTAACAATACTACTGCATTACGAATTGGAACCTGAGACGCAGACAAATCTGAACAGCTTACAAGTGAAAGCTTCTATTGCTAAAAGACTAACTTGGAAGGAAAAAAGAATTATAAACATATTAGAGGAATATGAATTTCATGGCTCCAACATTGCGAAGTATTTAGACTTATTTTCTTGTGATCCAGACTATATACCAATCGTAATAGGCCAAATTGAATCATTAGAGGATCAAATGGATGCTTGTTTAGATGTCAATGCTTCTTTTGATAAATTTGCTAAGTTGTCGTTACTTCATAATTTGCTCTCGGCACAAAATATACGGATCTTTTGGAAATCGATTGAAACTTATCATGAGAGCTCGTCTAAAGTTCAAGATGATTCTTACGAAAATTTTTGGTTTAGAATTAGTTTTTTTGATAAGTCATTCCATAGGTTAGTAGCTCAAAGAAGCAAAGCATTCACAACAATTAAAAAGTGGCTACATTATGAGATCTTCATTGATGAATTGGTTAACCAGAGAAGAAAATCAATCAAGTTAATAACTAAAGGAGATAGCACTAGAAGATATACTATTTTATTCTCAGATAAAAGCTCGATTGTAAAATTCATAGTTCGTTGCATGCGAATTGTTTGCAAGTATTTTCAACCATTTAATACTTCGAGAATAGAACAAGGGTATACTCTAGAAGATTTCAGCATTATGAGAATATATTCCCATTATGCAAATGGCCATCCACTTTTGTTAATGTCAATAATGGTAAGAATAGTCCAAGACTTTTTACTGGCATTTATCATCCAATTACCTAATACGGTAATAGACCTTAAACTAACTATAACAAAAAATTTCATTCGTTTATTCAACTATTTCCTTAAGTTAACCTACAACCATCAACTGAAGACATATAATGTTCTGGCGTTCACTATGTTAAATGTAACGGATTATATGCGTGTTTCTCTTAACTATAATGATGATGCCATTTCTAATATGCTAGAACCAGTCAGTCTGAAGTACTTAATTGAGTTCTTTTTAAATACCATATCACCTATATATAATACGTCAATGCCTAGGGCTAGAGGTGTTACCATTGATTCTATAAATTCAAACATTGAAATAGACAAGTATTTCCAAAGAAAGCTAGCAGTCATTCAACCTCAGGAATTTGAATTTATAAAATATATTGGCCGATACTTCATATGCAATTCATCTGATGAGCCTAATGAATTAATATTCAAGAAATTATTTTTTACGTCTAATAATTTCATTTATTTTAAATCCATCATGGATCTTAAGAATCTGGAGAATTTGTTAAAAAGGCTATTGGGATTAAATTCAGGTGATATATCACTTTCGAGAATTTTCGAATTGAACAACTTTAACTACTTTAACGAAAGATGGACAAAATCTTTTAACCCACATTCCGGAAATAAAGAAAATAGTGAATCCAGCCTTTTAGGCAATGTGGTATATCATAGTAAATTTCAAACTTTAGGAATAGTAACAAATTGTTACGAAACAGAAAATCGGTATCAAATTCTTACTATCGATAGGGAATTAGAAGTTTATAATGCAAGCTCAATAATTCCTCTATCTGGAATTAATTGTGACAGGGCCAAGTTACTTAAATTCGTAATATATTCTTGCGGTATAGATATTCTTGGATTGCTCTTCTTTGAGAAGATAGCTTTTTTTAATGATTATGGAAGACTTGTTACTCCTAAAACTCAAGTATTAGTTACTCCTAATTAAGGATTTAAAGAATGCTACGGTATTGTTTAATCTAATATTTAGTCTAATATTTAATCTAATATGACTAAATATTTTGACAATGTTCCAATCATACATCCTGCATATAAATAAATTGCTTATTTTATAATTGTAAGATATAATAAAATGGTAAATTATACCTAATATAATAATGCTAAGAACGGAATTTATAAAACCAGTTAGAAGCAAGCTAAGTAAGTCTTGGATATCTAAACGGTTTGGGCACTCCGTCATTGGAATTGATTTGGGAACTACGAATTCTGCAGTTGCCATCGTCCAAGCCAATCAACCAAGAATCTTAGAAAATAAGGAAGGGCAAAGAACCACGCCATCAGTTGTTGCGTTTAGAGGATCAGATATCCTTGTGGGAAATTCTGCTAAGAGGCAAGCTGTAATTAATTCATCTAACACATTTTTCGCCACTAAAAGACTTATTGGAAGAAAGTTTGAGGATGTTGAAGTTCAAAGAGACTTATCAAACACACCGTATAAAATCATTCCGAATGAAAATGGTGAAGCATGGATGTCAACTTCAGATGGAAGGAAGTTATCACCTTCTGATATTAGTGGATATATCTTAAAAGAAATGAAAAACATTGCTGAAGCTCATTTATCAGAGATTAAACATGCTGTTGTTACTGTACCTGCTTATTTCAATGATTCTCAAAGGCAGGCTACTAAAAATTCGGGAAAGAAAATTGGACTAGATATTTTAAGAGTTGTTAATGAACCAACAGCAGCGGCGTTAGCTTATGGAATTGATAAATCACAACGGAATGGGATTGTCGCTGTGTATGATCTTGGCGGCGGTACGTTTGACATTTCTATTTTAGACATAGAAGATGGTGTATTCGAAGTTAGGGCTACGAATGGAAATACTCATTTAGGTGGTGAGGATTTTGATATTATTATCATGAACCATATTTTAAATGCTTTCAAAGAAGAACATGGAATTGATTTACTGAATGACCGTTTAGCAGTTCAGCGTATAAGGGAAGCTGCGGAGAAATGTAAAATTGAACTATCTCATGTTAAGAGTACAGAAATTAATCTTCCATTTATAACTAAAGACAAACACATACAAATGTCTCTTACTGAGGATCAGTTAGATGAAATGTCTTTGCATCTAATAAAAAAGACAATCGATCCCGTAAAGAGATGCATTAGAGATGCAGAACTCAAAGTAAAAGATATTAACGAGATTCTATTGGTTGGTGGAATGACTAGAATGCCTAAAATCAGAAAGGTAGTTGAAGAAATATTTAAGAAAAAGCCTAGTACAGCAGTTAACCCAGATGAAGCTGTAGCGTTAGGTGCAGCAATACAGGGTGCAGTTTTATCTGGTCAAATGAAAAATGTGGTGTTATTAGATGTAACTCCTTTATCTTTAGGAATAGAAACCTATGGAGGTATATTCAGTCCATTAATAGCCAGAAATTCTGCAGTTCCTGTTAAAAAAGAGCAAATTTTTTCCACAGCAGTAGATGGCCAAACTGGTGTTGAAATTCGCGTATATCAAGGTGAAAGATCCTTAGTTAAAGATAATAAGCTGATTGGTAATTTCAAATTATCCAATATTCCTCCTGGTCCAAAGGGTACTGCACAAATTTCTGTTTCTTTTGAAATTGATGCAGATGGAATTATCAACGTCACTGCAACAGATAAGACTCCATATCCACCAGATCTGGAATATTATGGAAAGGATAACAAAGTTTCTGTCCAATTATCTGGTGATTCAATATTGTCTGAAGAAGAAATTAATCAAATGATTGCAGATAGTGCTCAGAACAAGAAGCATGACGAAGTGCTCAAAAGAATGGTAGAACATGCCACAAGGGCTGATATTATTTGTACAGACACTGAAAATGCATTATTGCAATTTGGTAATTTAATGGATCTGGTTCAAAAGGATTTAATAGATAGTCAGATCCAAAAATTAAGATCTAAAATAAATGACATAAGGGAAAGGGGTATTTTACATGATGTTGAAATAATTAATAAAGAAGTTAACGAAATGCAAAAAATATGCTTAGAGGAAATCAAGAAAGTCGCACTTAGGCAGAAAATGAACGAAAATAATTAGGTTACTAAGATAAAGTTATTATGGTTTCATTTCATTTATATAGTTTATGTTAAATTAAAAATCAATTTAGTTTAGTCAGTTTCCATCCTATCGGCTTCAGATGCTTCTTCATTTGTTTTTTCTGCTTGCTCAGTTTTCTCCTCATCTTTCATTTCATCCTTTTCATCATTTTCATTTTCATCATCTTTATTTCTAGCATTAGAGACGGAATCCAACTTATCCAACCACTGCTGAACGTCTTCATCGTCAAATATAGTGAAGCCAACACCTTTTCCGACATAACTTACGGAAGTATTCTTAAACGTAAGTTCAACATCTTGAGACAAGGTATCTCTCAAAGCATTCAATCCATGAACTACTAGTTCATCAACAGATTCTGTACTTTGAATTACTTCTAAGTTTCTCTCTAAATATGTTCTAGCAGCTTGGGATCTAGCACCAATAGCAGCACCAAAGTATTCTAATACAGAACCTGATGGCTGGAATTCATACAAATGAGCTCCAGTTTCATCATATCCAGCTACTAACAATCCAACACCATAAGGCCTGGATCCATAGGACTGAGTATTTTCTTGAGCTTTGTCGGCAATTGAAAGCACTGCTTTGGATACCAGCAAAGGCCTGTTGAAAATAATCTTGGAATTCATAGCTTGTTTCCTTAAATAGTTCGACAAAACTCTTGCATCTGGTGCTAATCCTGCTAAGCCAATTCCCAAGTGGTCATCAACTTTGATTATTTTCTTTTGGTAAGAACCCAATTCTTCTGCATTTCTCTTTAAAGCTACTAATACAACATGATTCTTTGAAACAATCCCTACGGCTGCACTTCCTTGTTTGATTGCTTCTAATGCATACTCTACTTGAAACAATCTACCAGTTGGCGAATAAGTAACAGAATCATTGTCATAATTATTTCTAAACATTTTATAGTAACAAAAATAGTGTTATATACTACTAGTTCAAATAGAGCATTTTCTGGGTTACGCCACCAAATATATCAATACTGCATATAATACCTAGAAAACTAATGATTGCAAACTCTCAGATGTGTACTGATCATTAAGACTCATTAACTGTTCAAAATCTGATGCTTCTAACCCGCCTTTCAACTGCTTGATAATATCTGAAATATAAGACTTTAAATTTACCAAATAAACTGGATCGCTCTCGAGTAACTTTTGATATCTGATTTTTTCTCCATGAGGTTTAATATCAGAATCCAAATAACAATAGTCATCAATATCCTCATAGACAAGGTTTTGGTTGTAAGCAATACACGATCCATTATCAGTTTCTTGAATTTCTTCCAAGAATAATAATGCATTTTTAATAACTACTGAGAATTTTAACAGTAACAAATCATATCTTCTTACTACACCATAAGTAGTTAATGACAACATAGCCAACAAACTTATCTTCTTGCTTCTTGGATTACCATTACTATTATAAGTTTCCATCCATTTCTCAACGAATCTAGCAATATCAAGCGAGAGATGATCAAATATATTGACAAATAATTCATTTTCTTTATATGCTAATCTTGACAACACAAGCAAGATTTTGTTCACAGAACTTAGAGTCTGCTTATCATCCATTACATAATTGATCATTGCACTGAATATGCCACTGTTCATTAAAGAATTAACGAAAGTAGTATTTCCGCTATTTTGCAATAATAGAATATCCATGAAGGATATAAAAATAGTAAATGCATCATCTCTCATATTAGGTAAGTAACCAGAGAGAATTCTAAATATCTCTTCATTATTTTCAAATAATTGCAGAGAAATTAAGGCATAGCTTCTTATTATAGATAATATAGTTGGCAATATTTCCGTAGAATTCATTAAAGAATGAGGGATCAAAACAAAGAGATTTAACAATTCTTCGTTATTACTATACTCCACTGGACAGTATTGGCATACTGATAACCACAAATCATACCCTTCTTCAGAAAACAAGGAAAAGTACTGCGAATTTTCACCACAGCATTCTCTAATTAACGGAAATGCAATTGAATACACCTCAGGAGAATTTTCATTTAATGAAATAGCTAAATTTTTAAGAAGTCTCAACAATGAATTCTTTAAGATTGTTTCATTTTCAGCGGAACCTGAATTCCAGTATTGGGGTATAAGCGTAAATATACTAATCAAAGTACGATATGTAACCAAGGGATTGCACCTTTCCAACAAAGATGATAAGATATTTAAAATGTATAATTTAGATTCAGTATAGTCAACTTCAGTTAGGAAGTTTAAAGATAGTGAAATAAATTCATCTAGATATTCTTTGAAGTCATATTTGTTGAAATCCCAATCATCAACCATCGATTTAAGAGTTTGAATAGATGTTAGCTTAACAACCTTATCATTTAAGTTATTTCCCGGTTGAAGGAAATCTATAAGCAATTTATAGATAGATATTCTGCTTTCTCTAGAACATTGAACACTAACCCACTCGGTTATAATTAAGCAAACCCTTCTTTTCAATATTTTCTTTTCAACTATATCATTCTTAGAGCTATCGGGAATTAGTACATCTTTAAGAAGTGAGTCAAAATTAACATTATTAGCGATTGTGTTAGAAGAAAGTTGTAGCGTACACAAAATAGAATCCCTAGTTAATATATCTTCAACAGTAGCCTGCTTCATCAACTCATTGGATATCTTATTAATTATGAAATCTGTCAAGTAATCGTTAAATATCAGAATTAAATCTTGGAAGAAGTTTTCAGCACAAGGTCTGATTTGGTATTCCCAACTAGTTGACAATTCTTCATTGCACCATTCTTCTGGTTCTAATAGCCACCCTTCTAAATCTGACGGTTTCAATCTAAGATACCAATTTATAATTAAGTCACACAAATGCTGTATTACCTCTGGAGTAAAATATTCTTGAGATAATTTATTGATCGCCGCATTAACCTCTTCTTTATTGTTACGTTGCTTCAATGTAATTGCGCCTTTCTTGTATATATAATTGATGATTTTTTTCAATATAAGAAATCCCTTTAGGGCCAATATCTCCCAGAAATCATTTTCTTCGCTGCTATTAAAGATAATTTCGGCCTTACTTTCTAAAAGAGATAAGAAAGTTGCAATTATGTCTTTTGAACAAGGAAGTAAAATAAAGCTCGTGGGATTGTTGTTGATAATATTAACATATAATTTACAATAGCACTTAACATATCTTTCCAATAAATCGGAAGAATACTTCTCATGTTCCAATATAAGACCTTGCAAATGTTCCACACTCAACTTTAAAAATTCAGTTACATCTTGACTCTTATGAGGCTGTTCGTATCCTTCTGGAATTATACGTCTTATATTTTTCAAACATAGATAGCATACTTCCATCAAACTAAGATCTAATCTTTGCGTCCATTCTTGGAAGAACTTCAAATAGATTTTAATTAATAATGGGGTTAACACTGGAGCTTTTGCTTGCATTGTATGTCTAGCTCTACCGATTCGAACCATGGAGACGTTCTTTATTATTTGATTTAAAATCAAAAGTAAATTATTAGTTGAAATAAGATCATTAGATAATACCAATGACTCTAGATTCTTAGCGATATCATCGAACAATGTAGGCCAATCACTTGGAAAGTCAAATCTTACAATTCTTGCGATTGAATGGGCATTTTGGATAGTGAGTTGATTATTCTTTTCGTGCAATAATTGAAAAAGTCTAGATTTTATTTGTTCCTTCTCTTCTCTTCTTATACTATTTGGTCTAGAAGACCTCCAATGCTTATCAATTCCATTCTTAAAACATATAATTGCTAGCCATCTAACTTGAAGGGGAAGGTCAATCTTCAAATAAATTTCTTGTAGCAAGAAATAGTACCCAGGATATATTTCCCATTTTTTTAATTGAGCCTCTGCCTGTTGCTGATCTTCGCTTCTTTCAGAACCATTGGCAACATTAAGAACACTCAACAATGAGTTGTAACTCAACTCCATTATTTTGACTATTCGTAATATATCAGTATATTTTATATATATAAGTTGCATCATTTTTTTCTATATTGGGTTACACACTACTAATAATTCATCACCACCTCTTGCTTTCATCCCCTTCACTCCAGAATTTTTCTACATAACCTAATTCTCTTTTCACTCTATTAACAGTATCTTGATCACCCATATTCTTACCCATATTATCACTTATCTTAATTGCTGGTTTGCCATTAACTTCTTTTAATTTAATTACTATATTAAGTGGGGTAGACTTTGAGCAAGGAGGTACTGTAGAATAGAAATCATTGGTGAAAAATGTACCAATTCCAAAAGATGCGATAACACCAACTTCAACCGCTTTCTTTTTGTACTTAAGACATTTCTCTATATTTAAAGAATCACTGTAGCAAACAATTTTAGAATATTTAGGATAGCCTAACTTCTCATAATGCGAGGCAATTTTTTCGGTATATTCTTCTGGGTCGCCAGAATCTTGTCTAACACCAGTATAATATCTAGAGTATGGCTCCTTGAAGTCTCTGAGAAATGCATCAGTGCCAAATGTATCAGTCAAGGCTAATCCAGCATGTTTGTTTCCAAACGTATCTAACCAGAAATCCATAGCTTGTCTGTTTGCTTCCAAATAATTTTGAGTAATGGAAGCTATACCCATAAACCATTCATGAGCAACAGTTCCAATGGGCTTTAGATTGTATTTCTTAGCCATTAAAACATTTGAAGTACCTAATAGAAACTCTGCCTCAGGTTGATGTGCCCCTGCATAATCTTTTAACGCCTTGACAACAATATCCTGCGTTTCAAATGATCTTCTCCGTCTTGTACCAAATTCACTAAAGTGGCATTCATTATGAAATAAATCCTTGCATTTCTTTTGTGCTAATATATATTGGCCATCATTGGTCCAATTAGTATCGACAAATTTAAAATAGGCTTCCGAAACTACTGCTAATATTGGGATTTCGTATAAAATAGTATCTTTCCAGAGACCGTGCATCTCGATATAAAATTCTTCTATATTATCTTCATCATTAAAGTATTTCACTTGTTCTTGGGGATGTAAACGAAAATTTCTGAGATAACTTATATAGTCACTTGGTAAATGTGGTAATTCTTTTGTTAGATAGTCAATTTCTTCCTCAGTAAACTTTAAGTTACCCATACTAGATATTTGCTCCTTGATCCAAGCAATTGCCTCTTTGTTAAGGACCATAGACAGGGTTCTATTAGTATATCTATAAATAACATAAGCTTCAGGGAAATGTTTTTGAACACCTGCATGCATGTATAGTTTATAAAGATCTGTGTCCAATAAGGACCTTATTACTGGAATCGTCATGTCAATTCAGATCTGTTGAAAATTAAAGCTATGTTTTAAATGAGGGTATGATATCGAATCATTTTAAATCTCGTTTTGCACAGGGACGTATTATAAATCGTTGAATTACAGCTAATCAGTTAGTGGTAGTTTATCAAAATTATGCAAAATAACTGATTATAACTGATTTCTTCAGAACTATCTTATATTATAATCGTATCACATGTAAAGTATTTCTGTAATAAAAAAGTATTTTGGAGTATTATATCCTCTTTGAAGGAAAGCAAAAAAATTTACGATGTAAGAATACAATGCTGGATTAAGCCCCAAATAAACTACTATTATCATAATTTGATTTGATTTGATTGATGCTTAGTATTAGATATAACAATGCCGTTTCATTGAACAAAAAAACCAATAGAATTCATTATATTTTGTTGATAATGAACCTTAGATATTGGAACAAGAGTCCCGATACCTCTACTGACAACCATATAACGGTATTATAATTCCTTTAAGTTGTAACCAACCTATAAGGGAGATAGACCTACCTAACAACTACTTTACTTACTAGTGAATCTATGCAATTTACAGGATTAAATTATTGGGACGACTTCGTTTTATAATATAGACATGGTTTCGTGGTCTAGTTGGTTATGGCATCTGCTTAACACGCAGAACGTCCCCAGTTCGATCCTGGGCGAAATCATTTTTTTAGAGATATTTTTACTTCAACTTTTCGTTATAAAAAAAGAAGACATACTTATTTTATAATAATAACAATGAAGTTTGAGTAGAAAGGAGCATTATATTTTGGTGGATACGAGATGGATATTATCAACTAATCCCATATAGATAGAATTAAGTATTAGGTAAAATACATACCGCTTGAGTATTACTGAGTATATAATTGAAAAAAACTTATAGAGTCGTGTATAGGTTATTTTTTACTTGAAAATTTTTCGTCTGCAAAAAAATATTATAAAAAAAACTAAGAAGGAACATATTTTATTTTCTTATAATACTAATAATTCAAAATGCCTTTCCAAAAGACCTTGAAGTCCTCTGCTTACCACTCCCGTTTCCAAACTCCTTTCCGTAGAAGACAAGAGGGTAAGACCGATTACTACCAAAGAAAGAGATTAGTTACCCAACACAAGGCTAAGTACAACTCTCCAAAGTACAGATTAGTTGTTAGATTCACTAACAAGGATATCATTGCCCAAATTGTCTCTTCCCAAATTACTGGTGATGTTGTCTTAACTGCTGCCTATGCTCATGAATTACCAAGATACGGTATCAAGCATGGTTTAACTAACTGGTCCGCTGCTTACGCTGTTGGTTTATTAGTCGCCAGAAGAGCTTTACAAAAGTTAGGTTTAGATGAAACCTACAAGGGTGTCGAAGAAGTTGAAGGTGAATTCGAATTAACTGAAGCTGTTGAAGATGGCCCAAGACCATTCAAGGTTTTCTTAGATATCGGTTTACAAAGAACCACCACTGGTGCTAGAGTTTTCGGTGTCTTAAAGGGTGCTTCTGACGGTGGTTTATACGTTCCACACTCTGCCAAGAGATTCCCAGGTTGGGATATTGAATCCGAAGAATTAGATGCTGAATTATTAAGAAAGTACATCTTCGGTGGTCATGTTGCTGAATACATTGAAGAATTAATGGATGATGATGAAGAAAAGTACAGAACTTTATTCAAGTCTTACATTGAAGATGAGATTGAAGCTGAAGATATCGAAGATATCTACACTGAAGCTCATGAAGCTATCAGAGCTGACCCATCTTTCAAGCCAACTGAAAAGAAGTTCACCAAGGAACAATATGCTGCTGAATCTAAGAAATACAGACAAGTTAAGTTGACCAAGGAAGAAAGAGATGCTAAGATTGCTAAGAAGATTGCTGAATTCCAAGCTGCTAACTAATTTTAATTTGGTAATTCATTTTAAATAATTTATTATATTAGTTAATAAGAATAAAGTACTCTTATCTTTCAAGGTATATTATCTTTGTGCTATAAATTTTATTAATACCTATCTTATTTATTAGATCTAACTCGTTGAGCATCGTTTAATAATTTATCATACACTTCATCAACCACAGCATTAACCTCTTGGTTTGATGTATCTCTTACTCCATCCGTATCATTTTCTGAATCAAAAGAATAGTTGTCACCATCATGAGATGGTGATGTCACTTGAGAGAGTTTGATAGGTTCATTTTTCATAGTATTCTCTTTGTCATGTTTTAAATTATCCGTAACCGGTTTTTCTTTCAATGAAGATATATTTTCATTTTCAGCTACTGTATAGATATTATCAATGCTTACTCTATTATTATTAATCTTGCCAATCAAATCTGTAATTGATTCTATTCCTTTAGCCTCAATGATGGCATCTCTTAATTCTGAACCAGAGGGAAGAACATTTAATGCAGGTATATCCTTTGACTCTTTATCCTTACCTTCTGATTGGGTAGTATCATTGTTTCTTTGTTCAATAAAAAAACCCCATCTATGAAACTCTCCTTCTTCCTGTTCCTGTTCTTTAGCGTGAACTGATGTATGAGAAATAGACCTCATTAGAACAGGTCTTCCAGTAAAATTATCTATAGGGACGTTCGTACCATCTGAAGAGGAATCAATAACAACTTGATGAGGTTGAAAAGAAGGGTCAGCTTGAGGAAAATATCCTTGACTATTATGAAATGTATTATGAGGAGACAAGATAGGTCCTGATGTGAGTAATTCTTTAGAACTTTCATGCATATCATGCATATTAGAAAGATCGATATGTGGCAACTGGACTTGCAGTTGTGAAGATGAATGCTTTTCCTCGGAACTACCCTGAGACTTTTCATTTTCTTCAAATAAGTAAACCATCTTCTCAAGGGAAGCATCTAGTAAACAAAACCGAAGTAATGTTTCCTTTTCCTCTAAAGATAGCGTTCCATTATTTCTCTTCTCAAAAAACTTGTCTATTGATTTATGTAATTCTCTTCTTACTGCTCTTGTACGCTCAATCAAAGCATTATTAATTAATTTTTGGATATTTGCATCCTCTTCTTTGCCTTCTTCATTCTTTATTAAAAATTTCTCGGCTGATTCCATTAATAAAGACCCATCAAAAATTAAATCTTCTTCATTATCATTACTTGCTATTTCTGAATTGACTGTCTTATCCATATTTCGCATCAAATAGAATGCTATTCTTTGGGAAAGTGTGTCTGAGACTAGATCATAATCCAAGTCTAAGCTGATGATTGAACCGGATAGCTTAACTGCTGTATATAGGATTCCAGCTGAGTTATTATTTAAATTTCTATTTCCTAAAAAAGACACATACAGAAGTCCTTCAATTTTAGGAAGAATATCAGCAATAGCATTTATTGCTTGATTTGATAATTCGCATAAATCAAAATGTATTCTCTTCAAACTTGAATATCTAGGTAGACATTCGCTAAGCTTTGAAATAATTCCGGGAAACAAGTCTGGTAAAGAACTTAAATCCAAAAATCTCAAGGTTCTTACGTAAGTAAGAGCTTCGAGTAGCTCAGAAACCTCTTGAGTGTCTTTTAAATAGGTTGAGTTTAACGAAAAGAAAATCAATTTCAGAGTCCCTCTTCGGAATGCATCAATAAATGGTATTAGTTGACCATTTGTTAAATCATTAAAAGCAATGTCAACACCAACACATTTGCTCTTTGGATCAGAAATCCAATCAGCTACTACTTTAGCTTTGAAAGTATTTAGCTCAATAGATGCAATACCAAACCTAAATGTAGAAAGCTTGACTGCATTATCCACCAAGCTTTTAAATGTTGAATCGCTTAACTTACAACCGTTTATCACTAGTTCTTCAATTCCTCCCCTAGTAACAATAGCTTCAATAAACAAATCCCAATTCATGTTAGACCTAATACAACTGGATTTGGTGTCAGGTTTTATTCGCTGCTGTGAAATATCTAACTTCTTTACTGTCTTATTTGTAGATAAGAATTTACATAAATAGCACCACCCCACACTGTCGATTGGAACATTCCTCAAAGACAACTTCTCTAAAGATTTGTTACCAACTAAAGAGGCCAAAAAATGCTTGAACATTTCTGTAGTCATGAAAACGTTATCAAATATAATTGTATTTATAGGCGTAATGCCAATAAAATCACTAAAGGATAAAGCATCAACTAAAGTTGGTTTTGGATTTAAAAGTTTCAAAACTTGTAGCGGTGCTGTCTTATTTTTTAATTGTTTTAATGTTGCAGGTATAGGTAAGATTTCTCTTAAATGACAACACCTAGTATATATTGTTTCTAAGGATAAGTCATCTGAATCCAGCTCCAACAGATCTTCGAAATGCTTCTCGTGCAAGTGTAGTGGCTTATCAATTTCGATATTACCAACCTCATGGGCAAAATCCGAGTTACATGCATTACCCTCATCATCGTCATTAGATGTCATGTTTTCAGTGGCTTCAGAAATTTTAGAAGATAATCTCGTCTTGTAATGTGAAACCTCATGCGCAATTCTTTTGGCTGATAAATGAGCTTCATTTGCATGCTTTTCGGATTCAATTCTAGAACGGGTTTGTTGTTGAATAGCAATTTGTAATTCTTTATCAGAATACTTAACATCCGAGGAAGAAGGTATTTTCCCACCATTTCCATCATTCAATGATATTCCTTGCGAAAGTCTAGGGCTCGGTGACATCATTTCTTCGGGAATTAATACATTACCCTTTTTGGGTCTTCTAGAAGGAATTTGTTGCTGTGGATCATTTGGTAATTTATCCACTGCAAACAGCACTCGTTTCAATTTTATAGCATTGAGGTTTCGTCTTTCAACCTTCTCTCTACATAGTTTACTAGATTGAACTTCTTTATTATTTTTATCCCTTAAGCTGTTATCCTGTGACAGGACAGAACTTCTTCTAGTAAACCAGTCTTTTTCAGAATCTTTTGGGCTTAGCGAAAATTTCGAGACTATAGAGCTTCTCCTTCTTGAAGTAATTGGAACTGATATAGGCGAAACAGATTCAAAGTTATCGCTAGCTGCTTTTATCGGAATACTTGAATTCGTAGAAGGGATTGTTGAAGAACTTGGCGAAGTGGAGGAAATATTAGGAGAATTTCCAGATTTAAATTTGGAAGAAAAAGAGCTGAAAATTGACCTTTTACTCCCAGAATTTTGCACTTCTCTTTGCATATCTGCTTCATTTGTCAAAGTCTTGGGATTTGAATTAGTGATAAAACTCAAGCTTCCTTTTCTTCTCGATACTATTGGTGTAGTAGGTGTGATCCCATTATCCAGGTGTTGAGATGAAACGCTTGAAGTGGATGAAGATCTTGATCTCCCTAGCTTGAATTTATCTAGCTTAGAAATTCTTTCGTGTTGAATACCATCAATATAAGAGCCCGCTTGTTGATCTGTTGAAACTGGGGCACCTTTTTGAGGTGTTTTAATTCCTCCCTTTTCTTTATCTATACTAGCATCTGCATTACTTGAAGGATGATTGTTTTCACCAGCATCTTTTCTTCCTTCTCTCTCTAACTTTTTATCTTGCTTAAAACATTCGGTTTTATTTGAAACATTGGATTCCTTGCAAGTAGATGATACGCTTTCTCCAGTTGCCCCTATATTTGTCGACCTACTATTGTCTGGTTGATTAACTTTCTTATCACCAGTGGTACTCATTCTTTTGGTAAGCTTCTTCGATTTTCCACGAAATAACCAATCCACATCACCATTTGATACCCCTGTATCCAAGTTCCAAGTATTTGCTTCATTGGATGTATTGGTGCTATCTTCTGCCATAATGTAATTTAGGCACTTTCAATTTAAGAATAAGAACACCAATTATCAATTAATAGCAGGTTATTAATATAATATCTGTAAACTGGATCTAAATCTGTATTTCGTCTCTGCTCAATGATTGAATTTTTGTCAAAATCAATTGAATCTAATCAAGATAAAATCCACTGTCTGTTGAGTGAATTGAGTATGATATAGGTCACGACATTTATGTCATGTGACAAATATGATTTTTTGATTTGATGACTATCAGAACGGATATAAAATTAAAAGGGGATAGATTATTAATACCGAAATCCGAGATCCGAGAAAGCAAATTTGTCATAAAACCGGTCCAGTTCATTCTTTTTTCTAATGGGAACGGTATTTAATAAATCTTATTTCCACATTGAGGAACCGTCAGTTTTATTCATTTAATATTGTTAATCAATTTATATATTCAAATATGTTTTCAAGATCAATGTTAAGGTTATCAGGAGCTGGTTTGGCTAGAACTAGTAGGATTATTCCTTCTGTTACAAGCTCTATTGTTAGACCAGCGGCAATGCCAACTATTACTAAGAGAATGTACCATGAAAAAGTGCTTGACCATTATAGTAACCCAAGAAATGTTGGAACTTTGAATAAGAATGACGTAGATGTTGGAACAGGTTTGGTTGGTGCTCCGGCTTGTGGTGATGTCATGAGACTTCAAATCAAAGTTGACGATGAAACTGGAATCATTCAAGACGTAAAATTCAAAACTTTTGGCTGTGGATCAGCCATCGCTAGTTCTTCATATGTAACTGAATTAGTAAAAGGTAAGACTTTGGATGAAGCCTTGAAGATTAAGAATACTGTGATAGCTAAGGAATTATCTTTGCCTCCTGTCAAGTTACATTGTTCAATGTTAGCAGAAGATGCTATTAAGAGTGCAGTCAAGGACTACAGAACTAAGAGATCTGTTAAACAACCAACTTTGGGCCCTGATTCTGTTGCTGATGGAGCTCCAACTCCTGCTACTGCTTAAAGAGCAGGTATCTTTTTACTAAGTAGAGAATGTTAAGGCTAATAACGAAGGGGATAGTGAGAAATAGTTAAGTTGGGGTTATAATTATTACTACGGGTTGCTTTTTGGTTATATTTAACTACATTTCTTGTTCATTTAATGATATTAAGTAGCTTTTATTTATTGTATATGTCAACGTTATTGAATTGCAAATAGTTTTGGATTAAGATATGTTTTCCCTATCTGATTGCATAAGTCTGTATTCCGAGATTTTATTAGTGGGGCCAAGATGTAATATAATCGTCAATAACTTCTATTTTGAAATGCTGAAGAGTATTCTTTTTAAATAAAGAATGAACTTAAATACTTAATATACTGTTTGCCAAGAAATCCATATGGCTCAAGAGAAGTTCTTTTGAATCTAAAAAGACTTATGAGACCTAGTAAACTTATTCCACATGTTATTGCGTAACCAAGCTTTTTATATTTAATAGTAATTTTCCTAGTAAGCTTTAATGTACCGCTAACCCAATGGTACATCGTAGTCCAAATTAGGGCTATTAATGCAAAACAATTGAACAATTTTCCCACATTAGAGAGAAGACTATAATTTAAATAATAACTGATATAATTAATTGTTATTAACGATGAATCGCCGTCAACTAGTATCGGTAAGTATCTGAATTTTAAGAAATGATACAATACTAGGGGGATCAAGCAGTAACCTGAAAAAGATAAGGGAGTGAGTTGTGGAAATTTGGTTGAAATCCACGATTTCTTATACCCCAAACCAAGTAAACCTGAAATTCCACCTAATCCAATATCATCCCTATCATCATTTTTTATAATTGGCTCATATGGTAGTTTACTTGATAAAGCCACACCTCTATCCCTTTTGAGCTTATTATTGATAAGTCTAATGCCTATTCCTGATATTATGTGAACTGCTGCAGAACCAAATATCACTATATTTTCAAAATACGGGAGAGTGTACACCGCTCTACCCATTTCAAATACATCTTGCGTAATATTTAATGGAATTCCAATACCTGGGGATACAATTACAGAGGACACATGAATTCCTAGGAAAGAACTAAATGCATAAGCACTGTATCTTTGAATGTTAAATAAATACTTCAATAGCTTCTTTAGAAATGAACTTGGACCAGGACTTACAGGAATAGGTTCGTTCCTAGTAGAACTATCTATTATTATCGGAACGGGGGCAATTTTCTTTAATTCATTGTCAAGTTCTTTGTGTACCATGGTAGTGTCTCTTATTACTTAGCAATTTTCATGGATAATACATGAACCGTCTTCATTAAAAATATTATCCTGTATATTATTTACAAAAGAACGGAGTAATCAGACAAAATCACACCTGTACCATACAAGATCCAAAAGACCATAATGTCTACTTCTACGTTTACTCAGACAAGATCTCAAGCTTTGAACTTAGAGAATCAAACTGAAGCTTTATTATCAAAGTATGCAAAGCTTCAAAAAGAACATAATTCTGTCAATCCTAGTGAAGAAGAAACTGATCTATATAGCACCATTTTGGATATATTGGATAAAAGGTCGGACGTAGTTAATAAACTTAACAGAATTACAGAAAGTGATACTAATGTTTCAACATCTAGATTACAACAGTTACAAAGACATAAAGAAAAACTTAGCCAGCATCAACAGTCATTCCACAATATAGAATCATATATTAATGAAGAAAGAAATAGAAATAACTTGTTATTTTCGGTCAGATCAGATTTAGATGCCCACAGACAGCGAACATTAGAGAGTCATAATGTTCCCGATGCAAATAATTATATTCTAGATGAAAGAGTGAGAGTTGATAATGCTAATTCATTTGCTGATAGACTTTTACGGCAAGCCTATAACACTAGAGATGAACTTTATAACCAACTGCATTATTTAAATAATGCTCAATCTGTTATGCTAAACACAATGCAATCTATTCCCGGAATTGGTACTTTAATTTCAAAGATTAATACTAGAAGGAAGAGAGACACATTTATTTTGGCATTAGTGATTTCTTTATGTATATTATTCCTTATATATTGAATTATTTACTAGATATAATCTTTAGTTTCCAGTGGTCACTTACTTGCTTTATGAAAATTAAGTTCTGCATATATATCACATTAATACCTATGTGTACTTCCTTAACATCCTAAATGTGGTAATTTTTGTACAATAATATATGTAGTCGCCAATGACGCCAGGAATTCGTTTTATTCGTCACTGTCATTTTCAAGATGGTTGATGATCAAGATGAAATTATTGAGAAGATTCTAACAATTAAGCTAAAGAGAATAAATGAATTAAATACTAGGTTGAACGATTCCCTTCAAAGGGAAAGAGTAGCTGCCTCCCAAGCATGTCAAATGTAAGTAAATGTACTAAAGCAATTAATCTTGATAAAAACTAATAATAATAGGGTGATATTTCATTCACAAGATACCCGTGATTTTTTAGTTCCCTGTTTGTGGGGATTGAATCCAGAGGAGAATAAGTTTCAGATATATAAAGATTACAAGGCTATGAAATCTACGTCAAAGAATTCTTGCTGCTCGATTATGTAAATATGCCATAACACTAATTAATCTTTATTTTATTTTAAATTACGGTTTCTTAACCTCCCAATTGTAGGACATTTTCTTTTTCATCTACTTTAATGCTCCTCAAATGTTCGAGTGATTGGCTATTAAGAGTAGTATCCTCTTTACTTCCTTCAACTTTATCATTTCTCAAACTCCCCAATGCTTGACTAGTAAGTGTTGAATCCTCTTCTTTTTCATCTGACCCGCATCCACAATCATAGTCTTCTAGAATTTTGGAACAGTCATACTCTGGTTTATCAAGCCTCTTGTTAACTTTATTATGTATATCACAACCCCAAGTGGAAGCAATTATTCTAGAAGTTGTTTGAGGAGGATACTTTTGTAATAGTTGTTGAAAATGTCTAGCACAATCACCACAAGGGTAAACTTGGGCAAAGAGATGTATATACTGAGATAGTGTTTGCTGCTCTTGTATAGATGGCTCCTCGGGAAACCTTGCTAATATAGTATGAAATAATTTCCAGGCTGCATTTCCTAATTGTGCCTTAAGAGTTTCGTTAGCCATTTTAGGCATAAAAGGAGTCTCTGTTAACTCTAAGTTTATTGGTACGTTGCTTTTATCTTTTTCATCTGAAGTAAAATCTAAAACTTCTTGAGAACTTGTTAAGCTACCTGATTTTTCGGCTTGATTATTAAAAGCATTGTTAATGGCTCCTTTGGAATCCTTTGGAATATTGATCGGTGAAGAGTTACCCAATGAATGCTTATCAGGCAGACTAGACATAAAAAAAATCGTGCATGCGATGACCAAAAGTATAAATAGTGACACTAATGGCTTTCTAATTACTTTCATATTTATTTTGATGAAATAGGTGATTGCAATAGTATTATTACATCTTACAAAAAATTATAAATTTGTAATAACATCAGGTGTGTCAAAAAATGGAGAAAGTTACACAAAATTAAATAAATCTGTATTTTATATATAAGGTAACAATAATCTAAGAACTATATTATATTAATTGCAAAATAGAATCTGATTCTAAATATTTTTTTTAGGAATTGTAGCAGCATCTAAAACACCAGGTATTTGTTCATCTCCGACCTTTACCAACAACTGGATGCCTCCAACGAATAATACAAGAAGGGAGATCACACTCCACAAGAATAGATTGGTCTCTGCGGAAACATCCTTCTTGCTACAATCATTTCCAGTCCAATAAGTGGTTTTGGACAATGACTTATTGTATGATGAGGAACATGTACAAGACCAACAGCCAGATTTATTAGAAATACAAGAACCATGGCCACTACAACTAGAAGTACCAGCTTCGCAAGCTCCTTGTGAAGTGTAGCATGATGATGTAGATCTTTTGTTTACATTAGATACTTCAAATAACCTTTCTAAACTTAAGTTTCTCTTCCATAAGTGAGAATCCAACTCATTTGTTGCTCCTTCGGGCATAGACAAAACAGTTACGTCGAATTTGTGGGTAAGTTCTTGTAGATAGATAGACAAAAGCTTCTTAGAAAAATGATAAGTCTTTGAGTTGTATCCTATCTTTTTACCAATCGATAATAAAGAGTTAGAATCAAAAATGAAAAAATCGCCATCTTCAGTATCAATACCACATAAATGGATTAATTGAGAAAACTCGTTGATAAACAATTTATCATTGATAACATTCAACATTGAGGCATCACCAATCTTTTTCTCATTGAAAACAATTTGATTCGGATTATAATAACCAGTAAACTTGGTCTTAAATTCTTGCCAGATTGAAAACAATTTTTCGTTGAAGTATTTAAAGTGGTTGACTAATTTCCGCTTACCTTCATCGTTGTGTCCGACAAATTTGAGCTCTTCAGATAACAAATTGATCTCTAAGTCTCTTAGAGCAGAAACTTGTTTAGGAACTTTATAATTCAACTCATGTTGTAACTTTGAATCCTTATCGTTAATTTTAAATGATGGAGAAGATTCAAAAAGTGCCTCTTTTTCCTTAACACCTTTAACGAAAACAAAAAGCTTTGCTTTCACAGATGCAGATATATCTTCTTTACCGTTTCTCTCGTCAACAAATTTGATATATTCTTTGTTGTTACCTAATTCATAATTATCTGATATATCTAAACGGTCACTGAAATACATTATAGCATCATTAGTGTTAATTGTTTCACCAATGGTAGAAGTGTTTCTATTCAATTCGTATACTGATATCTCCGTTGCTTGCTTCGCAATCACATTGGAAAAAAGAATAAACGATACACCAAATATATTATATAACTTCATCTTATGGAGAGGATAAAAACTACTGATACTATTTAGTAGAAATTCTTTAACCCTGAGGAACAGATTTCACTAATTATATTTTATATGCAGGCTTAATTTATTACAGTTATCATAAATATAGGTAAATACTTTAGCTAATTACTTTCATCTAGAGTAATCTTTGGACTAGTTGGGCTGATATTTGAGATGTTTAACGCTCCTTTAATATCAGTTTTGATTTTCAAATCAGGTTTGAATAAAGTTTTCGTTAATGATTGTGATCTTTGCAAAGTAGGAGGGCTCTTAAAATCTGTTGCATCCTGGTCTTCATTATAGTCTGATATATCTATTCCCAATTTATATAAGTCTTTAATTACATCAAATGTTTGTGGTGCTGGCTCTTTGTATTCTAGAACGTTGTTATTATACTGATTTCTGAAATTTGATAAATCCTTAGTTACATCTAAAGAGTTATCCATTGTAGAATCAAATGATTTGGACCTTGATAACAAGTTATCTTGCAAAGAAATCTTTATAGTCTTAGATAACTCTAATTCATTATCTCCAGTCAAGTATTTAAATGCATGCAATGCTGCATTTTCGTTCTTGAAGATAATGATGACCCTATTCAAAAAAGCTAAATTAGTCCAATTCTGGATATTATTAAGATAATATTCATCTCCCTTATAATTCAGATCCTCTGGGGGGTCTAAATTCAAAAGATGAAGTTTTATTCTATCGACAACAGACATTCTATTGGCCAGTGTTATATCTGCAACAAAATCATCCTTTTTCAAATTTGAAATTATAATGGTGGTTTTATTGGATATTGTGGATGGTGTTTCCAAGATAGGTGATTGTGATGGTGATTTTGGCAGTAAATTTAAAGTACTCATATTATTGAATATAGTTTGCTTATAATGGCTTAAGGGATTCTATATATGTATTACCAATCTGGGCAATGCTATTTATCATATGACTATACACAGGTTTAAGATAAAATCTTTTGCCATTCTTGAAGTCAACTATTTAAATTAAAATACAAGCTATAATGCAAAGAACATTTAGGATTGAAGTTACCTTGGCAGAGGGGGCATTTTGCGCTATTACAACTATATTGGTCAAATTTTAATTCATGGTAACACAGCCCGCAAAGAATTACCATTTCATCATTTAATTCCTTTCGGCTCCACCGCTGGAGGCTATGTTGTTTTGGTGGTTCTAATATCTGAACATTTATTTCTTCTTTAACATCCCCTACATTATATGAGAGGTTATTAAATTGGTTTGCTGAGCTAGAAACATAATTATATATTTTAGATACATCAAAACTCGGGAAATTTTCTTCGAATTTCTTGTGAGTGCTTAGTGCTCCATCTGATTGTCTTTCAGGTTTAAAACAAGTAGATACTTCTTCATGGCATTTGTAGCAAGGGTAGTAAATATCACAACATTTAAATTTAATCGCTATGATATCCAAATTTGTATGATAATGAATGCACCTCGTATTCACATCTATTATTGAGCCTCCAAGACGTATTAAATTACCACTATTAGATGTAATAGAAATTATCATTGATGATTTAATTAGCTTATCCAAATTGGATAAATTGTTTTTCGATTAACTATAAACTGTTATGTTGCTTACGTAAGGCATTGTATCTCTTGATGAATACTGTAATTATTGATACTTAACAGAAGAATATAGAAGCACTTTTTACGGGCAATGATTTAGTGAAGGTAATATTATTTGTGGAAGTTATGGATTATTTCTTAACAATAAATTGGTGGATACCATATTAGAATGAATGAGGTTTAGTAATGAAGATCAAAATGGTGATGATCTCAATCGTACTTGATTGGTACTTAGGATTGCCTACCATGATTTAATATGTGCCTAGTAATACTTGGGTGGGAAGAGAAAGAAGAACGCAATTAAAATCCTTAGTTGATAAGAGGTGATGCTTTAGCTGCTGCAAATTCTAAAAGTTCAATGATGGGTACCAATTGCCTAGAATTACAAAGGATGTGGCAAAAGAAGTTTATAAACTTGTTAGGAGGAGTTTCATTTGAAGTGCAATCACAAGAGTTGTTGAAGGCTGCTACTGTTATTATGGAATGTCATATGGCTAGGTCACTCGTTCGTTTATCGAAATGTGAACCTTAGCAATTGTTCTCAAAAAGATTGTTCTCAAAAAGAGGGAGGAAAAGCATTCAAAATCATCGACAAAAGAATTCAAGATAAATATGTATCTAATCCTAATGGTGCTTTTATTGAATATGACATAAAGTCGTCTTATACTAGTGTGAAGATTTGAATAGAAGATTCTGCTCTCTTTGGAATTAAATTCTCAAGTGGCTGTAGAATTCAATGCTAGCCGCTGTAAAAAAAATTTATCCGGTCAAGTTCTCCTATCACTATTGCTAATACTATCATTTATAAGCCGGTTTAGTGCTCCGTACTTATCTCCTGCCTCTAATAAGACAGATATGAGTGACAGAGATCAAACTTTCTAAGGTTATGTATTAAAAGGAGAAAAAGCTTATATCTCCATCCCGGATTGACAGCAGTAAGATTCAATTAGGCAAAATTCCAAAGAATTAAAATTATTACAAAGATTCGAAAGTATATAACAGATTCAGTTATTAAAGTAAACATATATTGCGTTTGGACGTTTAGTCTCTAGCAAGTTGATTGATGAATCCTACAGATAAATTAATAGCATATCTTAAATACTTTTAACAATAGTTACATATATCAAGTTAGTAGTGATGTGCTATCTGTCTACAGATTATTTTATATCGGATAAATTACTTAAAGATGATCAATTTTCAAGAACTCCTCGACCCAAAGTAACCACTACATTATAAATCAAACTCGAACTCTCTTAATATGCTTTTATTCACTATTTTATTTCGGAATTATTATCTACGTTGATATTTTTATTAGGTATCGACATTTGTGATTTTATGGTTATTACATAGCAAATAAAGATCTAAGATAACATTCGTATAATCCATTTTGTGTAATGTAAATATACGATGTTCGTGAATTTTGAGTTCATCTCCAAACTAGGTTACACAAACCCCTACAAATAAATGAATGATCTAAAGATTCTTGTCATTAGCTGATAATATCTAACCTGGGTATTCAAGACTTAACACAATGATTTTTAAGATATAGCTAACTGATATACACTTTCAGGAGATTTCTTTATTCTAATTAACAAGGGGCTGAAAATAGGAAGAATATCCCACAATAAGCTTGTGGTTAGTACACCGAAAACGCGAATATTGTTTGTTTGTTTACATACTCGCACACAAACAAAAGATTTCGAAAGAATTGCAGGGCAAATTCTTTTTGAATTGCAAGATAAATCAAAATAAGTTACAGAAACAAATAAACTAGTTAGTTTTGTGACTTAGACTTTGAAACAAGCAATCAGTTTGATATTATTTATCATATTTTTTTTATTAGCATACTGTCCCCTTGGAAAACAGTTAGTTCAACTCGTCTAATACTAGAGTTCTACTCCTCAAGAGAATCGTCAGAAAACTTCTTCCTACGAGCACTCCAAAAGCAACTCGAAAATAGTCAATTATTGACTACTACTCCTTAATATTGACGCCGTCTAATTCAAGAACAATATTATTTATAACCAGAGGTTAGTATCTAAAACTAATTTGTGAGATCATTATCTCCACTTTACTTCATATTATTCCAACTTTGCTTATTCACAAGCATAACTACAATCGCTACATCTTTATTTGATCAAAGGATCATATTTACAATTTTATTAATAACCGCTCGCATATATTACTAACTAAGTATTTACATATACTTTTTGAAATGAAATCATTCCAACAACAATCTCGTATTCAAAACGATGAAAATACAAGAATCCAAACCAAATCATCAACAAGAAGCTCCTCGATTGATGCAAATATCAGAAGGGAAGCACTCAGTGAAATTACTGACAGTATTAATATTAAACAGACAAAAGAGCTAAATAAGCATGGAAACATCAAAGCTTTTCCTAAAAACACATATCAACAGTTCAAAAAACCAAAACTTAACAGAATAGGTGGATCTATTAAAGTAAATGAAGGATTGACTAGTTCATCGGTTAATAATGATGAAACCGACGAAAATGATGAATTTGATGATATTGATCATTTCACTAACGAAAACAGACCACCTATAGATGTTCAGAATCATGAAAGTTCCGATGATTTACTTGTTAGAAATCATTTTGATAGATTAAGTGATCCTCAATCCCACGTTAGAATGCAAAAGGAGTCTGTACATACTTCTAACCAAGCTCGAGATGATGAATATGAATACAACGACTATAATGAAACTTCTGTGGATGAAATTATTGACTTGAGTAAACCCATGGAGCCAAAATGGAATAAATCAATATTTAATGAATTACAATATGTCATGAAGAAGTTCTCTAGAACTACTTTAGATGAAAATGATGAAGACACCTTCGATGTAACTATGGTGGCTGAATATGCCCCAGAAATATTTAACTATATGCATGAACTAGAGCATAAATTGATTCCTGATCCATATTACATGGATAATCAAGATGAATTAAAATGGGAAATGAGAAGTGTTTTGGTTGATTGGGTTGTACAAGTGCACTCGAGATTCAATCTATTACCAGAGACGTTATTTTTAACTGTTAACTATATTGATAGATTTTTGAGTAAGAGGAAGGTTTCATTATCTAGATTTCAACTAGTTGGTGCCGTGGCTTTGTTTATTGCAGCAAAGTATGAGGAAATTAATTGTCCTACCGTTCAAGAAGTTGCCTATATGGCCGATAATGCGTACAGCGTTAGTGATTTTTTAAAAGCAGAGAGATTTATGATTGATGTATTAGAATTTGACATGGGTTGGCCAGGGCCAATGTCTTTTTTGAGGAGGACTTCTAAGGCTGACGACTACGACTATGAAACTAGGACACTAGCTAAGTACTTTCTAGAAATTACTATTATGGATCATAGGTTTGTTGCTTCGCAACCAAGTTGGTTAGCAGCAGGATCTCATTACCTTTCTAGAAAACTCTTAAATAAGGGTACATGGACCGATGCTCATGTATTTTATTCGGGTTATACAGAATCACAATTAAAACCATTAGCTACAGTTTTACTAGACAACTGCAGAAATGCAGAAACTAATCATAAAGCAATTTTCGAAAAATACCAAGAAAGACACTATAGAAGAAGCTCCATATTTGTACAAGAATATTTGGAGGCAATCGGACATCTTAGTGATTAATATCTAAAAATGTACACTAGAGTATGACAAACTATATTATTCTTCTGCAGCTATACTTCTATAGCTTATTATATAGCCTCATTAATTGAATTTACTGTATTACAAATTTCTATCATTATATGTAGGATTCATAATCATCGTGTATGTGGCAAGTGCTAGTTCATTTTTCTCTGATTTCCCTTCTTCTGGTTTTATTCTATTAGAATCTATCACTAAAGAAATGTCAACTAGATTATTAACAGGTATATTGCGCAGCAGATCCATAGCTTTATATAATAGAAGAATTATCAATGCTTCTAGGACTTTATTGGCTCCTTCCGTTGTGAAGACTATTCCAAACATGAAGATGATGTATAGTACATCATCTGTTGATAGTCAATTAAACGAGGTATTAAGATCTGAGTTAAAAATCTCTAATACGATTCCAAATGAATTAGATTCAGTAACAGCTGAATATTTAGAAAAAAATCAATTTGATTTAATTCAAACTGAGGGTAAATCAAATGTTCAATTAGTTAAGACTTTAGAAAGTGGAGAAGTATTGAGAGTCTTCTTCGATATCGATGAAGTCACTGATGTACCAATTCAAGAAGAACAAATGGAAGGTGAAGAGTCTATCAATGATGAAATTGAATCTTTAGATTCTTTATTATGTAATGTTAAGGTATTAATTCAAAAACCATCATCTAAAAATGGTTTGTTTATGAATTTATTCTTACAAAATTCTGAAAACTCTTTCTTAGTTGATTTTGTCAACTTCAAAACTGATGCTGAAGAATTCTTGGCCACCCAAGTAAACAAAGGTGAATTTATTGATAAGTTTCAATACCAAGGTCCAAGATTCTCTGATTTAGACGAATCTCTTCAAGCTGCGTTCGAAAACTATTTAGATGCTAAAGGTATAAATGAGGATCTTGCAGAGTTTATTATCAGCTACAGTGAATACAAAGAAGAAATGGAGTACAGAAATTGGTTAAGTGCTATCACTAAGTATTTGGAGTAATTCAAGACGCTTAAGGCAGTTATATAAAAAATTAATTGCAAATTTTCTTATTGATTCATGTCACATTCCTGTTTATATTAAGAATCACCTTGTTTATAGTAAATTATTTTTGAAATCTCATATGTGCAAGAATTTAGTAGAATATGCATAGGCTCAGATGATTTTAATCTAAGCCTAAGTCCAATAAATCCGAATTTACATAGTTTTATATTAAATCTATAATGCTTAATAAGTTTAAAGATCCGATGGTTTATCTCTTAAATTTTGAAAAATAGTCTGTAGTCTAAAGCTAAAGAGAGTATGATCGATTGAAGTAATGTGACTGTTTCACGTGAAAGTCATTCTTATTTTGGTTGAATTATTTCTGGTCGTGAACGAAATTTTTTATCCAGTTCCTTTTTTCCTCACACTTGGAAAACTATTTACCGAAAAAGAATAATAGGTATTTTAATTACTTCTCCATATTAACGACGTAAATTAAAGATGTCTACTGAAGCCTCCGTCTCTTACGCTGCTTTAATCTTAGCAGATGCTGAAATTGAAATTACTGCTGAAAAGTTATTAGCAATCACCAACGCTGCTGGTGCATCTGTTGACAACATCTGGGCCGATGTTTATGCTAAGGCTTTAGAAGGTAAGAATTTAAAGGAATTGTTATTCTCATTCGCTGCTGCTGCTCCTTCTGCTGCTCCTGCCTCTGGTTCTGCTGCTGCTTCTAGCGACGCTCCAGCTGCTGAAGAAAAGGAAGAAGAAGCTGAAGAATCTGATGATGACATGGGTATGGGTTTATTCGATTAAATGTAATAAAAATAAATTTAAATTATTTCAGCAGAATTAACATTATTCGGTGAATTTTCCTGTTATTTAAAGCTTCGTCACGTAATGAATTTACCATAGAACCAAGATTATCATATTTTAAAACAAATAAATGATTGTATCATAAATACTTTTGAAGTTTGAATTTTAAATGTAGGTAAAATATTCATTCAATTAGAATTAATCGTTGTAGATCAGAAAAATTAGTAAATGGGGTATATTTAAATACTTTAATTAAGATCTTCTTCACTTATAAAGGTAAATACTATAATAATATTGATCAATTGTTAAAGATATTTCTAAATGATTGTGGAATTCAATTTAAAAGAGATGAAGATTATGGATTTTTACCACTATACCCTTAATAAAGAATAGGAGGGGGGACAGGATTCTTTATTGAATAACAATATATTCCTCTATTATTATAAATTAGACTTAAACATACCTTATATGAATCATTGCACTATTTTGTAAATAGAAGATGGCTCCTATATGTAATCCATGTACCAATTCAGGTAATGATATGAAGATTACTATCAAATATCGCTTATGTAATATAACTCAAAACTGAAGTATTATTTTGCAACATATAGTGGCTCATATTTCCCTCTAGAATTAAATTAACAAAAAGTATTTGTCACGACTACTATTTAGTAGCTGTCACCAAGTAACTCGCATGTCTACTTTCAGCATTATTCGTACTATCAGGAACAAAAACTTCAAACTATTGTCTAAACTAATAATTTAAGTTATTTAGTATTGATAAAGTTTAATTCACTGTCTCAGAATAATAGTAAGTTTCAATATATATATCATCTATCTTTTACAACTTTCATTATTATCTACCAAGCTTGAACTCTCTGATAGTCATGTAAGACTCCAAAGGTTCAACTTACATTGTCTATATGTTAAGTCATTCCAAATAAATAACCTAAACAATTTTTATAAATAAAGTTGCTGTCAGAATTAATATTTCATAAAAAGAATGAATACTTCTGCAGCTTACTATGAAAAACATGGTACCGATTATTTAAAGAAATGATAACATAAGTCAACTATCAAAGTACTGTATATAATTGCGGATTTGCAATCTCGAATCCACAGATCGTTGTCCGTTAATTCCTTCATTTTAACCCCGAAACTAAACGGCTATAACTCTCGCACTCGATATGAAATTCACATCCGTTTTATATATAGAACTTCCACGAAAAAATGATAGGTTCGGTAATCTTTTATAACCGGCGTGGGTTAAAATTGCTACCAATATTATCTTAAATAATACACACTGGCATATACATGATAATACAGTTGGTGTCTAAAATTCAATATATATATCCTAATTAATCAAATGATATTTGTCAAATAGATTTAAATAGATGGATGACTAATTCCAATTTAGAAATTCTGTAGTATTAGTGTTGTTGACAAATCAAAAAAAAAATCTGGAGGTAGCTAGTTAAATCCGCGCGATAATGTTTCTTCAGACGTAAAATCGCCCCAAAAGAGCAATTCCCATTTATTTCCGATGTCCGTCGGTTCATAAAACCTCAATTATTCAGATTTATTTGTCATTTCGGTACAATAACCGATGACTAATATTTCATATATAAACAGTAAAAAGTCTTAAATTTTATAGATAAACTGATTATGTATTAATTACATTATACCCCCAACTCTAATAAATACAGAATTAATATCAAATGGCTGACTTATCATTTGCTCAGACTTATATACTATCAAACAAAGTAAGACATAAGCTTACTAAAGATGCAGCTAATCCTAATGCTAGTTTGAGAAATTTAGTTGTTCAGGCTAATATGCTTGATAACTTAATGGATTATATAGCAGATGAGAACAAAAAAAGATCAGATAAAAGACAAGAAGAAAGAAAGAACCGTGTAAGTTTTGAGCTTCCAGAGCGTGGCAGATCAGCACAACATACAAATAATACAATGATTACAGAGTACGAAGTAGATTCGGATTCTGATTCTGATTATGATACATTTTCAGCAAGTGATTCGGATTCGGATTCTGACGATTACTACTATTCTGATGAAGAAGATGAAATAGAAACTCCTCTTAAAACAGCCACTACTATGGAGATAGGCTCAGCTTATAAACAATTACCTTCAATGGATTTATCAGAATTTAGAGAATTAGAAGCGATTGAAGAAGAAAATGATGAGGAAGACTCTGAAGAATCAGACGAATTAGAGGAAACAATATCTGAAATGCCAGGCTTGACGCACTCTATTTCTTTAACTGACGATGAGGACTTTGATTCAAACTATATACATTCATCTAAGCATCAAAGTCACACTGTGTTACATATTGAGGCTAAGAAAAAACCTAGCCCTGTATTGAACACACAATCAAATTACATTGAGCTGGTTTCTTTACATGATAAGCATAATCATGAGGAATTCGCATTAAGTAGTTTGTTTTAAGGAAATTTCAAGCTTGCATTTATAGATTTACGATTTACGACTCTTTCACGGTGTATTTTATATTAAAATATAATAATAAATGATAATTTTTTAATGTTCATTGGAAGTGAGATAACCTCTAACAGGATTTGTGCTTCTTTGCAAATCGGCTTTGTATTTGAAATATGAGTTTTTAGATCGGTTCAATTGACTGAAAATAAACCGATATTTTTTGCAGTTAACACTATCGGTTGTATTTTTTTTTCACTCCCGAGTAATAGCGAAAGGGCGGCAATAAAATAAATAAAGTGCCGAAATAAAAGTTCCTGTATGATTCCTGAATTGTTTAGAGTGATTACAATGATTATGGTTTACAGTGACATTCTTTTGAAGAATATTTAGGGTAATTCTAAGTATAAAATAACCTCCAATAAGCTCTATGCCACTTTAGTGTCTATCTAAATAGAAACAGTTTCACCAGATCATTTTGTTAGAGATCTGGTATTTAATATAGTATCTATATTAAATTACGGGCACAATTGTATTGTAATTCGCTCGAATAACTATACTATATATTGTTAGAGATCTGTTATTTAATATAGTATTTATATTAAACTACGGGCACAATTGTATTGTGATTCGCTCGATAAAATTTTCATCTGATTTTCCATCTGAAGCGACCTAGGCGATGAGCTGAGTTATAGGTTAGCTATTCCATTGGTCAGTGCACCTTCTCTGTGGCTTACGAGTAGATGGGTTCATAAATATCCTTGTATACTTCTCAAGCTTCATTTATTTTGCATCAATATAGTCAAGTTGTTGGTCTTTGTGTAACATTGATCAGAGTGTATCTAACTTTATTTAAAGTTGTGGTACTTTTATATGTGTTTCATATGTTGTTTCATATGATGTTAGTGTCATTCAAACATTCTATGTGTGTAAGTCACTGCCTGTTAAATTAACACATTAGAAAACTATAAAAGAGGAATAATATGAAAATAATATAATTCATAAAATACCTAACGAACAGAATAGTTAATAAATTAACTATTAGGTTGAAAGAAAGAAAACAAGTTATCCTCCTTTATCAGTTCCATAACTAGATATACATAGATACTATCTATATAATTTCTACTAGTTAACCAACTGAAATATATAAACCCACTCCTACTACTATACTAATAATTGTATACAGTTCCGACTATATACAGTACTCTAACACAAGTGTTGTAACACGTGATATTTACCGGATTTCATTAATATCAAGTACTGTATATATAGTTGGAATAGTATATAAGGGTCAATATTATAGTAGTAGGAGTAGGTATATCAGTTTAACTAGTAATAATCTAGAGATAGTATCTATGTAGATCTAGTTTAGGAAACTGATAGGAGAACTGATAAGGGAAGATAACTTGTTTTCTTCCTTTAACCTAAAAGATAACTTTGTTAACTATTCTGTTCGTTGGTTATATTAAGTATTTTATTATCCCCATTTCGCTCCTCTTTTATATTTTCTAACGTGGTAAATTCACACATAATGTCATACACACATTCAAAGGATTATTGACCATATCCACATATGAAACTAACACTTACACATTCAAAGCACCACATCCTTAAATAAAGTTAGATACACTCCAATCGATGTATCATAGCACATGCTACATCAACAAACATACGGCTACGCATTTGAAGATTACCAACTCCAACAAATACTGTCTTAACATACGCATTTGAAGATTACCTTATTAGGGCTAACCTCCTTACACAATAACCAATATTGCCCCTTTAGCTTAGTGGTAGAGCGTTGCACTTGTAATGCAAAGGTCGCTAGTTCAATTCTGGCAGGGGGCAATTTTAGTTTTTTTGAATTATTTTTCCATATATTTGTAGTATAGAAGATGCTATTTTCTTGAATGGTTAATAATTACTGATATAACATTATCTGGATAAGAGTTATAGTTTCACTAGGAGTGCTTGGCCATTGTCAAACGGTAATCAAGATTTTGTTTCTCTCTATCAAGATATTACTAAGACCCTTAAAACTTCTTTTTATATTTTTTTTTGTTATTTTGAAAATATTCGAGGTATTTTAATATTTTATATAAAATAAATAAGTAAAGTTTTTAAAGTTTATTAGTGTTTTTGAATGTGTATCTCTTGTGATTTGAATGTATAATGATTTATTTCATATCCACAAGCTACATGTACTAATTTTAGGTCTGTGACAATTAATCAAAATTTTTGTGAATAAATCGAATTTAAAATAGCCAGCTCACCTCAAGTGAAATAGGCAAAATAAATGCAAAATTACTTTTCCGAATAACAAATTTAGTAGAGGAAAAATGTCACAAGACTAGTTAAATACCAGCAAAGCATTTCTGCGTAATGTGCAAATAACAGAGAGTCATATCAGGTTTACTGAAGCACATTACTTTCCTAATTTTTAACTCTTAAGGCATAATATATCTGCATATTCTTTAGTGCTAACTGTGAGAGTTTAGAACTCTTAATAGATTTTCACTTATATTAATTACTATCCAGTTGTGTAATATAAATCACTTCTTCATCTCAACTTGGTCTTCCAGATACGACTCATTAAATATCCAGATAGCATTTTCCCAAATAGTAACCTTCCTGGTTCCTATATTCATGTAAGTTAATTTCTCGTATCTATCTTCGTACTTTATTCTTCGTAACTTTATTCTGCGTATTTGCATCCATTACTAGATCACATGTCGTATCACATCCTCTGTCATGTGCTTGCACTGTCTCATCTCTAACATTAATGTATGGAAGTCATCTTAATAAGGTAACCGTATGATATGTATTGCTTATAAAGGCTAGCATTGTATTTATTAGATCTAACTCCCTTGTAGATTGAGCTACAAGTTAAGGGTCTTTATATAGTTTTTCAGAGAGCAGTATCTGAACGGCATTTCAGATACTCGAAGCTTCAGCTATTGTTATGATAATAGTTTCTTAAAACCTAAAGGTTCTTTCCTTAGGTGGAAAGGCCACAATATCTAGAACCAATAATAGTTCATCTATTATTGTTATGAATAGATCTTTGAATCTTATTGGTTAAATATTATTACTTATTGTTGGTATTCCAGCTTAGGATAAGATATCCGGGAATAACACATGATGTAAAACGTGATATAAATTAATGAAATATATTTTTATTACATTCGGTCAATATCACGTGACACAACACTTAACTATATTGATGCAAAATAAATGAAGCCCTTGAAAAGTATAGAAAGGTATTTATGAAACCATTGACCCGTAAGGCATTGTGAAGATGAACTGACCAATGGAATAGCTAACCTGTGACTCAGCTCATCGCCTAGATTGCCTCAGATGAAAAATTAGATGAAAATTTTATCTAATTTCAAACTATAAATAGAGCTAGATTTCATTGATATATAGTATAGTTAGTTGAGCGAATCACAATACAATTGTGCCCGTAACTTAATATAAATACTATATTAAATACCAGATCTCTAACACTTATAATTTTGTTGTTTGTATGAAGCTTATTTCAGCTTCATATTCTTACAATTTACCCAAGAAGCCCCTTTAGCTTAGTGGTAGAGCGTTGCACTTGTAATGCAAAGGTCGCTAGTTCAATTCTGGCAGGGGGCATTAATTTTTGAATTTTTCTTTCGTGTGCAGTACATTTATTTAAAATATCGCCACTACAGAAAGCGGTTGAACCTAAAAGAATATATCAAAAATAATGAGTAGATAATGCTAAGAAGATTTATAATAGATACAAATACCAGAAAGATATATAGTACTCTGTTATTTAAGAAAAATGTTTGTTCTCTTCATCTTACTACAATTAACAAAGGAGTTCAAAAATTACCAACTCACCACAAACAATTAATAATATCCAGAAACATAGGGTTTATTAAAATTCTTGCTCGTGCCTCTAAGGTTCCCGTTTATATTGGAAGTACTTTTGCCGCAGGTGGATCTTATGTGGCTTATAAGGTAGAACAAGCTTCTAGTTATACTTCCGATAAGCTTTCATCAATAAAGGACTTTACAGATGGCTTATTCAATAAAGCAACTGATATTTTTAAAGGAAACGGGGGTGGCAGCAGTAGTGGTGGGAGCCAGGGGGATGGTGATACTGCGACTGCAGTTGGGGCTACTGCAGCAGCAGTAGGAATATCATCTGATGAAGTAGATCAGAATGAGGAAGAAGATGAAGAAGAGACCCTTGTGGACGATGATGATGATGATGACGATTCTGCTCTTGATGATAACACTGATGATCAAATAATGAATCTAACTCGTCAAATGATTGAGATCAGAGCATTATTATCTAGTATAGATCATGGAGATTCTTTGAAATTACCATCTATCGTTGTTATTGGCTCACAATCTAGTGGAAAATCTTCAGTATTAGAAAGTATAGTTGGCCAGGAATTTTTACCAAAAGGATCAAATATGGTAACTAGGAGACCAATTGAAATGACTTTAATAAATACTCCTGATGCGGCAGCGGAAACTGCAGAATTTCCTGCTTTAAAAATGTTTAATATGACTGATTTTCAACAAGTGCAGAAGGTTCTTCTTGATTTGAATATGGCGGTCAACCCTTTGGAGTGTATTTCAAACGATCCGATCCAAATAACTATAAGAAGTCCAAGAGTACCCGACTTGTCATTAGTTGACTTACCTGGTTACATACAGATAGAAGCTGCAGATCAACCAGTGGAATTAAAACAGAAAATTCGTGCATTATGTAATAAATATTTAGAAGCTCCAAACATAATTTTAGCCATAAGCGCTGCTGATGTTGATTTAGCGAATTCAGCAGCACTAAGAGCTTCGAAGCTTGCCGATCCTCGTGGTGAAAGAACAATTGGTGTGGTGACAAAATTAGATCTTGTTGATCCGGAAATTGCAAGAGGTATTTTAATGAATAAAAGGTATCCTCTAAGGATGGGATATGTTGGTGTTATTACAAAAGCACCAGATTCAAGTAAAACTACAACCGGATTGTTTTCTAGAAAGGCTGTAACAGGATATCAGGCATTTGTATCTCAGTACAATTTTGAACATAATTATTTGAAAACCCATAAAGAAGAGTTTTTCGGAACAGTTACCGGTACTAAGAATTTAAAGCGAAAATTAATGAAGGTTTTGGAGAAATCAATGGCAAATTCTTTGAAACCAACCCATTTAGCAATCCAACAAGAGCTAGAAGAAGCATCCTATCAGTTTAAAGTTGAGTTCAATGATCGACCATTAACTCCACAGATGTATTTAGCGAATAATATAGACATGTTAAAGCTTGCAACAAAAGAATTGAGCCATTCATTTTCAAGAAACGAATTACGTGCATTATTAAAGAATGAATTGGATCAGAAAGTTCTAGATTTATTGGCAGAAAGATATTGGAATAAACCATTTTCATTGCAGACTACCGTCAGTTCGTTAAGTGAGCCTGATTTGAGAGAATTATCTCAGATAAATAATATTGATGAAGATAGCTATTGGCATAAGAAACTAGATTTAACTACAAGCTCACTAACTAAGCTAGGCGTTGGACGATTATCGACTACTTTAGTTACGAATGCTTTGATAACCGAAGTAGAAAATCTTGTAAATAATACTCAATTAAGAAATCATAAATTGGCAAAAAATGCGGTGAAGGATGCAGCAAAGACTGTTTTAGGGTCTAAGTATTATTCTTCTGCAGATCAGGTTGAAAATTGTATTAAGCCGTACAAGTACGAAATTGAGATAGAGGATCGTGATTGGATTTCCAGTAAAGATAATGCTGTTCGCTTACTCAAAGAAGAAATAAATCAGTGTGATTTAGCTTATAATAACTTGAAAAGGCAAGTTGGAGGTAGAAAATTACTGCAAGTAATGACGTATTTGCAAAAGCTTAAACAACAACAAACCACAGATATTGAATTTAATTCTAACGAAGCCCTAGGGTTTTCTACAAATCTTATAGAAAAAGGAAAGGACGCCGTATTCCTCAAGGATAGATTGTCATTGTTAAAAATGAGATATCAATTTATCAAGAGTTCTAAAAAGTGTAAGAAGAAAGAAAATAAATATCAATGCCCTGAAATTTTCTTGGACATAGTATCAACAAAATTAACCTCCACTGCAATTCTTTTCTTGAATGTTGAATTATTGAGTGATTTT
Source organism: Schwanniomyces polymorphus var. africanus (assembly GCA_030563145.1). Taxonomy (NCBI): domain Eukaryota; kingdom Fungi; phylum Ascomycota; class Pichiomycetes; order Serinales; family Debaryomycetaceae; genus Schwanniomyces; species Schwanniomyces polymorphus. The sequence continues at coordinate 49,694 of JAKUBG010000011.1, forward strand.
TACTATAATTTTCCTCGAGAATTAGATATGAAGTTTTTTAATAATTTATCTCAAGAAGAGGTAGAAAACTTCGCTAAGGAAGATCCAAAAATCAAAAAACATATTGAATTACAACACAGAAAAGATTCGCTTGAAATTGCTCAAAATAAGATAGAAGATATTTTAGCAATACAAAGAAATCGAAATCCTAGCTTGGCTGAAGCCGAAAGTAAAAGAGGCTCATTATTTAACTGGGGAGCATAAATAATTTATATATCAAGTATTATTTATTACTGTATAATTAGTAGTTAAGTTGATAATTGCTAATCTATCTCATTGCTTTAATGACACGATCAAATATAGTTTCTAATGTCAAACCATCAATATTTTCGAAAAGGGGTCTAAATGTATTACTTCCGATTACTTTGCTATGTTCCAGGAAGTCATCAGAGCTATTTTCAGTTATTCCGGGATTCTTTGAACTCAAGTCTGTATTATTCAAAATATCAGCAGTGGCTTGTGCATTAATAAGCATATTTGACATATCATCTTCTAGACTGAATTGTTCATTTTTTCCATCAATAGAAGAATTTCTTAAAATCCCTACTCTAGATTCAAAGTCCACAAATATAAAAGATGAGTTGAAATAGCGAATGGATGAAATACCTTCATCGTGGTATTTAGAAACTATAGGTTTTAATTGATTAGGCTTAAAAACCAAAATCTTTGATTTAACTTTAAAACCACCATTCAGTGTGTCATAAAAGTTGATAGCCAAGCATACCAATTTCCTAAAAGGATCTATTGCTATCATATTTTTACCACCAATAGTAGTATTAACCTTCGCGGCCAATTCATTCAATTGGTTAGTCAATAAGTTATAAGAAGTAATTCTAGTCTTGGATAATACAATCAAATCACTTCCTATGAGTTGTAACGATCTTATCCTCGACCCAGATATAGATGGTATTTTAAAGATATTATCTGGAATCTCTTCGAATGTAGCTGTGTTTATTGCAGACAAGGAATGCTCATGCCCTACTATGATAACCGATCCATCTTGAGACCAGCATATGTCAATAGCATCAGATTCTAGAGCACCACATGGCTTAACTTTTCTTAAAGTCCAGGCAGTCTGTTGAGGTTTACCATTAGAATTTGGTAGTTGGCGTTCTTCTTTCAGGAACCTTGGTGTCCAGATCCTTAGACCCCCCTTACAATCGGCAGTCACAAATCCTAATCCTTTATTATATGAGCTAGGTGCTGCTTTGATTGCTAGCACCGGACTCGAAGCACCATGAGGATCAATGATTTTAGTAGAAAGCTCCCAATAGCCCAGTCTATTATTTAATGCATTGAGAGCAGTATCATTTTTATTTGAGGAATCAATAAATTTCCAAAATTTTAAGGCAAATTGTTTATCATTCTTAGATAATAAATTATCAACTTCTGAAGTTGAAATACTATCAAAAGTACACATCCATTCACCATCATGACTGAAAGATAACAATGAAACAACTGGGTCCAACAATTTACTTTCCGATCTAACCTTACCTGTTGACAATACTGGGGCAGCATTTTGTACAAATACTTGCTCGTTTTTTATCAAATCATATGCTTGGATAGTTGCATCGTTCGGAAAGTATAAATGATTAGTTTTAGGATGAACCTCTACAACTGATGAATAATCATGTTTCAATTTTGTGACGTCGAACTCTGATTCGGACTTCAAGTATTTCTTCTTGGTTTTAGAAAGGGTAGATGATAAGTCATTAGCAAAATTAGGCCTGATGCTACTAATTGATAGTCTTGAGATCAAATCTACCGCGGAAACTACAAGACATTCAAAACTATTCTTATCGTTTTCTGATATCCTGAGCATTAATGAATAATACTCACATTTGTTATTATCAATAGAAATTTTTTCAATAGAACCATTTAACCTTGGCAAAAATTGGGTTTTATCTGTTTCAAGTTGCCAAAGAACTAAGACTTTTTCCATACCACCAGAAAGTAAATAGCTACTATCAGCAGTAAAGCTTAGTGACCTAACTTGATCAATATGCCATTTCAATAACCTTTGCGGCTTGTCATTAATGACTCCACCATATAAAATTTGAATAGTACCAGCTGCAGTTCCAATAGCAACAATAGAATCATTAGAAATAGCTAATGAAAGAACTGGCGATTTATAAGCAAATGCAATTACTTCCTGATCGATTTCTAATAAATCAATACTAAAATTCTCGCTACCAGAATCTTTTTCACATGTAGAAAAATACTTATAAACTTTAGTAAGATCAACTAATACAGCTTCATGGATATCAGTGATAAATGCATATTTTTTATAATCTAATGAGCAAGCATATTTTATAACCCCATTTACTTCCAACAATTTCTGAACTTCATAGGTACTTCTATCAACTCTATAAATATAACGGGTATGAGGTGAAGTCGCTTTCTTTTCTTTCCTTCCTAAAATGATATAATATGAGTCATTCAGTATATATGCAACAGATAAAATTGGTAATTCTAATTTAATTTTTGTAGATGCTAGAATTGGCTTATTCACTTTATCCTTCCAATTTACTGTAACGATTTCCCCATTTTCCTTGAACAACAAAACACAATTCCCATTTAAAGAGTCCAATCTATAGTCAACTACTTTTGACATGTCATAGTCAATAGTTTTAATGCACTGACGGGTGGAAATGAAGTACACTCTTATCTGATGAGAAAATATCACAATACAATGACGTCCATCTTGTGAAAAAATAGAAGCCGTAGAAGAAGAATTTTCAGACAATACAGGTTTACCACCAGATGCCAACGTTAATGTCCAATCCGTGTTAGACAGCGTCATCTTTAACTCTTAATTTCACGAATAGTTAGGCGTATTAACTTAACATTTTATTTAACTACAAAAAATTTGAGATTTTTCACGATGAGCGGTCACGTGCCACAAACATCTTCTGGATTGAGATTAAAATTTTCTATTTGAATAGAAGCTACTTGTGATATTTAATCAACATAATAATATATCATAATGATCATTCCTATACGTTGTTTTTCTTGTGGTAAAGTTGTTGGTGACAAATGGGAAACATATTTAGAATATTTGCAAGATGATGCAATGACTGAAGGTGATGCATTAGATAAATTAAAATTGAGAAGATATTGTTGTAGAAGGATGGTTTTAACTCATGTTGATTTAATTGAAAAGTTCTTACGTTACAACCCGTTGGAAAAGAAAGAAGTTAATTAAAGAATAAATAAAAATTTACTATGATCGATGATATAACTAATATTTTGATCAGACATCCATAATTTATCACATACGAAAAGTTCGGCACAAACCCTCCCTTTTAGTCCAGGGACATTTTCACGATGTTTATTGTATTTTAGTTACTAAGGCAAAATGTTTATACGAAGAATGTATATCAATTACTTAATATCTAAATATTGTATAAAATTCATAAAATATTACTTTATGCCTTATTATCCGCATCAGATGTGTCTATATTCTGTATGTATTCGTAGAAAAATGCCACCAACTGCAAGTGTCCATCAATACCCATCCTTTCATCTACAGTATGGATACGGTTTTCACTCATAGGATCTTGAACAAAAAAAGGGGAAAATCTATAGATGTTCTTAGTCAAACCCCAATAATATCTCGTATCAGTATTAGCTGGCATAATGGCGGGTGCTGTGATAATTGGGTAAGTTACGTTAGAGAATACGATATCCTCAAAAACGTGTCTAATAGTTCCAGAGAGATATTTCCAAACGGTATCATTGCTTGGCGAAATTGGTGCAGAGTCAAGCCCTCTTACAGCGTTCGAGAGTACAAAAATACCATTATCTCCTTCATATATAGTCAGTTCAAAACTTTTAACTGATATTCCATATTTTTTTCCAACTTCTAACACTCTGGAAGTAAAATGTTCAATAATTTCATCTACTGTAGTCTCAACAGCAATTCTATGATTAACTACCATTCTTGTACTCTCTGGAAGGGCATTAGCTTTCTCACCACCTTTAATAATATCTATTGCTTGAGAAGTCTTTATTAAGACCGCACTTAACGGGTTTTGCAGAAGCTTCTTAATAATCTTGGAATTAGCCAAATTATCAAAGCCAGCTCTTAATATAGTCTTTCTGGCCAACGAAGGTAATTTGTCACCACTATTGACAGCTAAACACTGAAGAAATTTCAAAACGGGATTTTGTGAGGATAAAATTGGCTCATATGGGTCTTTTTCAATTAAATAAGCAAGTTCCGCCATGATGCCAATTGAAGTATGATCTGGCGGAATCGATGAATGCCCACCCTTTGTAGTTAAATCGACTTGAATATCCAAATACCCCTTTTCACCAACAGCTGGAATAGCAACTATTTGCTGGGTAGTTTCTTCCAAAGTTAAACCTGCCCCCTCATCCAAAATAGCATAAATGGAATCTTTTCCTAATTTCTCTAATAAAAAATTACTAATAGATTTAGCACCTCTAAAACCACTTATTTCTTCATCAAATCCAAAAGCAATTATCAAACCCCTTTCCGGAGTGTAGTTTTTTTCAATTAATAAATCCACAGCCTCCATAATAGCTACTAAAACATTCTTTGTATCCAGAGAACCTCTCCCATATACATATTTTCCATCATAATGACCCTCAAATGGTGGATACGTCCAGTTGCGAAGAGTACTTCTTTGTACCGGGACAGTATCTTGGTGTGCTGTTAACATCAATGGCTTTAAATTTGGGTTTTTTCCCTTCAATGAAAATACTAATCCATAGGTATTAACATATTCCAAATCCAAGTTTTTGTAAATTCTGGGAAAGGTATCTTCTAGATAGTCATGAAACTTTTTAAATTTTGCCCATTTTTCTGGAGCATCAGGTACATCTGGCAAGTCGTCATATACTTGGGTATCAACTTGTACAGCTTTTGAGAGCTTAGAAACAGAGTTTAACCTGAATTCTTCACCATATAAAATCTCAAGTACAGTACTATTATCATTTGTGTACGAACTAGGGGTAATTGTCTCAATTAAAGGGCATATTGAGCTCTTATTCGTTGATTGAAATATAATTTTCACGTACCCCACAAAATCTGTAAGAAGGCACAAAAGAGTGATTAAAGCAATTGTAGGAATTATAATTACTTTTTTCGAAGTAATCCACTTATTCTTAAAGACAACAATACGATCATAAACGCTATTTTCTTCTGTCGGTAATCCAATCATGGTAACCTAGCCTCACTCTTATTTCCGTAAGAGAAAACGCTGTAGTATTTTATATGAAAATTTATGAGGAATTACGTAAATAATCTAGGCGCTATTTCCTTTTTCGGTCTACTGATACGCATTACTATATTTGGTTACATTTGATAGATATAAAATATATACCGAATTAACCAGCCTTCTTGGTATCGATGGCTTTAATGTATTCGTAAAAGAAGGCGGTTAATTGTAAGTGACCGTCAAACTTTAACTTTTCATCCACACTGTGAGCATTTGTATCATGCAACAAATTTTCTACAAAGAAGGGCGAATATCTGAAAATATGGTTAGTTAAATTCCAGTAATGTCTTGTATCAGTATTACCCGTCATAATAGCTGGCGTAGTAATAATAGGATAGTCAATGTCTTGGAAAACTAAACCTTCAAAGATATGTCTCGTGACACCAGCTAAATATGACCACACTTTATCGTCGATAGGAGTGGTTGGAGCAGGTTCAAGAGATTTGCTAAAGGCATCAACTTTAAAATTTCCAGATTTACCATCACCTTCAAGTAAAGTCTCACCGAAAGCATGAACACCCAAATTGTGTCTCTTGGCTACCTCTAAAACTCTAGAAACAAAATGTTGTTTAACTTCGTCAACAGAAGACTCAATTGCAATTCTATGATTAACAACCATTTTTGCTTCTTCTGGTAAAGCATTCGCTTTTTCACCACCACTAATAATATCAACCCCTTGAGAAGTTTGTATCAAATACCTCGTAAGTAAATTGTCATGAAGCATTTTAACGACTTTGGAATTAGCAAATTTATCATAACCTGCTCTTAAAATGGCTTTCTTCATATACTTAGAAATAGAATTTCCAGAATGAATGGCTGCACATTGTATGTTTCCTAAAGTAGGATTCTTAGATGTTAAAATTGGCTGATATGGATCTTTCTCAATAATATAAGCCAATTCAGAAAGTATACCAATTGAAGTATGATCTGGAGGAATTGAAGAGTGCCCACCAGGTGTAATTATTTCAACTTGAATATCAATATAACCTTTTTCACCAGTACCTGGAGTTGCAATAATTCTTTGAGTCATTCCGTCAATTGTAATACCAGGACCCTCATCAATGATAGCGTACATTGAATCCTTACCAAATCTTTTTTCTAAGTGTTTGGCTAAGGCAGTGGCACTAACAAGACCAGAAGCTTCTTCGTCAAAACCGAAGGCAACAACAATACCTCTTTCAGGCTTGTAACCTTCATTGATATATATTTTAAGTGTGTCTAAAATTGCCGTCAAGACGTTTTTGCAATCAGTTGCACCTCTTCCGTATATGTATTCACCATCGTAATGTCCTTCAAAAGGTGGATAAGTCCAATCCTTTAATGTATCCTTTTGCACGGGAACAGTGTCTTGGTGAGCAGTTAACATTAATGGCTTTAAATCTGGATTAGAACCTTCCCAATAAAAAACTAAAGCATAGGTATTAACTTTCTGAACATCCAATGCTTCATAAACATCAGCATATGTACTTTCTAAGTATTCATGGAACTTTTGAAACTTTTCCCAGACTTCAGGGGCATCTGGAACATCTGGCTGATTGTCAACTATTTGGGTATCAACCTTAATAGCTCCTGCTAATGTCTTAATAGAACGTTTTCTGTAATTCGGATCATGTAATATCGAAAGCACGGTGGTATTATCCTGAAAGAAACTTTCTGGTGCCTTTATATCATGTAGCTTACAAATTGACTCGTCAATAGATGTAAGTGAGATTTTTAATGAATTGTAAAGATTAGTGGAGAAGAAAATAATTACTGCAAGTATTGCTATAACACTTGCAATGGTAATTTTCCTCTTCTCTCCTGTACAAGTCCTGATATGATCATCAATTGGTAATCCTAACATTTTTTGTTTATTAAGTAAAATAAACCAGAGTCGGGATTATGTTAGCTTTATATACTTTTATCTGAAATTCCGCTTTGAGCAAAAGGGGAAATAAATGAATGATAAAGAAACTTTGACGTCAATTTTCAAGAAAAAAAAATTAAAATAGAATAACAGACTAATTATATATATTGTAAGTAGCAATTTTCTTGATAATTGGCACTATTGAAGTTTATCCATCTAATTTTTAGTTAGACTTGATGGTACGGATACAAGTAGAGCGGGATAGTCTTCCCCGGCAAATTGAGAGCGAGGGCCGACCAGATAGCCATCAAAAATAATTAGAAATCATTGTCTCTTTTTGTGGAATCTGATAGAGTACTCTATTCTAAAATATTGTTTATAAGTGTGTGTAACGTTTATTATGGTATAGTAGCTTTTATTATTCAAAAATCCAATCAACGTTTTTTTTTTCGTTATACTGACCATGAGATTACTTAATATTTCAATCTCACTTCAGTCATTTAGAATATCTTTAGAAAAAACCAATAAATTTGTAGAAACGTTTGACCAAAAACACATTAAAAACACAAGTTAGAAGATATGATAAATGCATAGGTAGTATATGTACATTATATCTCATATGTGGTATTACTCACAACATAGGATTGCGCAGAATTCTACCTGAACAAATACTTTTATAGATGCCAGTTCAATTATGCATGAAACTTGTTTTAGACCACTGACTTCCCCTAATAATTCTATTATATACAAATATTAACGAAATTCCGATAATATTTAATGTAATAATTTAATTAGATATCGTCGATTAATATAAAGAAGTAGCTAAATAGGCATCTTACAACCTCTTAAATAACGTCAAGAGTTAGTTGGAACCAACAAAGGACCATAAAGGAGTGAAATTTATTATACGGCTCGATTGTATCATTATGATTCTCAGATTAATAATAACTTTGATGCTATAAAATAGTATGTCCTATCAATAGACTCAAATTATCAGTATTTAGTAGATAGAAGAGTAGTCTCATTGTTGGTTCTCCAAGACAAGTAGAGTAGCACCTCTTAAGAACAGTTTAAATATAACTGGATGAGCATCCACCATTCACCATTCTCGATGTCGATACCACTATCCTAATACGCATAATAATGCTACAACTTCAAATTTAATCACTCAAGGTATGCCATATACTTAGCCTTGATTTTGCAATTATCATTGTAGAATGCTTGTTGTTTTGGAATAAAATGAGGTTCTTCGCTTTGAGTTATAATTTACATATGGAAAGAATTTGAAATACCCGAATATTAAACGTCAGTTTCAAGAAAGTATTATAATCATATTTCGCAGCAACTGGCCAATATACAGGGCAACATTTATTATTTCTAACCGTCGTCTAATTCTTAGTTCGAACTATGTCAACAAATATTTACAAATATTACTTCCTAGAAATTATAGTGGGATGATAATACTTTTTAAGCTTACTTTTATCTTTCCGAACTATTCTCTTGGGAAATGATCATTTTCCCCCTGTTACAATATAGGACATATCCCTTGTGATGTTAGGTATGAATAGTTCGCGACAGGTCATCTATGAGAAATCGCGTACGTAAATAATAATAAACAAACACCCCTTACAAACGCACACAATAATGCCGAGAACAACAAATAGCAAGGTTTGAAACACGATTGTGCCTGCAGCATTCTCAAGAATTTTTATTTATAACAATCACTGGGATTCTATAAAACTACTGAAAGTCCAGTTTTTATATTTTAGATAATTTACTTCATCATTGCGTACATTAATCGCGTCCATTCCTTTAACCAAACTTCAGGCCTTTGATATTATCACATAGTGATCCTAATCAATATTTACAGAGTAGAAAGTTATAAAAAAGACATCTATTTGAAAACCTCTACCAAAGAATTAAAAAAATGCGTTCAATTTACTCAATAGTACCATTAGTTTTAGCTTCTGCTGCTCAAGCTATTCCTTACAAGAGATTTGATAACTCAACAGAAAATGCAGAAAACAAGTATGGTGAATTAAGCAGTATTAGCAGTGTTGAAAGTGACACTACTGTAACTGTTAATGAATATATTACCATTACTTTGCCACACACCACTCTCACTGTCAGCTCTGGTGAAGCTACGGTCGAAGACCAGACTTTAACTTCTACGGTTGTTGAATATGTTACTTTAACTTCAGACAATTCTGTTGTGACCCAGCCAACCAACACTTACACTACCACTGTAACCACAAGCACTTATGCTTTAGACGATGCTGCTTCAGAATCTTATGCTGCTAGTGAAACTGAAGATGATATTACTTCCACTCTTACTAAAGTTGTCACTGTAACTCAAGGAAGTCAAACCTACACTTCAACTGAATTAGATTACTGTCGTCAAGAAACTGTTACTGTTACTGTTACCGAAGGTCAAACTACAGACTCTTCGGACATTACTTTAACTTCTACATACACATCCTCATACCCAATCACTGCAGCATTTGCTTATGGAGAAAACTCTACTACTACTATTACCAGCTATGTTGAGGTTACTGCCACTAGTCTTTTCACCACCAAAATTGCGTCTGCTACTGCTTCTGCTACTGCTTCTGCTGCTGCTTCTGCTCCTCTTGCAGTACCAAGCAATGGAACCGAATATGTGGCTCCTCAAAAAATGAGAAGAGGCTTATGGTTGTATTAAATTTGAATCAATTTACTCAACAAAATTGTGAGTAGAATTTTCTAACCGCTTATTATTTTTTCTGTTCGTATATTTATATGAATCTACGAATATCTATATAGATATACTACAATGTTTATTTATAAATTTTCATATATGGTTTTAGGAACAATTTTTTTTTTCATAAAATGTTGTAGTTCACGCGTCGCACGATTAAAAAAAATCAAAACAAAAACATTGCCTTTCTATATTTTTTTAATTTCATACTTCCTTGGTTGTACTAACGATAAATATGTCATCACCATCAAAGAACCACTCTAGTATACATCCAGAGAGGTTTTCTCCGGTTAAAATTCCTGATAGTTTAACACCCTTAACTAAGTCTCAAATTCAAGATCGAGGAATGGGAATACAACATAAAGCAGTTAACAAACATAACAACAGAAGAAATACTATACATCACAACCCCATTACTCGCAGAAAATTTGTAGAAACCCCCTTAAAAAATGGATTATTTGGAGCAAGTAATGATATCGTGAACCCAATCCTGTTGACTTCTCCAAGGCTAAATAAAAGCAAAAGCATCGATTTGAAGTATCTAACCATTTCGAGGGAAAACTTCGAATCCAAAATACAGAAAGTAACAAACAAGGAAAATGATAATCCCTTCAAGAGTTCTTCTCCAACAAAGAGATATGATGCATCTAAGATGAGTTCTATATCAACTATAAGCTCACCAATTAAACGAAACAACGAAGATTACAATGATAATATTTCGAATAAGGTTGCTAAATTTTCAACCAAAGAAGGGAATACATCCTCTCGTCTGAGCTTTTACAATAATGAGGCCGATCATCTGGTTCAAGTAGATGAAGTGTTTGTCAAGGAAGACTTAATTGGTCGAATGAATGAAGAAAAATCTTCACCCAACAAGAGGGGTTCTAAGCTGAATAGTCCTATTGTAATTGACAATGATAGTGACAGTGATCCGGAGGATTATGGAAGGATTGAAAATACTACAAGTCAAACCATTGTTGGAAATTCTTCTGTTAACAAGGATAGTATTACACAGCTAAATAAGATCATCAAATCTGACAAAGTTGATTACATAACCCCCCAGAGATATACTGCTCCAGTTGCGAAAAGCCCTTCTACTAACCAACATATTCGAATAAATGAAGAGATTGATCTTGAAGAAGAGATTGATGAAAAAATTGAAAATAATGACGTAACTAGCCCTTTAAAGAAGCATAAGCTATCCGAAGGTAATTATTCAGATGAAGATAATATTGAGAATAATTTAGAAAATGAGCCCACCATCAACTTTTTGATGTCACCAAATTCAAAACCGGTCTTCCTGGTTGATCAAATAACGAAGATACAAGGCGAATTTTCAAGTACTATCGATAACTTACAAAAGGTAATTAGTGAAAAGAACCAAGATATAGTTAAAATAAATCAAGAATTAGCTTCTTGTAATACCAAACTCATTATGTACGAGCAAGAAGTCAAAGAGTTGCTACAACTAAAAAAGAACTTTTTAAGTAATGAGGAAATTCTATATATACAGCTTAAACATAATGAAAGGGAGTTGGCGTCATTGACAAAGAATTTTAAGATAAAAGAAAATACCATTAACCATTTAGAATTAATACGCTCAAAAGATAAATCTAAAATTGATCTGTTAAAATCTAACTTAGATATAAAAATGTCTGAATATGATAAATTGGAACAGGAAAGAGACATGATGAGAAAAGATTTTTTAAGTACTAAATTGGACCATCTCAAAACGATCGATGACCTCAAAGCTACGCTTGCAACAAAGGACAGCGAATTGGAAAAATTAAGTAATATCAAGCTTGAAGCTAATGAAAAAAATATCGAAATCGACTCATTGAGAAATGCTAAAATGGAATTAAACAAAAAAGTAGATGAACTTATTGGGAAGGAGGAAGATTTATCTAGGAAAATTGATTCACTCACAAAAGAGAATTCTGATTTAAAAAACAAACTTCAAGAGGAAAGAGACCTTAATTTAAGACAGGAGGAACTCGTGAAAGAATTAGATAAATTAGAAAACTTAGCAAAGGATAGGATTTTATCCCTAGAAAATTCTCTTCAGGAAAAGGAATCAGAAATAGAGGCAATAGTAAGTAAGCTTGAAAGCTCAGATGCTGAAAAAGGGCAATTAGTAGATATGTGTGATAAACTAGAAAAAGAAAATTCGAGAATTCGCTCTGAACTTACTAAAGCTCAAACCGAAATCACTGAGTTAAACGAAAGGATCAACGACAATAATGGAAATAAGACTGCCTTACATTCCGAAATTGTGGATCTTAAAAAGGAGTTAAACGAGTATAAAAATTCCCTTGTAGATGTTCAATCAGAGAAAGAAAAATTACATGATGCTTTTGTGGAGTCTGAAAATAAAATAAAACTATTGACAGATTCCAATCAAGAAAAGGATCGAACCATAATTGAAGATACAAAAAGAATGAACGAGCTTGTGAATGCAGTGGATCAACAAAAAAAAAATTATGAAAATAAAATATCAAGTTACCAAGAAGAAATAAAATCATTAAATTCTAAAATAGAACTGAGCCCATCCTTGTCAGAAGAGAATGAATTTTTAAGAAAACAGGTCAAGTCACTGGAAGCTTTATTAGAGAAGAAGATACTGGAAGTTGCTAGTTATTTACACCAAGAATATGCCGAGAAACATATTAAGAAATTGAGAGAGGTCAAAGATAAATATGAAAATGAGTTAGGCGTATCTTCAATAGAGAAAAAATCTCTTCAAAGAGAAATTGAACTGTTGAAAAGAAAATTAATAAGAGCTAACGAAGAATGCCAAAGAGTTAGCGAATTTGTGCATTTAAATAAATTAAATTATCTTCCGTCAAACGTGTCGAACAGTTTAAGTCCTAAAAAGTCGAGTGGTAGAAATAAATTTTAAATAGCAATTTAAGAATCAATATAAATCTATATAATAAATTTAAAAATAATACAAAATTAAAATACGATATCTAAAACTTGAACTTAAGCTCAAGAGATCTTACATTTCTCTTAAAATGTGGGGAAGACTTCAAGTTATCCTAATGAGCCATATAGAAAAAAAAAGTTCTATGTATCCTCAGTTGAAATGAATACTAGTTCCTTAATTATATTAGGAATATAAATAAATAGATGATGACGATTTTGATTTAAAAATATAATATTTAAGAATTCAGTGTATCAATTCATACTTCCTAAGAACTCGTAAAAAAACTCATCACGTGATCTTTTGTGTAACTTTTCTGTTGACCTCAGAGAGGAAAGGCAAAACCGTACTCATAGTTAAGTAATCTATTCTTTACTGGAACTATTGATTCCTAATTTAGTTTTCTATTTAGAGACATAATTATATTTTTACAAATTAAGATTTTAAACTTTATTACGTAAATATTATTAGAAGATATGTCTAACATTGAAGCTTCCAAGTTATACGAGGCAATTATTGAGGAAGTAATTAGTGACTCAAGGCAGGATTTCGAAGACAGTGGCATCGATGAATCAACCTTACAAGAACTAAAGAAGATATGGTGTGAGAAGCTAAGTCACACGCAAGTGGCAAGATTTTCGTGGGATGATGAGGAAAATAATGCAACTAATGATAATGATATATTACAAACTCAACAAATAGCCCAAGGCTCTGGGCTTGTAGGTAGTTCTTTACAACTTGGATCAAGTGGAGAGTTAGAATTACCAATTCTGAGTGACTCCCAATTATCCTATAATACTGTACAACCATCAAACTCAACATCAAGTAATTTGGGAATTCAAATTCCAGATATGGATCCGAGACCTAAGATAGAATATGAGGATAACAACAGCGGTTTAATGTTACCTACAATCAACCAAGCTGATGGTTCATTTGAATTTACTCTTTACACAGATGAGGCTCCAAAGTTTATGAAAACATTAAAAAGTAGCAAAAATGTAAAACAAGCAGATGGGGTTGATGATGATGATGATGAAGATGACAATATATTTGATGATTCTGATGATATTAATTCAGACTTGGATGATGGCTTAGAAAGTGAGAAATCAGATGACGAAGATGGTGACCAAGAAGGTCAAATAATGTTATGCTTATATGATAAAGTTCAAAGAGTGAAAAATAAATGGAAATCTAATTTAAAAGAAGGTATTGCGAATATTAATGGTAGGGATTATGTATTTCAAAAAGCTACTGGTGAAAGTGAGTGGTAATCATTACATCTATTTCAGTATTTATTGTATGTATTATTTATTCTTAAGTCGGGCTTGTAATTTTTAATAAAGTTAAAGTAAACTTGCTTAAATGGTACAGATAAATGTGTTGAATTAAAATCAATATTCAGTGTGGTCTAATAAATATGAAGAACTAAAAATTTGGGATGTGTAACTCCAATACCTCCCGCTTTTCAATAGGAATAGGGTCAGCGTTACCAAATATGCAATCAAAATCGATTAAAAATGAACTTAGTAGTTCTAATGAAATATTCAAGGTAGGAACAAAAACGATGCAAACATTTCTGAGATTCATTCTATTCATTTGATTGTGAGCTATTATTTCCCTCAAGAATTTGAAAATGACATAGCAAGTATCATAATGTTCTTGGCTCATAGAATTAGGAGAATTTATATAATACTTAATTTGTAATGATAGTTCAGTAGCATCTTTATTCTTATTTTTAGCCACCATAGAATCAAGTGCATTCGTAGTAGTACCTCCTAATATTGGAGTTGGTAATTCCCTTAAATAATTCTTCAATAGGCCAGCCACTGTATGAATATCTGGTTTTAAATCCGATTCAAATAGATCTAAATCGAAACGTGAATTAAACTGATCCTTTAAAAGCCTGATGGTAGAAGCGGAACCACTTAACCTAAATATCCCCTCTTCGTAACAGGCACCCGTCCTTGTAAGATAATCCAAGCATCTAAAGCATATACTTGGAATTTCTCTTCCCATGAAACTATGTTTTGATAGAGCAAAAGCTTCAGTTAATTCTCTTCCAAAAATAGCCTTAGCGACATCTTCATCTAAATTCAATTGATCTAAATACAGTTGGACCGTGGGGTTTTGACTTTCAACTGGTGAACTTAAATCCTCTGAACTGCCCAACTGAGTTGTATGTTTGTTTCTAAATGGAAAAATACTTCTCTTTTTAAATTTTTTAATTTCTTTAGGATCCTTCATTTCAAATATTTCTTCTTGAGGAACAGCTGATTCGTACGTTTTATTATTATGCTTGTCATCGTAATGGTCATACTTTGGTGTCATTTGAACAATAGTTGAGTTATCATCAAAATCAGATAAATTTGAATCGTTAAATTCAAATAATGCTTCGATCCAAGAATCTCTTTCTTCATCAGATTCCGCACAAAAAAAATGCTTTGGGTATGATGATGACAACTTTGAAGATTTCTGCAGCTCCATTATCAATAAAGCATGTCTGAAACCCTTTTCTTCTGCTACTGAATCATTCGACTGTTTTCCAATTTGAGCTCCTTTAAGTCTAATTTGCTCCGTTACAGGCCCACCAGGAGAGTCATAAATCTCTAAGTATGGGCCATCTACCTGGCACCATTTAATTTTCCAACTGTTTCCCAATCCTTTATAACGGCGAATCAAGTATCCTTCTTTTCTTGCTCCACTTCTAAAGTCATCTAAAGGATTAACAAAATCTAAAGAAAGATATCTGCATATTCTAAATAATGTTATTCTAGGAATATGCGGCATTAAAAACAATGTATTAAAATAATTTTGTAATGATTCTCTTCTTAAATCTACCTTATTTGGGCTAGAAGAAAAAAATAATGCTTTATCTGGAATTTGGGGTAACCCAAAATACTCAACTAACGGTCTTATTTCGTTATCGAAGGCAATTAACTGAGAATATGATTTCCTTATCCTCCACATTTCTTTATTCGTTTCTTTATCATTAATTGAAATAGTACAGTAAGGATCCTCCACTCTACTACTATTAGTATTGCTTTTTATATTTATCGTGCTGACAACACATATCCGGATCGTTTGAAATTCATTAGGTTTAATAAAAAGAGAAGATTCTTCCTCCTCTTCCCTAGAACCTTGTACAACTTGAAAGCTTGGGCTATTAGACACTTGCGGCCGTATTACTCCAGATAGTGTCTTATTATTATCCTCTGTTAATGGTGTCTTTAAGTTTTCATCAAATTTATTGATATTTCTAAAATCTTTCCCAGCACCAGCAGAGGTGTTGGGTGTGTAGTCGTTTATCGGAAGTTGTAGTTTTCCCGAATAGCTAGTTTCAGGTGTCGATGGGGTTTTCAGTATGTTATTGTTATTACTATTGATATCATCAAACGTTGTGACATTTCTAGATTGCGGTGTAGCCAATCTGGAGTCACTATACAAATTATTCGCTTCAACCTCATTAGAATGAAGACTTCTATCATCTAAATTTATTAATTTATTATCAGAAATCGATTCTTTTGTTAAATCTTTTCCATTTTGTAAAGTTGAAGGTAACTTGAGTCTAGACTTGAAATTAAGATTCCCTCCAGTACAATTACTCTTTCCTTCAGAGACAACTTTACTATCTAAACTTTTGGTAGATTTTGTAGTGCTTGCAGATACTATGGTATTTGAAGTAGTGTCAGCAGTATCAGTTTTATTTAACTCAATATTATATTTAATATTGTCATTTAGATGTTCATCAGAATACATAGATGATCTATTAGAAGGCAAAGCGTTCTTACCATTAGATTCATTAACTTCACTAACTTCATTAACTTCAGATGATGACGTACTGCTCGTAAGGGTGCTGCTTCTTTGCCTTGAGACATCAGTTGATAAAAGCGGGCTCTCCCTTTGAACAGATTTGGGTGACGTCGTATCCTGAGATACACCATTTTCCCTTCTTCTTGCAGATCTTTGTGGTATATTATTGATAACTGATTCATCATTATTTCTTGAACTTAAGGTTTTAACATCACTCATGAAACTTTTCGTTGGGGATACAACGATTGGCAAGCCAGATTCTTTCCGTTGCTCTTGGAGTTTTTCAATAAACTTCTTCTGGCTTTCCACTACAGCTTGTAGCTCTCTGTTTTCATATAGTAATTGCTCAATGAACTCATCTTGGCTCAACAATGTCCTATCGAATTCAGGATGAGATGGTGGTAAATTTTGATTAATGTATTTATGATTCTTAGATGGTAATTCCATCTTTCCTTGAATCATTGAATGATATTTATATATTTATACCACTCAATAATAACTTCCTTTGAATCAACCAATCTTATTAAAGAAATGACGTATACTGGAACAAATAATAAATAAAACTTTGATGAATAGCTTCTCCATTTCTATCATATGCGTGCGCGGACGTTTTCAGAATATAATTTAACTAAACAGGAAACATTTGTGAAATTGAGAGTTGTCTGATTTCAGAAGATAATTGTCAACCTATTCTAATATTATCTATATACAAGGCAATTAACATAAGATACATAAATAAGGATTTCTACATTCAACTTTGCTTATCATTTGTCATTATCGTGGTCTTGACTTTTTTGTGATGAAATTCGCCTATAATATCCTCTAGTATGGCGGAGAATTCTTCTGTCATCTTCAGGATCTGCTTTTATAGGACTTTTTCCAATACTGGATTGAACACCAGCAATTTCCTTCATCATTTTGTTGACGGGCTTTATCCCAGTGTTTTCTTGATAATGATAAACGTAATTCGATGGTAGGATTGAGTTCGGCATCATAGCTCTGCCTAGCTTAATAACCTCATTCGCCCATATATTAACATCCGATTGAGGTTTTTTATATGGAGTCCAATTACCTTTACAGCCTCTTGTTAGTTCTTTCATAACTTGCTCACTTCCCCAAGTAGGATTCCACAAGGATTCATCTTCCTTTGTCAATCCAATTAAATGTGAGAATATACCGGTTGATAAAGCACCATCTGAGTAGCCACCCTCTAAGAATGATAAAACCTTACTATCTGTATGAATTTTTGCTAATTTTACAACATCTTTCGTAAAGGTGGCATAAAAGGACGTAGGCACGTTAATATTGTGTCTTTGCATTTGGCTATTCTCATACTCCAGGGCGTCGAATCCAGCAGAAATAACTAGTAAAGGTTTAAACATTGGAGGTGGGGTTGGCTTGGGAACGGGTGCACTGTATAGGTGAGGCTTTAAAAGATATTTGTTATATTTTGACAACTGAGAAATGTATTCTTGATATTCTTTGTCGTATTGTTTCTTAGCATTATTTAAAAATTGGTTAGCCCTATTTAATATTGCCACATACTTTGTCTGGTAATGTTTGTAAAATTCATCTTCATTTGTCCATTCTTGTAGATGAACATTCCATATGTTCAAATCATGATCCATAATACACGTTGATGCGTTTCTAATATTATCTTTTGTTGCATATCCTAATTCTGTGGGATATGATTTTATATCATGCAATGAAAAGTAACCAACTTTAGGATAAGTAGCATATCTCTTGCCATATTCGTCTCTTTTATTTGAATCAGGATCAATCTCGTCTTCTTCATCCTGGCCATAATCACCTTTAAACCCTGATCTTTCCCAGCAAATATCCTGAGAGCCATCTCCATGGTGTAAGTCAATGTCTAAAATGGCACAATGAGAAATACCGTGTTGATCGTGGGCATATTCAATACCAATTTGGACGTTATTTAGCAAGCAAAATCCACTTGGTAAACATGCGTGTGAATGATGACCTGGGGGTCTGATAACCACAAAGCATAAGTCATGATTATCATAGTCATAAGAATACATCAGATCAAGTGCAGTTTCTATAGCTCCAAGTACACCTTCTATGGCATTTATAGTTTTCGGATTCAAATAAATATCGCCGGTGTTCCAATCTTCTGGAACTTCAAGTTGATCATTTTGTAGGTTCTCGTGTGAATTTA
This sequence comes from Schwanniomyces polymorphus var. africanus, assembly GCA_030563145.1. Lineage (NCBI taxonomy): Eukaryota > Fungi > Ascomycota > Pichiomycetes > Serinales > Debaryomycetaceae > Schwanniomyces > Schwanniomyces polymorphus. Next base: position 68,474 of record JAKUBG010000011.1, read on the forward strand.
AGCATAGTTCATATAAAGTCTTTGGCCAGTTCTTACCGTGAATTTTACTAACATGCTTAGAGAATAATGATCCCCTCTTGGTAGAATTTATAATCTTATAGAAAAATGGAAACATTGTAACTGCAGCTGCGATACCTAAGCAAGAAGCCAATAAACGCTGTGGTCTTTCGAAAATAGTACTGAGATAAGACTTGGTAACCCATTTCCTACCAAATGCATGCTCGGCAGAATATGGCGATAAAACTACTAAGGTCTTGTCAGATTCTTTTCTAAACCTAGGTGATTCTTTCTGAATATGTGGGTTAGAATTTAAAAACTCAGCAAAAAACTTCGTAAATCTAGTTAATGAATAATCAATTAATGGCGAAGGCTCTAAAATCTTTTCATACTTAGAATCTAAGTGATACTCAGTTTCTGTATTGTTTGTATATGTCTGTTTACTCTTGGATGCTAATGCTGGTTGTAAACTCACTCTTCTTTTCGTCTTGAACTTAGGAATTTGCTCCAGAGCTAATTCTTCCTCCTCTAATTCATCTATATCCACAATGCTTTGGTCCCTTGTATAATTTATGCTATTGTTATAATTAATAGTAGTATGATCTATAGATATATCTTCGATCTCAGCGGTATCATTGGAAGAGGGTCGTATGGTCAACGTTGTTTCAAACTGGGAAATCAACGATTCTTCACTATCATCATTTTTAGCGAGAGTGTCACGCAAATTAGACATTGAGCTTCGCTTATAACTTATATTGTTTTAGAGATTACTGGAATAATAATATATTTTGTTATTGCTAACTTTTCGAATCAAATCAAAATGTGACCTTTTTTGGTAACAATTTTCGAACTTCGATCTACACACTAACTAAGACCATAGTGCGATCTATATGTATTTAATTTATATTTAAGATAACCTTAAGTAGATTTTCTAAAGATAGAAGATTGTATTGCTTCGGATACTCTTGGAGCTTCTCCAACATTATGTCTTCTCTTTCTAATGACATTCTCTATGAATGCCTCTCCAGCTTTATAGGAGGATCTAACCAAAGGTCCACTTGCAACATAAAGAAAGCCCATACTTAAAGCTGTATCCCTCCAATAATCAAACTTTTCGGGGGTAATATACTCAACTACCTTCATGTGTCTCTTTGTAGGTCTCATATATTGACCAAAAGTAACAACATCACAATTTATTTCTCTTAAGTCTTTTAAAGTTTGCATTATTTGTTCATCAGTTTCACCAAAACCTAACATAATTGAAGTCTTAGTTACTAAGGTTGGCTTGGTTTCCTTTGCCTTTTGTAATATTGAAAGAGATTGTCTGTAATTAGCTCTACGATCTCTGATATGAGGGGTTAAAGCTTCTACTGTTTCAAGGTTATGGGCATAAACGTCCAAACCCGACCTTGCAAGAATTGATGCCATATCCAAATCACCTCTAAAATCACCACCTAATACTTCTACCAATATTTGTGGCGCTTTCTGTTTTATTCTACGAACAGTCTCAGCCAAATGATTGGCTCCACCATCAACTAAATCATCCCTATCAACTGTTGTCAAAACAACGTATCCTAACCCCCATCTGCTTATAGCCTCTGCAGTATTTTCTGGCTCCATTGGATCCGGTTTTGATGGGTTTCTATTGGTCTTGACGGAGCAGAAACGACAACCTCTGGTACAAGTATCACCTAATAACATAATAGTAGCAGTGGCTTCTGATTTTTTACCACCCCAGCATTCCCCAATATTTGGACATTTTGCTTCTTCACAAACTGTGGCTAATTTTAATTCTCTGACATCTTTTTTCAAATTATGAAAAGACTTACCTTTTGGAATAGGAACTTTTAACCATTTAGGAAGTCTTTGGTCTGGGTCTGACCTAGCAGCTTCTAACGGGTCAATAGTCATCTTTGCAGCTTTTCCATTTATGAAATCATCAAACGAAGGACCTTTGTTTAATTCATCTGTGAATACTGTAGCACGTCTTCTTGATTTACTAGGAGTTTTATTACTCAGCAACTCTGCGGTTGTAACTGTACGCAAAAATTGCCTTTGACCAAGCTTTATACTAGATTGCACTATTGGCTTCATTTGCAACATAGCTAGAGCAATATTACGTTTGTTCAAATACAGATATGTACAAAACTTATCGTTTATACTCTTTTGAGATGACAATCGGGTCATATTGAACCTTAACGTAAAAAAAGACTGTATAGGTCACATGACAAATGTTTTTGACTCTGATCTGAAGCATTTTATACGGCATTAGTTAAGGAAGTTATATCTTCATTCGATGTAAGGAATATTTAAGATACATAACTATTAATTGAGTCTTAGAAAGACATATGGAAGGGAATAAGGCTATATTATGAGTGTTTTTAGTGTCTTAGAGTAAGCGATGAATATTGGCATCCTTGTACTTATCCAAAGAGCTCAAGTTGTTCCACCACTCGAAGAGGAAGGTTTCACAGATTAACTTAAACCATGGTGTGAAAACAAGCGATTGGTCCTTGAACATTTCTTTTAGTTCTTCTTGGCTGACATATCTATGGTCTTTTATTTCGTTGTCATTAGGGTTTATAGAGATATCATTATCTGTTCTGATAATCAAAATATAGTCAATTTCATGTTCACCCCACTTAGATGATTCTCCGCCTGACGCAGATTTGTAGTGAATTCTAGTTAAAAATTGAAATTTCTCAACTGGTGATTGTTCTAAAGGAATACCTAACTCATGTTCTAATTTTCTTTGAGCAGCAACTTTGGCACCTTCAATAGCAGTATCTAAATCATTAATATCAGAGCGTCCTGCAGCAGGCATAAGTCCTAATTCTGAACTGACACATAATGGGTGGGAGCAACAAGTATTCGTCCACATGCCAGGAAATGTGATCTTCTCATCAGCTCTTTGTTGTAATAAAAGCTTGTTATCCTTATTAAACAGAAAGACAGAAAAGGCTCTGTGCAACAATCCTTCGTTGATATTGTCCATAATATGGCACAATTTCTTAGTACCAGCACCAACTGGAGTATCGTTATAGTCCAAAACAATACATAATTCTTCCATAAGTTTGACTTGCTCTTCATTGTGGCCATCGAAAAGTTCGCCGGAATCCTTACTGTTAACTGAACCTGCAGATCTTGGGATACCAGATATCTTGGACATAGGAGTCACTTCGGACCATTTCTCCAAGATGTTTTCTTTTGAAAGATCTGATACTAATTTTTCGTAATCTTTGGTCATTTTATCAAAATAAGCGACTTGCTACGTTAATCCTTGCTAATTTAACAGCGAACTTCGACTATCTCTGTCTTTTATCAGTTTTTTTACAGATTTCTGCGATGCCTCAATCGATTTTTTTGTTATGATAAAAAGTCGTAGAAAATCGCGTCGTATAGAATACGACAATATAGTGGACGATTCGGTGGGGAGAGCTTTTAATAACATTAATGCTGACAGCTTTACTTTAAGAGTATGTATATGACGTGTGACGGAGCATATTGCTATCTCTTAAATTACGAAGAGATATTAAATGTGTGGTTCTAGCTATACCCAGTTAAATAGCTATAGCTATGCCCTTTTTGAGCCGATTTAGCAATCTGCACTACCGTGGGACGAAACGAACACCGAAATCAATCTTTTGATGTCGACTTAATTTTCAGTTTTTCAAGCACCAAAGCTATTACAGTTTCACACGTTAAATCTTGATATTACCAAGCTATTTCTGTATTGCCAAAATGTCAGCAACCACCGCAACTTCTCAACCACCTAGACGTTTTATTAAGCGTCCAGATGACTCAGTTATGAAGCAAGAAATTGATAAGTTGAAGGACGAGATCAAAAAGTTGGATTTAAGTAACAATGAACTCAATGCCCAAATAAATAAAACTACTACCGATCCAAAGATATCTGAAAGGAGAAAAGAATTACAAGGTGAGTTGAAGCAATTAGTTTCTAAGCAAGCTACTATTAAAGCTGAAAGAAATGCTATTAATGATCAAATCAAAACTATTGATCAACAATTAAAGAGAAAGATTGCAGAAATTCAAGCACAAACTTCGAAGAACAATTTCAAGAGTGTCCAAGAAATCGATAGCAGAGTCAATTACTTAGACAAATTGATAGATGCAGGTAACTTGAAGTTGGCAGATGAAAGAAGATACGTCAAGGAAATGTCTTCTTTACGTAAGTTGCGTAAGGATTTTGGTATCATTGAAAAACAACAACAATCTATTGACCAAGATAAGACCAAGATTGCAGAACTCAAAAAGAAATTGAGTGCTGTCCAAAACAAGGAAGTCCAACAAAGATTCGAAGAAATCCAAAAGGAGTTGGATGAAATCAATGAGGGTAACAAATCTATTCTTGACAAGAGAAACTCTTTATTTAACAAGAGAAATGAAATAAAGAAATCCAAGGATGAAAAGTACGATCAGATCAGAAAGTTGAGAGCTGATTTTGATGTTGAATTCGAAAAATTCAAAAAGGCAATGACAGAAGAAAAGAAGAAGAGGGATGAAGAATATAAGCAAAAGCAAGTTGAAGAAAGGCAACAAAAGAGAAAGGAAGCTGCTGAAAAGCAATTAGCAGAAGCCTCTGTCCCAGCATTCACTGAAGAAATTAACTCTATCCACACTTTATTAGCCTACTTTGACCCATCTTACGTCAAACCACAAAAGGGATTGAACCTCTCTGGTACCTTGCCATCCACTAACAATATTAGACAAGTTGAAATGCCTGCTGATGTTGTTGTTATTAAGAAGGAACAAGAATCTTTCTTCGAAGGCTCTAAATCAAAGAAATCATCTAAACAAAAGAAGTCCAAGGCTAAAAACTTTACTGTTGATCCCGATGTTATTGTTGCTTTAGGAGATTTAAGTATTCCATTACCTACTAAGTCTGAAGAAGTTCCATCTACTATTGAGATTTTAAAGGAAACCTTAACTGCTCTTCAAGACAAGCAAGAAGAACAAACTAAACTCAATATCGAAAAGGCTAAAGCTAAGATTGCAAAGTTAGAAGCTGAAGAGGATGCTATGGATGCTGAAGATGCTGAAACCGAAGATGCTAACTAATTTATATAGAACTCATTCTCTTCGGTTCCAAATATAATCTGTAACTAGTTTATACCATTTCTATAACTTTAAATTGTATGTAATTTTTTTCGAAAATTACTTCATATAATATATTTATTGAAACCATTACTTTCCTTAACTTCTTAATTATAGTTTGCATATAAAGAAATTCTTTTTAGATGAGCTTTAATGGAAAAATTGGCACGAATATTATAAAAAGACAGTGGAGAACTAATACAGTAAAATGGCTAAGAAATCAGGTAAGCACGATGACAAAGTTACTAGGATACCAATTAAGAGCAATCCGGAAGTGCAATACTCCTTATGCATTCCTTCTACAGTTATCTCGTTTGCAAATGCTAAAAATTTAGAACAGATCACAAATATTGCATATCAAGTAGCTAAAGCGGCTACTATATACAATGTGAGCGAGTTAGTAGTACTAGATATTCCTAGTCTAAAAATGAGAAGACAAGAAGAAGAAAAATCATCTGAAAAGATTATGACTACAAGTAGTAATACTTCTGGTACTAAGATGAAGTTTAATTTCAGTGATGAAGAAATTATCCAACAAACTGATAAAAATCCAAAACCAGAAATTAATGCAGAAGAGAATAATGATGAAATAGAAAATAATGCATTACTATTTGCTACATTATTACAATATTTTGTAACGCCTCCATACCTTGTTAAGTCTGTTTTTGCCAATTCTAAGTTTAATAAGAAATTTAAATACGCGAAAGCATTACCAAAACTTACTACTTTACCATTCATGAATAATAATAATGTATTTAAAGATTTCAAAGAAGGTCTCACAATTGCAAAAAAGACCCCTAAGATAGTAAAGAAAAACAAAAAAGTATCTGCATCAAAGAAACTTTCAGTAACCAAGTATGTTAATATTGGAGAAGCCACACCACTAACATTGGAGGGTACAGAGGTACCTGTTAACGTTAGAGTTACCGTAGACCTTAAGAATAAGAAAATAGTATCACCTGTTCAAGCATACGGAATTATGGGCTCGAGGGCCTCATTTGGGTATTATGTGCGTGTATGTAAAAAGTTCAGTTCAATTTTTACTGAAAGCTCATTTCCTGACGGTTACACATCCTCTGTTTACATCAACGCTGACGACTACTTCAATGCTACAAAGTCTAATGCTTCTAGAAGCATCTCTACTTTTGATAAGGCCGCTATTCATACTAAAGGCGGCAAAGTTCTTTTAATAATTGGTAATTGGAACGATTTTACTTACAGCTTTGAACATGATAAGATGAGTCTTCAGGGAATAGACACACCAACTCAGTTAATGGATGCTCATATCCCAGTGCCTGCAGGTTTGAAGATTGAAGACGCAGCTTTGGTAGCTTTAGCTCAAGTACATGCTTCTATATAGGTTTAAATATTGTAAACTTATGTTTCTAAATATAGCAAGTCTAGACTTTCCCGCACTATTTATTTGGGTATGAAATTTTTCTGTAAACAGTAACTGAGATAATTTGCCCGATCCTCTCGAACAACTTCGGGAAAATAACTACAATATTTATCTAGCTACTAATTCTCTTTTTATATTATTCATTCGCTTGGTATATTATAGGATCTATCATGCAGTTTAAATATTTAGCTACATTATTGGCAGCCTCTAAGGCCGTTTCTGCCATTGGAGATGTAAGTAATATATGATAATATATGATATTCGTAGGAGTTCCTTTCTTTTGACTAAAGGATCTGCCGGGAATAAAGTTCGAAACTTTTACTAACCTCATTAGCTTGCTTTCAACTTAGGTGTCCAAGATAACTCTGGTGCTTGTAAGACTGCCGATGAATACTCATCAGAATTAGATACATTATCTTCTTATGCCAAAATCGTTAAAACATATGCTGTTTCTGATTGTAACACATTAGAAATTTTAGGTCCAGTTGCTGAAGAAAAGGGCTTCCAAATCTTGTTAGGAATCTGGCCAACTGATGAATCTCACTATGATGCTGAAGTTGCTGCTTTGCAAGCTTACTTGCCAACTATTTCTGTTGACACCATCAATGTTTTCACTGTTGGGTCTGAAGCTTTATACAGAGGTGATTTAACTGCTAGTCAATTAGCTGATAAGATCAACGATGTCAAAAATATCCTTCAAAACATTAAGGACAAGAACGGACAATCCTACTCTTCTGTCCAAGTCGGTTTTGTTGATTCTTGGAATGTTCTTGTTGATGGTAGTTCTTTACCAGCTATTAACGCTGCTGACTTCGTCTTTGCTAATGCATTCTCTTACTGGCAAGGTCAAACTCAAGCTAACGCTTCTTACTCTTTCTTCGATGATATTATGCAAGCCATGCAAGTTATTCAAACTGCTAAGGGATCTACTGATATTACTTTCTGGGTTGGTGAAACAGGATGGCCAACTGAAGGAACAAATTTCGAAAATTCTTACCCTTCAGTTGATAATGCTAAAGACTATTGGCAAAAGGCTATTTGTGCTATGAGAGGTTGGGGTGTTAATGTTGCTGTCTTCGAAGCTTTTGATGAAGCATGGAAGCCACCAACTTCAGGTATTAGTAATGTTGAACAACACTGGGGTGTTTGGGATGAAAATAGTGTCTTAAAGTATAACCTTGGATGTGATTTTTCTTAAATTTGAAATTTTAAAGTCTTTAATACCCATTCTGTCTTCGTCTCTATTGTTTCTTTCTTAGACTTAAAAAAGCATTTCTATTACATTATAGGTAGTTTAAAATAGTTATAGCTCTAACTTCGTTTCATATAATAAATGTAGCTTGTTATTTTTTTATTTTTTTTTGATACAATTGAAATATTTGAAATTGTCTAGTGCTTATCATTTAGTGGTTGACTGGCTCAACTTGGTTTTCTTACTAATAATAATACTTCAACTAGATCAAAGGTCAGAAGCTCGTTGAAGTTTAAACAGATTAATTATCATCAACAAAGAAAACTGAACCTTTGAGTATCTGAACAGAATTTCAGATATTCCTTCCTAAAAAAAACTATATAAAAGACCAAATATTCCTCGACTTGTAGCCTAATCTACAAGGGAGTTAGGTCTAATAAATACTTCGCTAGCACCTACAACCAATATACATTATACATTATATATGCTTACCTTGTTAATACTAACTTCTTTAGACAAACATCACTCATGTAAAGTTATAAGAGTTAGATACTCTTAATAAATTATTGCTTATATTACTACTTATTCAGTTATCTAATATAAACTTACTTCCATCATATCAGGTTCGTCTCCCAGATATGATTCCTTAAATATTATTCCTAGATAGCAATACTCCTCAAAGCAACCTTTCATTCTGCATTAATGTCATTTATCTTCCTTCAATGTCATTCATGACTCGTATATTCTTCATCTCTTTAATCTCATATCAGGTATCTAATCACATGTCCTATCACACTCGATGTCATGTGCTAATACAATCTCAATCTCTAACAAAAGTGAAATAAGACTCCGTGGCCAAGCTGGCTAAGGCGTAAGACTGTTAATCTTAAGATCGTGAGTTCGATCCTCACCGGGGTCGGTCCTTCTTTTTTCCAATTGTAATTGAATTTTTACTAATAGAAATCTGGGTAAGAATACAGTATTTTAAATAAAATTACTGTTAGCATGGTATTGCGATTTATTTAACTACTATACTTAAAAAGTGTGAATTGTGGGGTTATTTAAGCTCTATGTTAAATAGAAGTTTCTCATTTATTTTCAACTAAAGCTGGATGGACGATGTGCTGAATCATAATTTAGATATTGCATTGTAAGATAACTTCATAATATCTAAAACGTGTACTTTTAATTGCTACATGTACCATGCATAGTGATGTTTAGAGACCTATTCTGTTCACTAACATTTTGTTCAATTTATCTTACACAAAAACTAAGAATATAGTCATATGTTCCGGACACATTTCAATAGCTGGATTACTTCATTCTTCTAATGAATGAAGACATACTAAACTCGCGCTTTAGTAACTTGCTGATAAAATACACCAAGAATAATGTATCAAAAAAAAATCCTAACGAGAAAGAAAGTTTTAAAAAGGATATAGATGTGACCCTTGATGCTTCTCCATCTCCATATGCAAATGAAAGAAGAAATCAAAGAACAATAGTACAATTATCAAGAGAAGAGAAGCATCCAATCGCTATAAATAATATACGTAAACCAAAAGTTATCTCTTCATTCAATCATAATGAATTCCCATCATTGAAGATATATAATAAGAACAAAGAAAACTCAGTGATGAGTACTAAGATTGAAGTTCCTGTAAATTCTAAAAATAAAGCGATGTCATTTTTACACAGCAAAGTGGATTCAGCTTCAACTCATCAGCAAAACCAATATGCTAAAGATGCTAAAGACATACTAGATCTATTAACTTCGAAGACAATACTAGAGAAGGAAGATATGGATGAAAACAATAGTAAGATAAAAGGTTTGAATGTTGAACTATTAACACATCAGGTTCAAGGATTACGATTCCTCAAAGGTAGGGAGAAGTTGCCTGGCCCTGTCTCCGGAGGATTACTTTGTGATGATATGGGCTTGGGTAAAACTGTTCAGATGATAGCTCTAATGTTGGAGCATAGACAAGAGCTGGAGTTAAAAGAGAAAGTTAATTTAATTATATGCCCAGTATCCTTGATTAACCAATGGAATAATGAAATATTGTCCAAAGCACCTGGTCTTGTTACACTTATATTTCACGGTTCCAAGAGAACGCGAGATTATAAAGAACTTCTCAAATATGATGCAGTTATAACATCATACTCAACTGTTAGTTCAGAATTTCATCTGCATGATACATCTCCTCTTTTTTCTATAGAGTGGTGGCGTGTCATTTTGGATGAAGCACATCAAATTAAGTCATCCAGAACAAAACAAGCTGAAGCTTGCTATCACATAAAAAGTTCTAAAAGATGGTGTGTAACTGGGACACCTATTCAAAATAACTTGGATGAGCTACATTCATTATTGAGATTTATTCAAGTATCTAAGTATTCATCTCCTAAAGAATGGAAAAAGATACCCCCGTCAAAAAAAGCTTCCATTAATACCCTCTCATATTCAATAGAAGATTTAAAAGAAGAGCTAGATACGATTATGCTAAGGAGAACCAAAAAAATTCTTAAGTCAAGCTCAAATTTTACACTACCACCAAAAAAGGTGCATAATTTTTATATCTCATTTAGTGAGTTTGAAAGGAAGTTATACCAAATCATTAGTGATAAGATAAGAAAAAAGATTCTTAACATGTTTGCTCTAAATTCAGGAAAGAAAATGCTTGAAAAAGGAATATCTTCTCGAAGTACAGATTTACAGTATGGTGGCTATAATTCCCTATCTGCATTGGTTTTTCTTCTTAGATTAAGGCAAGTATGTTGTAATTGGAGATTAGTATTTCAAGCTGAAGCACCCAAAAAGCCAACCTCGACGTCTGAAATAGACGATATTTCACAGCAAATGTCCAAACTTTCCGTTGAAAGTAATGCTTGTAATATTTGTCAGAAATTGATAATGAAATCAGACGAGGTGATATGTAATGAATGCAATGAATTTTATTCTGAGGGGTTAAACTTAGATAATACTCCTTCCAAATTCAAAACTTTGATGGATATTTTATTAAAAGAGAGAGGTAGAGAAACTGTAGTATTTTCTCAATTTGTTACTGTTTTAAAACAGTTGGACTTGTATTTAAGAAATAATAACTTTAAAACATTTCTATACACGGGTCAATCTTCCCTAAAAGAGAGAGATGAGATATTACTGCAGGTAAAAAAGACAAAAGGTGCTATATTGTTATGTTCCCTTAAATGTAGTTCCGTGGGCCTTAACTTGGTCTTTGCCAGTAGAGTAATAATTATGGATCCTTATTGGAACCCCGCTATTCAAGATCAGGCTATAGACAGGGTTTATAGAATAGGACAATGTAAACCTGTTGATGTCTATGAATTAATTGTAAAGGACACAGTTGAAGAAAACATTGTTAAACTCCAAGATCGTAAAAGGAAACTCGCCGATCAGATTATTAGTAACGATAAACTGAAGTCAAAAGAATCGAACAAAAAGCTATCCCAAGATGAAATATTTGAATTACTCGGAATTAGCAATGATAAAAGAGTTGCAATTGCTGTTAAGTAAGATTTTATGTATTTAGTGTAGTGATAGAGTTGCAAGAAAAAGTAATTTGCTGTTTAACAAGTTGTTCTGTACATGACTCTTTCCGGTATATAGAGACATTATAATTACGACATTTGATACTTTAGATTAAGGATTAAGATAACCACATCTAATAACATTAATAATCACCTTGAACCGTTGATGTTACTGCCTAGTTCTATCCTTACTTTTTTGTTGCTACCTGGCATAAAGGCTGCACTTATCAAAGTTGAATATATTGATAATACGTCTAAGTTAAATGATGGATTGGAAATTACCAGCACTCGTACTACTACGGGCATAGTATACATTATGCTTTTCACTCTTTTGACAATGGCTGTAGTAGTGTTGCTTACTATCTTATTGTATTTCTGTTTAAGAAGAAGGATCAGGCATTCTGAAGAAGAGTTGATAAGAGAAGAAGAAAACCAAGCCTATCTTGAGTTAAATTCTGATGAGCAAGAGCTCTATTTTCAATCAAAAGAGTTTATATTAATGAATCCTTATTTTAGAAATGAGATGACCCTTTCACAGAATCTTCTTATACAAGAGAAAGGAATTAAAGCTTATGAGTTCCAAAAAGATCCTATGTTGACTAATAGTGACTTAATGATTTTGAATAAAACAGAGTTAAATTTCTTCAAGAAATTTGAGTGTTCTTCACTGACAAATCTACCTATCCCTATGAAGAACGATGTTTACTATTTTGAATGTAAAATATTTTCACTTCCAAACCCAGAAGACACTATAATATCTTTTGGAATAGGTATAAAACCCTATCCTTGGTTTAGATTACCTGGAAGGCATTTATATTCAATTAGTTATGATTCTACGGGATTTCGAAGACATAACCAGCCATTTGGCTTTAAAGATGAGCCTCCATTCCCAAAGTGTATAGAGGGCGATGTAATTGGAATTGGATATAGAGTTAGAAGCGGGACAGTGTTTTTCACGAGAAACGGGAAAAAAATAAACGAAGCAAAAATAGGAGGACATATAAAGAATTTTAAAATTCCCCATAATGGGCAGATTTACCCAATTATTGGAGCTAATAATTTATCCTCCATACATGTAAATATTGGACAAATGGGTTATGTTTTTATAGAGGGTAATGTTAAGAAATGGGGATTTGCAGCATTGGAAGGGAATGGTCCTGCTCCACCAGCGTATAATAAATTTAATGCTGATATATTATTGGAGAGATCTGAAGTTGACGACGATAATGACCTAAGTGATCGTGAGTCGGATTTCCCACCTGATTTCTGGGAGGCAAATGCTATAGGAGGTGATTCCTCGGATTCTATAGAGCAAGATAAGTATAGCTACAATGCTTATGGTGAAGCTAACTCTGATGATGAGAGAATAACTTTGGAAACCATAATTCCACCCATAAAACCACCATCGTACAACAGTGAGAGTGATGGTAACCATAGTGTTACTGACAATGATAATGGCGTTACTGACAATGACAATGGTATTGCTGATAATGATGATGCTAATGATGATGATGCTAATAATGATGATGCTGATAATGATGATGCTGATAACGATGATGTAGATGATGATGTTTATAATGATGCTGACAATAGGGAGGTTCACAATGGTGAAGCTGACATTGATGTTGATAACTCTTGTGGTGAACATGACTACAAAAGTAATGAACACTGCAGTGCACGTCCTCATATTAGTCCGCTGTTACTGGGATCATCTGCAAATGATACTGATGAAGTTTTTGAAACAGTTCTTGAAACTACATTTGGAAGTCACTATCAGAGCCACGATCCTGAAGCCGAGGATGAAAATAGGATTGAACAGCCAATAACTTCATCTCCGCCACTAGATGAGAGCTCAATTTTTGCTACATTTGAAGACGAATCAAGCAATAATTCTTTGTCTAATGTGGTCTAGAGAATGAACTCTAAAAGTTTTTAAATCCTGTAGATAGTAATGGAGTAATTAAGGCTAGGGTATAAGAAATCTTGAAAAAAAGAGACACACGTAAGTTTAATAATTTAATTCTTTTTAATTTAGGCGAAGGTTGCTTCTATTTTATATTAATGTATAGTTCATATGTAAGACTTGGACTAAATATCTAATAATTGTCCACTTTTATTCACGTGATATATATATCTTTAAATATATCGAATTGTTGCAAAATTACGAATAGATGTTAGAATACTTAGGAAAGATTATAAACACTCCTGTTATAAATCTAAAATTTAAGTTAGCAATTGTAAATACATGGTAGAGTAATAGTTGAAGTTTCAATAATTTTTGATTTGCTTTCAAAAATTAGCAAAAAAATATAGAAGTTTATATTTCGAGATCTGAGTTTAATGTTTAACGAGTATTCTTAACTAACATGAAAGATATCATTTTAGATATAACAATCAAAAGAACAGATTGGTTCTCTTGCCATAAAAAGACGGTTAATTTTAAAAAGGAAGAGATATTATAGTACTTTTTACTTTAATGCTAATACGAGTAGCCAGAATTAAGCAGAGTCTTTTTCCTGAAAACCAATTCGGAATGACCTCCTACATTTCGAAATTTTGGCCACGCACAACTACGATTTCATTTCATCAAACTACATAATATTTGAAATCTAGGATTAAATTTTCTGCAAAAAGTCAACACTAGGCATTAATTACTGATTCATATGAATGAATACCAAGATTGTCAGATTTGTATAACAACATCAATAAATCGTAACAAATTCAAATTTCTTGGAATAACACCTTCCGAAATATGACCCGAATTCTAAACAAAGAATTTCTGACTTAAAATTCTCCATAAGGAAGGTATGTGTAATTTGAAAATACTCCTCAAAATGAGCAACAGACAACGGCGATTCTCACCTAATTTGGAAATAACCCACCACTCATGGATTTCCGGTATGACGGCAATATTTCAGGGTCTACGGAAAGTTTTATTTCTTTGATATCCATAGTATATCTTCAGTAAATTTATAACATACCCACTATATATTCATAAATTAATCTAGCATAAACTTTATTAGTAAATGAATTTACCTATGTTTATTACTACACTGGAAATAAGCCCTCTTTTATATACTAATTTGTACTTCTGAAGCACATATGTTTGTATACAAAACCGTAAGGCATTCCAGAGAATTTGCGGCAAACGAGTTGAAAATTGAGCCAAGGAATAGACATTCTCCACACTTAATTCCTTATATAAAAGAAGCCAAATGTTATCAAACCAATGAAATTATTTATCCATATCTGAGGATTTAGATAACGAAAAAAAAGCCTTTCAAGATGATTCAAAAGTTCACTTGTGTTCCTAAAACAGACTACGATGTATTGATAGTTACAAATGGTACTGTATCACAGGTAGAAAGTAAGCTTGACGAAATCAATAGACGCACAAATGACGAGATACCCTCTACTGCTTGCATTACCTATTTAGACAACTTCAGTCAGTTGCTTACCTACCTAGACAAGCATAATAAAGTTTTCCAAGGTAAGGTTTTGTTTATGTTTTTCAATGGATTAGAATACATTCAAGACTTTATTAGCGACTTAATCGACCACTTTAATAGATGCAGTATATTTTGCAACCCTTATATCCAAAACGATGCAGGCATCAAACATCATAAGGGTATGCACGCAATAGAGAGATTAGAAAATGCTTATTTCTACTTTGATTCTTCTGTTTCAGATATTAAGGAGGTAGATTATGATTACGATTTCCATTTCAGTTATCCATATAATCTTAGCGAGAGTAGTGAAAACTTGAAGTCTCAATTTAATAGTGTCATTACAATAATTAATGATGTTTTGAAAAAAATTAGTTTTATGACTGACAGAATAAGAGGTGTATATATAGATGATGTTGATTTACCTGGTGAGAAAGTTTATCCACTCCGTTGTTTGATTAGAAATTTCCCACAAGTAGAGAGTATAAACTTGACTAGCCATAATCAATTGCTCATGAACGACTTATTTTAATTATATATACCGCACTGAATTACCAACTTAGGAACTTATTCCGCGATTACCTATAGATAATGAGATACGAATATATAAATTATTGAAGAAGACAAAAATTATCATGTAGACAGAAATGATTCTTATTAATTTGTTGACCAGCATATGTGTTGGAAGTTTCTTAATATATGTTGTATATCTTAAACAAAGAAACATTAGCTCATCTAAGGGCAATAAACAGGACTATACCAAAGCTGAAATACATCCCATTGGAAATGACTTTAAATGGGAAGAATATGGACCACGACCTTATAGACCATTTGCTAAGAAGAAAAACTTTCAAGTTTCTATGGGGTTAATTAACGAGGTAGAGCGCCCTGAAGATCATCTATTAATCGAGAATACTTATTTGGAAAATACTAGGTTAAGGAAGGAGACAACAAATAAATATCCAGAAAATACGTTGTTTGCGTATGACAATGAAATTACTAGAATTGCTCTTTGTGAATTTTATAATCTAGTAGTGAAATTTTTGACTAAAAGATATCCTCAATATTTCAAGATAAAGAGTCGTTTTGTAGAAAATTTAATAAATGGGGAAAAGTTTCCTGTAGAGGCAGAAACTGTTAGTTCGCAAGAATTATTATTATATTTGGCTGCTAATATTGAGGAAGACTTTTTGATTTTAATTAAGGATAATCCTCAAAATAGCGATGAGGAATACATACTCAGAGCAAGCGTAACAGGATTTCCTGCCGGATTTGATCCTAAAGAAAATCATAATAAACCAATTTCGTTTATACATAAGCCAGTACCACAATATAAGAATCGGTTACAGCTCTCAATGTCCAAGTTTTTTAACCGATTAGAGTCGAAGGATTTATGGGGGAGGTTTAATTGGTCCATTCAAACTCATAAGTCTAAGTTTAGCTTAAACAATAATCATGCATATTTGGGTGAAAAAGTTGTTCCGTTAAAAACTAGCGAAATAGATTTTGAGAATTCTTGCTTTCTAAGGGTAGAAAGACAGCTATTTACAAGATTGCCTAGACTGAGAGCAATTTTAATGACAGTTAGAACCTATTTAACTTTGGTATCCAAAGTAAAAGAAGAGGGTCTTGCCGCAGATTTATGCTTTGCGATAGATAGCTTACCAGAGGATTTAGCTTTCTACAAAAGGAGAGGATCCTGGGGTGAAGCAGTTAAAGAATATCTTCAACAATAATCTATTCTTATACTAAATAATCTATGTAGCTAGTTAATCCTTCAAAGAAACATAGTTTGCAGGAAATAATCCAGTTTCATTTGTTCTAGAGTTTTTACCAGACCACCAGTCTTCATCCACAAATTCTATATCTGTAATTATATCACCTTCAACAAAACTAATTTCATTATCTTCGTCTTTTTCATAATCGTATTCGGCAGTTGCAGAAGGTCCCGACTTCTCTTCTAATGGCTTTTGCTCTTCCTTAAGTTCTGCAACACCAGATCCATTATTATCCTCTTGTAAAGAAACGTAAGAAGCAGGGAAAAGACCAACTTCACCTGAAATAGAATGTTTACCCGACCACCATTCTTCATCAACAAAATCAATTTCAATTATTAAATCACCTTCATTAAATCCTATTTCATTATCTTCGTCTTTTTCATAATCATATTCTGCAATTGCAGTTGCACCACTCCCTTTTTCTGCCTTATTTTCCAGATCGTTAGCTCTTTCTGGCACGGATGGTGGAGCTTGCTGTTTAGATTCTTTATTTTCAGATTCAGGTTCATGTTCAAGTTCACTTACTTCAACTTCTGGCTCCTCAATAATATTTCTAACAGGAGGTGGAGGTAAGTTACGAATAGGTACACTCTTACCTTCAGATATCTCCTTTTCATTTTGTTCAAGTTCTTTGCGATCAGGTTCTTCATGTTCCAATTGTTGGTGTTCTGAAACGGTTTCTTCGTCTTCATCTTGATCAACATTTCTTGCTGGAGGAGGAGGTGGCAAGTTTCTAGCTGGTAAAGTTCTAACAGGTTCCTCAGCTTCTTGATCTTCAAGTTCCTCCGTTCTAAGAGAAGCCATTCTTTCAGCTAAAGACTTTCCAGGATTTTCAGCAACTTCTTCATTATCAACAATTTCCTTTTCTTCCTTCAGCTCAATATTTTCTGGAGAAATGGATTTATATTGTCCTCTCTTTTCTGCCCAGAGTTGAGCAGGGGTTTTACCACCCTCAGCTGCAAAGTTTCTAGAAATTCCACCCGAAGCCTTATCATTCTTCTCTTTATTTTGATTTAAAACTGGTTTAGCCCCAAAGGTTGGCGTACTAGATGCACCAACATTAGAAGTATAACGAGATGAAACTGAACTAGAAATTTTAGGCTTAGGTAAAGAAGTAAGCCTACCACCATCTGAGGTAGATTCATTGCTTTTAAAAGTTTCAATTCTTTCGTTCAACGGCTTGACAGGAGTATCCTTCGCCTCTGAGTTTTGAATAATAGATGGTTTTGGGGTAGAGGAAATTGTATCAGATTTTTGGCCTCTCAATGCATTAATATCAACTTTAGTTGGTTTATAAGCACTAGGAACATCTTCTAAAGGTTTTTTATCAAAATCTCTTTCTTCCAATTCTGCTTCTCCTCCCCATTCATCTGAATCATCTTTAGAAATAGCGGGCTTAACGGATACATTGTTTGGTTTTGGTACAATTGGTTTAGGAGTTATCGGAGCAATTGGCTTACCAGTAGATTTGGGGGCAAAAGATGGATTAGAGCTGGCTTTCGAAGTTGGCTTCGTAACTGCTGGTTTAGACACAACTGACTTCAGCGGAACAGAAGCAACTGACTGAATAGAGTATCTGGCACCAGCAGCTGCACCAAGTCTATGTAAGAATTCATCAATATCTAAGTCATCTTGATCTCTGGCAGTAATTTGGACGTGGTAACCACTAAATATTTTGGAGACTTCTGCAAAATTAGTGGCAAAGGATAACCTAGATTTTGCAGGAGCATTATCTGGACACCATCCTAACAATAAATTCTTTGATACATCTGATCCTGGTATTATTACTCTTGCTAAACCAAATTGGATTTGTCCATCAGTGAAATTTTCCACAAAATCCTCTAAGGGTCCTTCGCCAACTTCAGTCACCTCAAGTGCTGAACTTTTGTCAACTGAATAAACAGCAAATGTTGCAGAAGGATCTCCACTTACAACCTTGTTATAAGATTCTTGAATCTTTCTTGAATTTGTAGATAAATCAATTTTCTCCATAATGAAACAATGCTGGCAATACTATCTATGCTGTATATAATCTAAATATATCTTCAAGGGGAGATAATAATTATCTGATTTTAGCGAGCATGAGTTTCGTGGCTACATCAACAATTCTCACTCATATTAGCATACACCTCTTATTACATTTAGTTAATTCTGCTCTTAAATTACAAGCCTAAGCTCTCTAGATTAAATTATAAACATACTTGTTCTATTGCCCTATACTCTTTTCTTTGTCTTCACATATGATGGATAAAACAAATAGCATCACCCTATTGTAATCAAGAAAGGTCATTACACTGAAACATATCCAATATATAGGCATAATTGTTTACCTCAATTACTTCAATGCTATTCCATCAATTGCATTAGAGCTGCAAAGTTGACTATGAATCTGGCCAATCGAAACATCCCCAACATTCATAAGCATTACTTAGTTATCTAAGCTTTATCTCATTCGTCTAAATTTCCATAATCAGAAGTAACCATATCATACTAGAAATTTCACTTTACTAAAGCGTAAGTCAAACACCACATCATAATATAACCTGCAATATTTTGAAATAAGCCATCAAAGAAAACCTCTTGGACCACATTTGTAAAGAATAGTTTTGGCTTACCTTCACAACAAACGAAGTAAAAAGCAGCATTACAAAGAGTTATTCCACCGAAATAAAATAAGAATCCTGGAAGTGACTCTAAAGTCAAGATTCCAGATCCAATTCCTAGAACTAAACACAGAATATGCTGCACCTTCTGAAGCTTTAATTTATTAGCATTGATATTTTGCTGGTAAGATATAATTTCATTATCCATTATATACGCATTTATTTATCTATGAAATAAGGTTATTCTTTTTACTCTCCAAATATAAATTTAATTAGATTATCGCGAAATGAAAGAATTGGTTGTAACAAAATTATTGGTGGCGGACTGTATAGCATTTTACACTAGAGAATATTAGAAGCAAACTTCTTTCACTACTTAAAATATTCACGACATGAATGAAGTGAGTCATAATACAGAAGCTTTTAAAAGGTTTCTTTTTACTTTTCCACTTGAATCAAATTTTTTATTCAATAATGACTCAAGACGTAAAATCAGAAGAGCTATATATTTGACACTTACAGATCATGGGCGGTTTTCAGAGTATTTTCTGACCATTGCCTATACAGATAATGAACTTAAACCTACGCCTGAAGAATATTTGAAGATAATGGGTGAGCAATATGATTGGCACTTTGATGATCTTCAACCAATTGATTTGAGTATTGATTTCAAAAATAAAGGCAATTACAAGAAAAATGTAAAGCACTTTCAGCTGCCTTGTTCTAGGATATTTCGTAAGGGAGAGCCAATTTATAGATGTCTAACATGTGGCTATGATGATACGTGTGCCCTTTGCTCAGATTGTTACAGAGAAGAATACCACCAGAACCACAAAGTACATATCACAATTTGTTTAAGAGAAAATGGTGGAGTTTGTGACTGTGGTGATCCGGAAGCCTGGGTCAACAATTTTATTTGCCCATGTTCACAAGAGACTGCAACAGAAATTGAAATACCTGATCCAATATTAAAAATTTATTCGGAAGTGATTGAAATACTTCTTGATTATGTCATTGACGTTATAAGTTGCAGCGATAGGTTGTTTTTTGATTCTTTAGCAGAATTATCTGAAGGGGAAATTATTAATAAAACAAAAGAGTATACTTTGGATCCGCTAAAATACGGATTTAATGGTGCAAAGACAGACGAGAATAGTGATTCATACTATCTTATAGTCTACAACGACCAAGTTCGACATTATAGAGATGCGGTTCAGCGAATACATCTTGCTAGTAAAAAACTTCCACATTTTGCGGAAATGGTGACAAATAAACTACAATCATATGGAAAAGCAAAAGTCATAAGCTCAAAGAGCATTCCGCTTTTATTGGAGAGACAAAAGATATTAAGTGCTACTGGTATAGCATCTAGTATTAAAAGTTTCAGGGACGAGTTTCGTGAAGAAATGTGTGATGAGATATTATTATGGATTAACGAATTCACAGAAAGTGAAATATTTAGAGTTACGGATAACCTTAAAAATTTATTTTGTAAAGCTTTCTGTTCTAAATGGCATAAAGGAATTTCATATTCAGAAGATAGTGATATCCCAAGCAAGTACGTGATTGGTTCATTAGATAGGAATCTCAATATTCCAAAAATCCAAAACAGTAGTTCTCCTAAAAAAGCTCTGTCCAATTGGTATTTCAAGCCCAAAAAGTGGGATATAAAAGATGAAATAGGTTTAGAATGTGAATATAACTGTGATGATTCTGATTATTTGCCGCATATAAACCACTTGGGTTCAAGATTCCAATATTTTATTTATTTTGATATTCGATTTTGGAAGTCTATTAGAGTGTCTTTGCATGATATGTACTCAACTTCTTTAATTACGAATTTGAGCTACAAGAATATTATTTGTTGTCAGTATGTTGACATTTATCCTACAATAGCAGACATGTTCTTGAAAAAAGATAGAGAACCCGAGTTAAATGTCATGACTACTTTATCTACACAGCTTTTCACATGTCCATCAAATTCAACTTCAATCGTTCAGCATGGCGATATTTCTAGAATTTTTGCATCCATATATGGCTTTTTAACAGATGAGGAAGTGAAGACCCCGGAGAGCGTGGATATTTCACTTGGAATTTCAATGAAAAGTTTAAAGAATAGAAGATGGGGTCAAATATTTTTTGATATCGGTTATATATTGAGTCGAAGCAAAGATGTGACTTCTATTTTAACAAGCAATATTATACCAATGGCGTGTGATATATTAGCCTTGTTTCAAGGAAAGCCCGTAATGAAAAGAGAAAGCAAGACACATGTGGAGTATGAGAGCCCTGATTATACTGCATTTTTTCACGCTATTCTGGTAATCTATCAATTTGGCGAGTCGATAGCCCTTTGTATCGACAATATAAAAAATAGTGACGATAGAGAAAAGAAATCATTGTCTATTAATGCAATTAATTACGCTATAAAATTTTTGCTAAAACTTGAAAATAATGAATACCCTGGATTAGATGACGATCTGGTAGATATAAACTTATCAAATGATAAGGCTATATGTAAGGAATTGATTGGAGGTGAGATCATTCAATATTTTCGTATTGATAAGGAAAAGGTAAGCTTTTTACATCCTATACACTCATTTTTATCCTGGTTGATCCAAATTTCTAAATTTGAGTCACCCTTAGAAGTTTCACACATTTTAGATACAGCTATGGACTCTTATGGAATATCTCTGTCTTTAGAAATTCCAAATCCTCTTACGTCAATATTTGAATATCCAATTCGAACGATTGTACTAATGTCTCAGATAAAATCAGGATTTTGGGTTAGGAATGGTTTTAGTGTTCGGTCACAACTTCAATTATATAAAAATACAGGTTTAAGAGAGAGTGGTTATTTGAGAGATATCTTTTTAATTCAAATATTTGTTAATTCAAATAACCCCAATCTTGTTTGTTTCTTATTGTTCAGTAGATGGCTACTAATGGATGGATGGATAATTAATGAGGGAAATAAATTGGATAATTTCGAACAGAACGCTTTGATGATGGATGATGAAAAATATGATACGGCATATGATATTAAAACTTTACCTTACATGCTCGAAGAATGTTTAAATTTTATTATCACAATAGTAACAGAAGATTTATATCTACAAAATTTAATTGATGAGGAGTTGAATGAAATAAAAATAAAAAATGAAATAATTCATAATTTATGTTTTGGACCCATGAGTTATACTAAGCTTTGTGCACACATACCAGATCATATCACTTCTAACAAGAGATTTGATTTGTATTTAGACCAAATAACAATATTTACTCCACCAAAACACTCAAAAGATATCGGCTCTTATCAGTTGAAGGAGAAGTTCCTTGATAGAATCAATCCTTATTATTTTAATTATTCCTCGAATATCCGTGATGATGCCATTAAATTTGTAAAAGAAAGAATCAGAAGTAAAACACGAAGACCATACAGTGATATCATCATTGAACCTATACTAAGTGACCCAGATAAATTAGGTGCATACAAGTATATTGGAAATTTTTCTTTATCATCCTACTTTTCAGACTTTTTGATTAAAACGTTAATGTTTGTCATAGACAGTGGAGCAGATAAATTCGAAAGCCTATTAGAAACAACCCTTCATTTAATTCATATTTGTTCTTTTGAACAACTCATAAATATTGAAGTATATGGATCATTTTACGATCGCTTCTTGAATATTTCTAGCAATTTTGGAACTTCCATAGCTATTATTTTATATCAGATACTTATCGATGATAACTTTAAGGATTATCATTCTAAAGCAAGAGCAATATTTCAAAGATTCGAGGTAAAATATCACAATTTAAGCAAGATATTAAGTGATCAAATTCCTGATTTTGAATCTAGTAAAATGGAATTGAATTACAATCCTGAAGAGAAAGAGGACGAATCTGAAGTAAAGAAGAAGATTGCTAAGGTTAGACAGGCAAAACTAATGGCAAAATTTAAAAAGCAGCAATCTCTGTTTTTGAAAAACAATGACGTTGTTACTTCCGATGTTAGTGATATAGAAATGGATGATGGTGAGGAAAATGGTTGGAAATTCCCGGAGCCACATTGTTTATTATGTCAAAATGCCGCTGAAGATGCTGGACCATTTGGAATCATTACTTATATATCAAAATCATCTGAATTTCGGAATGTTCTCTTTGATGACCCTTATTGGTTTTTAAAATCATTTTCTGATAGTCCTAATTTAGATAAAAATGAGCATTCTACAAACAATGAAGAATTGCGGACCGAAAACTGGAAAAAATACATGACAGAGGTTGAAGATAATAATGTTATTGGGCCTGGGTTTTCTTCCAAAGAGAACGTTGAATGCAAATTGGTTTCACTGAGTTGTGGTCATGGAATGCATTTCCATTGCTATTTAAATTACTTGAATACGAATAGATCTCGACTGAATCAAATTACTAGAAATACGCCTGAAAATATTGACCATAATGAATTTCTTTGCCCTCTATGCAAAGCTATCAATAACATGTTCATTCCAATATTGTGGAACATTAATAAGCGGTCCTTAAGTTCTTATCTACAACCTTCTCTTGATGACTTGAATATATTCAAAAACTTCGAGAGTTCAATTCGGGACAATACTTGGTTCCAAAATTTTGTGAAAGGAGTCAGTTTCGATGTTGAATCATCTTCAATTATCACCACTTCAGCAATCGATATGATTAGAAAAAGTTTTGGAAGTAATGCAACGGGGAACCAGCAACATTTCAGGTTGCTTTTAACGAATATGTTCCAAAGCTTAACACAGTTAACATTTCCTAGTGTATTTAAAGCTGATTCCACCTTTATTTTAGTCAATACAATAAAATCTAATGAAATTGCGTTGAGAGGAATGACGTCCCATGGATCCTTAGTAATCAAACAGATTTCTAACAATAATCTTATTAATTTACGGATTTTAAACGAATTTAGGAATACAAGTTTATTGATGAAAATTAAGGGTTGGACGCCTACTCCTAGAGATGATATATACGTAAAAATGATCTCAAATATTTTGGCAATATCGTCATTCGAAGAGTCTGTATTGGAAACCGATTATTTAGAAGCATTAGTTGGAATTTATCCTATTCCTAGTATTGGTCTTTCGTTTCATAGCATATTGCAAGTTTGTTTTATGTCTCACATCATGCAATGTTTGTTTTTGTTAACTGAGGAGCTTTTTTCTCACGACTTTTATACAAATGAACCATTTTCAATTTTTGATGTTCCTTATAACCCAAACGTTGATATTGAAATAGGAAAAACGTGTAAGGAGATTCTTCTTCTTATCTTGAAGCATAGAGGCAAATATCCAAATGAGTCAATTATTAATCATGATCAATTTGGTATGATTATTTATTCGATGTTAATTAAGTCTTGTACTCCATTTTTGAGAAGGGCTGTGATTTATGCATATGTAATGTGTTCAGACATTGATAAGAAAGTAGAAACATATTCAGAAATGTGCGAGGCTGATAGATTATGTATGTTTTTGGGCATAAATTCGATAGGAAAATACTTGCAGAAATTCAACTCAAAATCGGGGATGTCATTTGAATCTTTCAAATTTGAAAAATTTGTTAGATCCATTCATAATTATCCTAAATCGAAGGAGCAATTAGATTTTAAAAAGTCTTTGGAATACCCAGGAATTATTAAACTTGCCAAACTTCCTGATAGACTTGACTTTTTTTTCACTAAGTACTATTATCTGGAGAGCCACAAATTTCCTCATAAAACAATAGAAGATCCAGCTGTATGTCTTTTCTGTGGTGAGGTGGTTGATTCCCAGAAGCCGGCTATAGGCTCTAAAAGTGGACAATGCACAACTCATTTTCAAAAAGAATGTGCAAATAATATTGGGATCTTTTTGCTACCGAAGGATAGAACACTATTACTTCTTCACCAAAATGGTGGATCATTCTATGAGGCGCCTTTTTTAGATCAACATGGTGAGCTACCAGGTGAAACCAAGAAGGCCAAAACTTTATATTTACTGCAATCTAGGTACAATGATTTTATTAGAAATCTCTGGCTTCAACATAATATCCCTAATTATATTGTACGAAAGCTAGAAAGCGTGGTGGACGCTGGCGGTTGGGATACTTTATAGAGTAATATACTGTATTTATTATTAGCATAAACATGATTGTAAATAAATTAGATATTTCTACCATACAAAAGGTGCATTATCTTCATAAATAAATTCAACATCTACGTCATCTTCATCATCATCAACATCATCAAGGTCATTGTCAAAAAATTCTTCAATATCATTTTGAGGCTGCCTCGACCCAAATAAAGCTCTTGTAATGAAACCGTGCAAACCTTGATTTAACCATAGCTTATTTAAGTAATTATATCTATATTCATTTAAAGTAGCTTTTCCTGAAACAGACGGTTTTTTGATTTCACCATGCTCGGTTAGATAAGGTGCTGGAATTACAATACTAAAAGGACTATGTCCAATATAGGTACAAAGCTTCAAATTATTAAGTCTGGGGTGATAAAACACATTTGTTTGGTTTGAACAAGAATTCATATGCGAATACATCTTCGTGAACTTAATTCTTGTTCCGCAATGTAAACATACAATATAATCGTATGTTCCCTTTAATGTCTTCTTGTTCAGATCAGCCGTCCATGAACTATATTGACGCGGAAGATCTATTAATTTAACAATACTTGGGTATTGAAGGGTCAAAATTCCCAGCTCTAAAAACTTTGGAATTTTTGCGTTAAGAACGATATCAAAAATATTATACTCAAAAGTAAAATCATCATTTGTTCTCTTATATAACGCATTGACAATTCTATCAAACGATGGTAATCCCAAAAGATTTGTCAAAGGCAATGAACTATCCAATCTTGCCTCCTTCCTTATATCATCTTCTAACGTATCGAATTTCTCTAAATCAACGAAGTCATTATCTCCAAAATCCTTAGAAGTTAAAATATTTTCAAAAATAATTAACTGCCTTAAAAATGGTAGTAATATTCTTTCTACACTATAATAGATTGTTCTGACAAAGTCATTATTCGAGAGGTTAAAATTGGTTAAATCAATATGATCCAGAAAAACATTGATCAAACCTCTAAAATCATCAATGACAGCTTCATCCAATTTTAATGTCTCCTTAGATAAACAATGGTAATAATTATTATCAAGAGAACAATTCTGTAAGATGGAATAAATGGTTATTGTAATTAACTTAATATATCCAAACCTTGCCAAGCTAAAAAAAGACTCATCTGTCTGGAAAAACAACACAATAACCTCATTAAAAACACCATCTAGTAATTTATCACTTTCCCAAAACTTTTCGATTTGAATTTTAAGATCAGGGCCCGCTAGCGTCAAATTTCTGCTATATCTAAATAATAACAGTCTGCATTGAATTAGAGATCTGACAAGGGATTTGGTTGATTGATTAAATTGAGTTAAGAAACTTCCTAAGCTTTCCTTTCCATCTAAACGGGTTGCTATTTCGTTCATACGTATGGTATCAGCAATTATTGTCGATAATGTTTGCAAATAATGGAAATAGGTTTTATTTCCCAACAGTGAAAGTGTACTTAGAAGTTGAGGAAGGAGCTCTTCAAATAAGGGTAACACAAGCTTTCTAAACTCACTCTCATCCGTTTTTGAATAGTTAGCATTCATGAAATTATCGAATAGAGTATCACATTTGCTCTCACATAAAGCAGAAGTTAGCTGATTATATTTGTTGTGAATTAGCTTTTTATTTATATCATCTAATCCCAAGCCACCACCAGTACTTGGAGGCAAAAAAGTGGGTATAAAAAGATCATGCAAATTATGACACAAGGGACATGGAAAGAATTTCAAGCCATTGCTGGCCCTTTTATAACATGTAAAATGCATACAGTGGCCACAAGTTGTAATAACTGGTGCCTCAATGTTTTGCAGGATCCCAGAATTACGAATGAAATGATTATAACCTTTCCCTGATACAGAATTCCCATCATTAGGACTCTGCTGGAAATCAAGATCACCGAAGGAAAGTGAAGTATATTCATTGGAATCTGAGGGTACTTTCCAAAACGTAGAAGCTCTAGTTTTGCTACCTAATAATCCAAAGGAAGAATTTAAGCTTTCCTTTTCACCACATAGGACACACGTCCGGAGTTGCAATGAATGGTCATTTTGGTCATCATTCTCATCATTTTCTTTTGAAGACATATCCATATTATTTGCAAGGAATTTATCACGTTGTTTGGCAAATTTTTTCATGATTTTTGTCTTCCTATCTTTCGCTATTTTCTTCTTTAGTTCAGCATCCGATTTGACTTTACCCATTTTCCTCTTTTTATAGGAATTCATGTACTCTTCTCCAAAACTATCTGTTAAGCTATCTAAAATGGTCTTATCCTTTGAAATAAATAGATCGACAAGGAAATCAGCCTTTGATACGATATTCTTTGACATTTTAGATTCTACAATAACCAAAAGTAGATCGCAAATTGGAATATTGACAAAATTTTCACATAAATAATTCGGGCCATTAATTTGTTCGTCATCAACAATGATTGTATGTATCAAATGCAATAACTGCATAATATAAGATTCATCTTGGTTATCAATGACAACTTGTAAAAATTTGTATACCAATTTGGCAAAATCTTTGGTTTTTGCGAATCTGGAAATATTATTATCTATCTCTGGAATATTACACTTCACTAAGTTTGGCATTAAAACAGCTTCTTCTTCTTTAATATTGTTTTTCTTCGCAATCCTCTTAAGAATTGACTCCATAACTACTTGGCTCTCATTAGAATCTAGCTGAAGATTAAAAGGATCTAAGCCTTCAAGCAAATCTTCTTTCAATGTATATATTCCCGAATCCATTAAACCACTAGGTGCACGATAATCTGCACATTCTTTTAACAATGAGTCAAAATTTTGTAGTTTAGTAATTTCATCATCAATGCTTAGTTTCAATGATAAAAATGTTTTCGGCTCGTCACTTAAGGCATAGCATATTGACCTCCTAGCTTTAATAGTTGATTTTTCATCGCCAGAAATATCACAGAAGTTTAATCTGTCTGTAATTAAATTATAAATAAATATAATAAATCTTTCTGCAATGGAGCTAAATCTATCATCATATATTGTTTTATCGTACAGTACTTCATTCAGAAACCATCCCAATAATTCCCACCTATCCAAAAAATTATACAAGGACACCCTTGGATCGTCAAGAATGCAAGCTATCTGATTTAAATGCATATCACGAAAGAATGTAGATTCACACAAAATAGACTCACTGTATAAAGTGGCAGTCCTAGAAACAGACATTCCATTTCTAATCCAGAAACCTATTCTAACTTGGGCACCTAAAACAATACTCCGTAAAGAAATGTCCGAGATATTCATAAATGGTTTAGGCAAAGAACTTACATCATTATATCCTAAACTTTGATACAGCAAAAGGTAAGATAATAAAGAATTGATAGGGTTAATAAATGATACAGCGTCTTTACTAACTCTGAATTCAGCAATTCCGGGCGCATTCTTTTTAACCTTACGAAGATTGAGAAACCCTGATACCAATTCTATAGATTTACTTAGCAACTGCTTATCGTCAACTGTGCAAGTGGAAATAGATTTAACAATATTTAGAACTGGAAGAGAATATTCTATATGAACCACAAAATCAAGTAGTTCTCTCTCAACGTGATCACCATATTTCCTTTCAATTGGCCAATATCCTTGAAAGTTCCTAAGAAATAACAACATCATTATGAGGTTTTCAGTTTTTAAAAAGCTTTGAAGGTCTTCTTTACCCAACTTTTTATCAACTATGTAAGCAATATCTTGAATTCCTCTTGTAACTGCCTTTTTTATAGATTTATATGTATGTGGTCGGCCATGAGCAATGTCAACAAAATTTGGATAGCCGCTTTCGTAATTCCACTTAGCAGAATGCTCCTCAATTATTTGAACAACGGGACCCAAAATAAGACCTATCTGGTTGTTGGAAATTATCAGCAGTACACTCCTAGGGCATGTGAATATTTGAGTGGCTATATCATGGAGACTATTTAGGTGCTCTTCTCTATCATTCAATGCTAGTATAGTAAAGAGTTGAGGGTAAATACTAACAAATTGTTGAACAAATATACCCTTTTTATCAAAATCTTCTATGACAGGTGGTATCAATATTGAGGAAAGTTTCTTTCTTACCGTAGAGGGAAAACGTATTTCAAAACTCAACAAAAATTGAATTCTAGAATTATGCAAAATATCGTTATTTGGATCAGATTCCAAAATTTCATGAGTTGATTTGGATAAATACTCCAATTTCCAGTTTTTTGAAACGGTTGTCAAACCATAATTGAACAATTCCCCTTCAATAGGCAAACCATTTTCAAAGCATCTTCTTTTATGGTTAATGGAAAAACTCTCTATAAACTCTTCAGGAAAGACCTTTGAAAATTGGAAAGGCTCCAATAGTAATTCTCCTAATATGGATGAGCTTAAATTGCGGAAACCCGAGTTTCCAGAAAACTCAACTATGTCATCTAACCAATTAAATATGTATCGTACAATAATTTCTCGCATATAGTCTCTAGCACTCATTATTGTAGTTACAAGTCCATCTTTCAGGGCAGCTACTTGAGGCTGAAGCAAATCAGTGTATTTAGATGCTCTCCTTAAAATGGAATTACCACGTAAATGAACTTGATCAGCTATATCTCTTGCAGAAGCCTGGTCTAACCCTGTTGCTGCAACTATAGCACTGATTGCTTCATGGAAATCATGATGTTCATCATTCCATATTATTAAATACCAAAGATCACTTGAGTTTACATCTGCTGCACCACCGTATCGACCACGAGGAAGGCTTGAATAATTTGAAAGAATCTCTGAAGTTAGTGTTGTTCCCTTGTTAATATGTTGATAAATAAAGGGAAGAGTCTGCACAGAAAAATTTGATACATCCAATACATAATCAAGACAAACTTTAATAGTAGATCTTAATGATTCACTCATATTATCCCAAACTTCACTATCTTCTGTATCATCATCTGATATTTGGCACTTACAATTCAATGAATTCACAAACGCTTCAGGATCACCACAATCACAAATACCTCCTCCTCCTTGAGATAAGTACATATAAACATCATGGTCTTTATGGTCGTCTTCATTGAAACAATGCACACACAAGACACAAGTGTCATCATAGCCACATTGCTCGCAGCGATAGACAGGTTCACCTTTTTTGAATGGCCTAGTACATGCTCTGTTTGGTGGATGTGTGTATGATTCTTTCTTTGACTTATAGTTAAAAAATACTTTCTTTTGGTTCTCTACTACAACAGGAAACTCCAAATTCTCTAATTCATCAATTTCTTTCTGGCTGATATTAGGGTATAACATAGGCAAATATTGACCTCTGTCGGTGGCACAATAATATAATGCTTTGAACAAATTCTGTCTTACAGATAGATGTTTGTTAAATTCTAACCTTTGGGGCAAATTGACTAAAAAAGCTTTCAATGCATCTTCGTCAAAACCCATGTTTAAATATAATTCGGTTGAATATATTAATCTTTCATTAATTAAGCGCTATGTCAGTATTTGCTAAGCTGAGATAATTGCGACCATACTCCTGTATATAATGAAAAAATATATTGAAGAAAATTCTGTTAAATTCTTATGAGTAATAGATAACACAACTGCTAGGAGATAGAAAATAATACTATGAACCCAGAAGAAAAGTACAACTTAATTACTAAGAACTTACAAGAGACCTTAAATGGTCAAATAATCAAAGATGTTCTAGAGAAAGGAGAGAGGGAACTCAAGATCTACTGGGGTACTGCTCCAACAGGTAAACCTCATTGTGGTTACTTTGTACCTATGATTAAATTGGCTCATTTCTTGAAAGCTGGGTGTGAAGTCACAGTTCTCGTTGCCGATTTGCATGCATTTTTAGATAACATGAAGGCCAGTTTAGATGTTGTCAACTATAGAGCCAAATACTACGAATTTGTAGTTAAGGCAATTTTGACATCTATTGGAGTTCCAATTGAAAAATTGAAATTCGTAGTCGGATCGTCCTACCAGTTGTCTAAGGAATACACTTTAGATATTTTTAGATTGTCAAATATTGTTTCTCAAAATGACGCTAAGAGAGCAGGTGCTGATGTTGTCAAGCAAGTCGCTAACCCATTATTATCAGGTTTAATCTACCCATTAATGCAAGCATTAGATGAAGAATTTTTAGGTGTTGATGCTCAATTTGGTGGTGTGGATCAAAGAAAAATCTTCGTTTTAGCTGAAGAGAATTTACAAAGTCTTGGTTATAAGAAAAGGGCCCACTTAATGAATCCTATGGTTCCTGGGTTAGGGCAAGGTGGTAAAATGAGTGCTTCTGATCCAAATTCTAAGATTGATATCATAGAAGAACCTAAGGTTGTTAGAAAGAAGGTGAACAGTGCATTCTGTGCCCCAGGTGAAATTGTTGACAACGGTTTAATTGCATTTATCCAACACGTTATCCAACCAATCCAAGAATTAAAGGCAGGAAAAGACGGTGTTTTTGAATTCCACATTGATAGACCAGAGAAGTACGGTGGTCCAATTGATTACTCATCTCTTGACCAATTGAAGGCTGATTTCGAATCTGGAGCTTTATCTCCAGTTGATTTAAAGTCAGGTGTTGCTGATAAGATCGTAGGTTTACTAGAACCGATTAAGAAGATGTACGAAAGCAATCCAGAATTCCAAGAAGCTCAAGCTAAAGGTTACCCAGTTGAGGTAAAGAAGGAAAAAAAGGAAAAGAAAGTTAAAAACAAGGGTTCAAGATACCCTGGTTCTGGAAAGCCAGCTCAACAAGAAAATGATGTTTCAGTTGAAAAGGCAGCTGAAGACGTCTCTGCTGTTAAATTAGAGTAGATAATTATTTATATTTTATATACAGTTACAATTATCTCGGTTAGTTTGTATATAAAATAATTACATAATCATATCCAGCCAATCATCACGAGTTGAAAAATTGCGCTCTAATTATAATAATTAAATTCGATTCAAACAGTCAATTCATTTTAATCTATAATACTAAACTTCATAGAAATGGTAAGTTCTAACTCTGATATAGCGAAAATTTACACAAATACCTAAGTTTATATACGTACGATATCAATTTCCATTTATTATGTTAAAATATGGTGTTATTTTTTTGTGACTGGCTTCTAGGTTTTAATTTTGATTGAATTGAGAAAACAAACATAAAGATATATATTGGCTATCACCAAATATTCTTATGGAGTTTAGATGGCTAGAAAGCTGGCCGTTGGATTATAAATTGGATAAAATTGTAGAAAGATAACCGAGTGTGAAAGTGGAAAAATTAATAAGACTTGAAACAAATAAAGTGATCAATAGCGAATATCCGGAAGATATAAAAGCAAATGAATAAGAAGAATGAACAATGAATTGATCAACTACAATATATGTATTTGTGATGTAATCTTCAATTTTAAATTTGGAAATATATACTAACCGTTTTAGTCTTTAATAACTAACTTATTCAAAAAGAACTCTGTCTACGTTGCTACTATTTTCACTGGTGCCTTCGTTTTCCAAGGCTTCTTCGACGTTGCTATTACCAACTGGTACGAAAACCACAACAAGGGTAAATTGTGGAAAGATGTCAAAGGTAAGTTCCTCGAGGGTGGTGATGATGAAGACGACGAGTAAATATTTGAATGAAAATATAGAATCTCAACCCTCTCCGAAGCGAATATAAAATTGTGCATAAGGTAAAAGCATTCTAAAATAGGATCAGTTTTAGCACTTTTTGTTCATTATTATCATTTTGAAACCAAATTTTAAAGAAGAGTGTTCTTAGTCTGTACATTTGATTATCTAGATCTGAATTTCTTTATTTATATTAAATTAATTGCATATTAAATTTTTGAAAGTTACATGTGTAGTCACGTGCGTAAATTTTGTAGATGCAGAAAGCAATAAAAGTATTATGAGAATTTGTAATTTAGGTTAGTCTAAAGGATAATGGCGGTTATCAATCAACCAAACAGTCAAATCAAGTTGACAAACGTTTCTTTAGTTAGAATAAAAAAGGGTAAAAAGAGATTTGAAATAGCTTGTTACCAGAATAAAGTCCAAGATTGGAGACTGAAAGTTGAGAAAGATATTGATGAAGTTCTCCAGATCCCTCAAGTCTTTGTTAATGTGTCAAAAGGCCAGGTTGCTAACAACGATGAGCTATTGAAGGCATTTGGGACTACAAATCAAGATAAGATCATTTTGGAGATCTTAGAAAAAGGAGAAATTCAGTTAAACGAAAAAGAAAGAAATGCTAACCTTCAGCAAAAGCAGAATGAATTATATAACATTATTTCTACGAAGTGCATAAATCCAAGATCAAAGAAGAGGTATCCTCCTTCCATGATTCAGAAAGTTCTAAATGAACTTAAATTTCACATGAGCCCTACAAAGCCGACTAAGCTTCAAGCCCTCGAAGCAATCAGGCTATTAGTCGCCGAGCAAGTTGTGCCTATAGCAAGAGCTCAAATGGTAGTCAAAATAACTCTTCTTAATAAAGTAAAGAAACAAGTGTTTGAAGATCATATAAAGCCACTAATTGATAAAATTAATGATGAAAGCCAAGATGCCAAAAAGTTTGAATGCGTTGGTGTTATAGATCCTGTAAACTATAGAGTAATCGTAGACATATTATTAGGGGAAAATGCAAAGATTAAGCAGGGAGAAGGCAGCATTGAAGTGTTAGAAATGTCTGCTGTTAAAGAGGACTAGGTTTAGTAATAATTATAGATAATACATTCAGTAATTTCAGTAATGCCACAGTAATTTTGAGTACAGACGATTTCTCATTACATCCCAAAAATTTTTCAGATTTAAGTAAAACCATCTCAGCTCAAAATATAATATTTATAGATTAAATAAACATGTCCATTGTTTTACCATCCTTACCATCAGGTAAAACTGAATCCTTTAAAGCAGTCTCAAACTATTCTGCTCCTATTCGTCGTCCTATTGAACCAGTTGGTCGTTACTTTTTAGCACATGCATTAAGAACCTTAAAGGGCCACACTTGGTCTGAATATGAAAAGTTAGAGGCTGAAAGAAACGTCAAACAAGTTGAAGAAAATTTAGATGAAGACCTTGGTGATGAACAACAAAGTGCTGAATTATTAGCTCACGATCCAAGAGAATGGAAGTCTGCTGATTTATATGCCGTTTTAGGGTTATCCCACTTAAGATGGAGAGCCACTGAAGATCAAATAAGAAGAGCTCATAGAAAGCAAGTCTTAACCCATCACCCAGACAAGAAGTCTGCCTCTGGTGGTTTGGATCAAGATGGCTTCTTCAAGATCATTCAAAAGGCATTTGAAGTTATGTTGGATCCTACTAAGAGACAACAATATGATTCTGTTGACACAAATGCTGATGTTAAGCCTCCTGCATTAAAGACTAAATACGATTTCTTTGAAGCTTGGGGACCAGTGTTTGAAGCTGAATCAAGATTCTCAAAGAAACAACCAGTTCCTCAATTAGGTACTTTAGAATCTACCCAAGAGGAAGTCGATAATTTCTACAGTTTCTGGGGTAAGTTTGACTCCTGGAAGACTTTTGAATTTAAGGATGAAGACGTCCCAGATGATACTGCTAACAGAGATCATAAACGTTATATTGAGCGTAAGAATATTGCCAGTAGAAAGAAGTTTAAGCAAGAAGATAATAAGAGAATAATCAGTTTAGTGGAAAGAGTATACTCTGAAGATCCAAGAATCAAATTATTCAAGGATGCTGCCAAAAAGGAAAAGGAACAAAAGAAATGGGAAAGAGAAGCTGGTTCCAGAAAAGCTGCTGAAGAAGCTGCTGCTAAGAAGGCCGCTGAAGAAGCTGCCGCTAAGAAGGCTGCTGAAGAAGCTGCTGCATCTAAAGTTAATAGTAAGAAGGCCAAGGAAGCTGCTAAAGCCGCTAAGAAGAAGAACAAGAGAGCAATTAGAAATTCAGTTAAGGATGTTGAATACTTTGGTGATGCTGCTAAGGCTGACGTTATCGATGGCGATGTTGACTATTTAATTGAAAAGCTTGATGATCTCCAGTTAACCACTGTTGCAGGCAAGCTT
Source organism: Schwanniomyces polymorphus var. africanus (assembly GCA_030563145.1). Lineage (NCBI taxonomy): Eukaryota > Fungi > Ascomycota > Pichiomycetes > Serinales > Debaryomycetaceae > Schwanniomyces > Schwanniomyces polymorphus. The sequence continues at coordinate 103,715 of JAKUBG010000011.1, forward strand.
AACGGTGCTGATGCAGATGCAACCAAGGCTGCTTTCACTGAAATAATTTCTGAATTATCTGGTGCTGGTAAGCTAGAAGCTTCTTATTTGAAATACTTTTCTACTTAAGCATTAACGTAGTCTTTTATTTATCCTAAATATAAATACAGATTGTAATATGAATAGAACTATTCCGATAAATAGCCTTCATCTTTGTAGTTACACCATTATCATCAGTTTGCATCAATTTTCATTCTCGGCTTCATCATCTTCATCAAGAGGAATGGTATGTTTGAGGGCTTCACCCTTCATATGGTAATGTTGTTTTCTCAACTCTTCGAATCTGCGATGTCTTTCTTCAGCAGTTTCTCCATTTGTTTCCTTTTCCTGTTGGTATTGTGCTTCTTCGACTACTTCACTACCCCCAGATGAGAGTGCACCGTCATCCTCATTTACTTCTTCTTCTTCTTTCTGTCCATGAGCTTCCCCAATGTCAAATTCGCCCTCACCTAACTCAAAATCAGGAATAGACTCATCATCCTTATAATACTCCCCCTGTGGGTTGAATCCACCAACATACGGCGTTTTTGGCTCATCAATCTTCATTGTAGCACACTTTTCTTGCTCTGACTTGTACAAGTTAATTTCATCCCATTTTAAGTGATCACCTTTACCATTTGACTTGTCTTCTTCCTTGTTGTCGTCCCGAGCTTTAGCAGCTGCTAATTTCGCTCTGATTTCGTCCCCCTTGCTCGATTCTGAGACTAATTGAGCATTCAATCTTGTGTTACGAATGACTTCCTGACGGTCCAAATGCTCGCTTGCATTATGGGCAACCTCTTCCTGATTAACTTTGTTTCTAAGGATTCCTTTAGGTTGCTGTGACATCTTCCTTTCTAATGTTAATCCTTTCTCGATAAAATGACTATGGTAATTTACCAAGACTTGATAAAGGTCGTTTATGCCAAACCGGTTTTCGCGTGATTTTGCCAACGTACAAAACTAGTGTTTCCACAAGATAAAAAAGTTTGACGACTTGTTATATAATAGATAATTATACTATCGGAATAGCATTGGCCGTATAAGCTAGGAAAAGGCTATATTATCAGTTGTGGTAAACATATTACATTTTAAAAAAGACGGTGAAGTCATAGAAATATCAAATAATGGGACAAGTATTTAGCTTTACTAATATATTTTCCAAAGTTTGGGGCATGAACAAGGAAATTAGAATCCTTATATTGGGTTTGGATGGTGCTGGTAAAACTACAATCTTGTACCGCTTGCAAATGGGAGAAGTAGTGACTACAAAGCCTACCATAGGTTTCAATGTAGAGACTCTCAAATACAAGAATTTGACATTGAATATATGGGACTTGGGTGGCCAGACATCTATTAGACCATACTGGAGATGTTATTACAGCAATACAGCAGCTGTTATATTTGTGGTAGACTCCACCGATAAGGAGCGTATTGATATAGCCTGCAAAGAATTGCATACCATGTTGAAGGAAGAGGAATTACTTGATAGCGCATTATTAGTCTTTGCTAATAAACAAGATCAGCGAGGTGCTATGTCAGCTGCAGAAGTTTCTCAAGCACTCAGTTTAACAGATTTAAAGGACAGAAGTTGGAGTATTGTTGCCTCAAGTGCTATTAAAGGTGAAGGGTTGACCGAGGGTTTGGACTGGTTGATGGATGTCATTAAGGAAGAACAATTATAAGTCTTCCTTTTCTTCTACACACTTTTGTACTTACTTACATATATTTAATACTTAATGGTCATAGTCTTCATATTTTTTGGGATTCCTTATCTCTCACTCTCTGTAAAATATGCTTGATCATTTCATTTCCGACAGCATTAGCATCAGCAAGCATAGGTTGGAAGAACCTCTGAGTTTCCTCAAATTCTTTTTTGTATAATTCGTAGTTTCCAAATGAAACAATCTTGGACCAATTACCTGCTGCTATTGTAAACTCTAAATCGTCGTGTCTAAATTCTTTATTATCAGCAGCGACTTCAATACACTCTTCTAATAAGCCCGGAGTGCAAAACAAGTACTCAGTGACACCCAAAAATATTCTAAACAACGGGGTAGAACAAATTATATGGTCATAAGGAACAATACCTAACTTATACCAACTATCCACTATGGCTAAAAGTGATAAATGAGAATTTGGCTGTTTTCCGCCTGGAGGTTCTTTGTTTAAAGAATATTTCTGTAATACATTGTCATCCAATAATAAATCATGATCAGATATATGCTTGAAAACATATTCCTTAGCTGTCATTAACCTGTCATGTAATTCATTCTTTCTACCTTGTATCATTAATGTAAATAATTCCGTGACTGAACGAGAATACTGAAGGATTTGTTTATGAGCAGAAGGATTTGTAATAGCCAAGCCTGCGTAAACATGCCATTTATTAGCAAATATTCTCAATGAAATGTTAATTTTAGCATTTTCAATACCACCGATCCATTTAGGAGTAGTCCAAGGATATTGGTCTGTTTGTTTCCAAGCAACTCCCATCGATAAAAAGGCAGCATGTGTAACAGCTTGTGTATCTGCAGTAATTCTATCGTGTTCTTCTGCAGAGAGATAAACATGTTTAGACTTCAAACAAGACACCAAAGTATCTACAAATTGGAACAGTTCGTCTGACGCTCTGTGACGAATTAACACCAATGGCTGTCCCGTGGGATCCACCTTTGGGCCATGCAATGAATGTATGGAAACAATTGAAATATCTTGTGGCAAATTGTCCTCAAAAGCCTTTATCTCTGGTTCCTTACATGAAGTTTGGCCCCCAACTATGGAGCCAAATTTTGTAGATGGCCCATAAAGCGACACTATTTTGCCGATATTTTCTGCCTCCACGCTGTAAATAATATAATCAGCCATACGTGATACGTAATGACCATTTTTCAATATTTCAAACCCTTCGTCACTATACTTTTCCTTAATTGATTCGTATAAATCCTCTCTATCACATCCTATAACCTTCCAACCTGCTTGACTGAATCTACGAGCATAAAGTAGACCCATATCCCCAAGGCCAATTATGCCAATTACCTTGGAAGCCTTAAGGGCATCAATTTTTTCTTGTGTCAATTCTGGCATAATCTTGATACTAATCTTTGTTGTAAATAACTAATTTATTTCGCGATCAATTTTTTTGAGCCAATGTTTCCAAAGTAATTCTTGTTTGAAATATACGAAATTGGTGAAATTTAATGTCAAAGGAAAAGGTTTTCAGTGCAACAAGTAAGGCCCTTCTTGCTGGTGGATATCTTGTTTTGGATCCAATATATAATGCCTATGTTACAGCACTCTCAGCCAGAATGCATGCGATTGTGAGACATGTACCTACAAGGGACGTTTCAACAATTACAATAAAATCACCACAATTTGCTCGTGGAGAATGGTCATATGAGTTTAGAAAATCAGATTTCATCCCAGAAGAGGTCAATGGTAGAAATAATCCTTTCATAGAGGGTACTGTTCTAACTATTTTATCTTACGTTAATCCTACAACAATTTTCAATATTGAGGTTATTATATTTTCAGACCCCGGATATCACTCACAAGAGGGTACTACAAAGAAGCAATCATCTGATGGTCAAAAAACCTTTTTATTCCACGATAAAGCTATTGTTGATGTCCCCAAAACTGGTTTGGGATCATCAGCTGGGCTCGTCACAGTAATCTCTACTGCACTTCTTTCGTATTTCACTGGAGAGATGAATAAAAATACTATTCATAATGCTGCTCAAATTGCTCATTGTTATGCACAAAAGAAAATAGGATCTGGATTTGATGTTGCAGCTGCTGTATATGGATCTATTGTCTATAGAAGATTTGATCCTGTGATCCTAAATGGCATTTTGCAACATCCATATCACTCAGACCCACAAAGTACTGCTCTCCAAGTATCTTTTAGATCCGAAATCAAAGAGTTAGTAAATTCTGAGTGGGAATTTAATCATGAATCTTGTGTGTTACCTCCAAGAACCCGCTTAATCATGGGTGATGTTTCTGGTGGCTCAGAGACACCTAAATTGGTTTCAAAAGTATTAAACTGGAGAAAATCTAACAAAGAAGAGGCAGACGAGTTATATGATTCGTTAAATCAAGCAAATGATCGTTTTATCAAGTCATTGACCAATTTGCATCATTTATACAAGCAGAATCCTCATGAATATAATAAAGGTATAGAATATTTTCAAACAAGAAATGTGACTTTAATTGAATCTGATGCAACAGAAAAGCTTACCCTTCATTCTAATTTTGGGCCGTTTTATGAGTTGATATCATCAATCAAAGATATCAGATCCAATTTACGAAAGTTGACAAGCTGCACAGGAGCGGAGATTGAACCCCCTCAACAAACAGCTTTATTAGACAGATGTAATACCATCAATGGGTGCTTTGGCGGAGTTGTTCCAGGTGCAGGTGGCTATGATGCTATTTGCCTATTGGTTGTTGATGATGTTGTAGGAACCCTAGTTACAGATACCAAAAAAGATGAAGGTTTTTCTGAAGTAAGTTGGTTGAACCTTCAAGAGGATGGCCTCGGGCTAACCGAGGAATCTATAGAACAATATAGAGGTTTATATTAAATGGTGTTTTAAAAGGTTGCCATCGCTTAGAATCTCACCGAATTCATTTTCGGCCGATCTCAGTAATTACGTAATAAAAGTCGGGGATATAAGAAGCTCGTGGAACCGACCTTTTTCAATTTGCTAGTTAGAATTAATTATTACTATACTAACATTAACGAAAAATGGCATCTAAAGCTCCAGGCCAATGTTGTATTGAAGGTACCTTCCACGAAGGTACTCCAGCTGGTGAACACAAAACCCTTTTTGGTTTAGATACTTATCAAACCGGTGTTGAACATGGAAAGGATAGAATTATCGTTATCCTTACTGATATCTATGGTAACCATTTCAACAATACTTTACTTGTTGCTGATCAATTAGCTAAATCTGGTAAATACCAAGTTTTAGTTCCTGATATCTTGAAGGGAGATCCAGTTCCTGAAACTCATGGTGATTTAGGTCCATGGCTCAAAAACCACACCCCTGCTATTACTAAGCCAATTATTACAAGCTTTTTAGACCAATTGGTTAAGGAATACAGTCCTAAGTTCATTGCTGGGTTCGGTTATTGTTTCGGTGCAAAGTACGCTATTCTCGAAGGTGACAAGAATGGTAGATTTGATGTGGTTGCTATTGCTCATCCTTCTTTCGTTGAAATTGAAGAAGTCCAAGCCCTTGCTAAGCCAATTATTATTTCTGCTGCTGAAACTGATCCTATTTTCACTACTGACTTAAGACATCAAAGTGAAATTGAACTTGCTAAATTATCTGCCTCCAAGGGTCTCAGATACCAAATTGATCTCTATTCTGGTGTTGCTCATGGTTATGCTGTTAGAGGTGACACATCTAACCCAGTTGTTAGATATGCCAAAGAAAAGACTGTTATTGATCAACTCTCTTTCTTAGCTCAATTCAGTAAGCAATCCAAATTATAGTCAATTTGAGGAGAAAAACATTTCTGATAATTGTTATAGTTTCTTAGTTATTTGAGTTAGTTATATCTCAAATCCATTAAAATAAATACAACTATAAAGTCTGAATTATTCGTAATTTTTGAGTATACCTATAATTTAAGTGACAACTTACACACAAATCTACCTATCTTCTGGAATAATTATTCTATCACGGTAATAATAATTAAACTCGTACTGTTGAATTAACGTCTGTATAACATATAGATGAACTCATGCTCTCATTCCCTTCGTTATATTTAAGGAATGTCTAGGTACTAGTAATTTAAATTCGTCCATAATAGCAGATTTGTGTCAAACGATGTTATGAACGTTGTCTGACAGCAAACATTCCTGCCCCTTATCTTTGTAGTTAAAAGTACTATGTCAATTTTAATAGCATAATCGAATAACCTGGGTTAAAGTAGAAAATAACCACTTATTGTCAAGTTACATCTGAAATTAAACTTGGATGCGAGAAATAGAAACAGATTAAGGAAATGTCAAATGACTATCAAAGTATGATTTGTTCGAGACCTATCAACTCTTTCTGTCCTTCTTATTGTTCCATATTTGGTTTTACCAGTTTACTATGCATGTATAGAAAACTACATGTGCATGGCCAAATGCGGATTTAATCTGACATTAGTATATCCGAAATAACTCCGATACAATATATAAGCTAAGGGTATTTTAAAAACATTTTGATTTACTAAATAATAGTATTTACAATGGCCTCTAAATCGTTAAACAAGTGTTGCGTAACGACAAACCTTCATGAAGGTACTCCAGTAGGAAAACATAATGTTCTATACGGTCTTGATACTTACCAGACTGGTATCGAAAATGGTAACGAAAGGATTATTATTATTGCTACAGATGTTTTTGGATATAAATATAACAATAACATGTTGATTGCAGATGAGCTTGCCAGAGCAGGGTATCATGTGTTAATTCCAGATATGTTCAATGGTGAACCATTGACCGATTTTTCTGCACTTGAAGCCTGGAAGCAAAAGCACTCACCGGAAATAATTTGGCCATTTCTTAGCAAGTACATAGAGGAACTCAAGTCAGACTTGAAACCAAAATTTTTGGGAGCAATTGGACACTGCTATGGTGCTAAGTTTTCTATATTAGGTGCTACTGAAAATGGATATTTCGATGCAATTGCCGTAGCCCATCCATCTCTAGTTGACATCGAAGAAGTTAAAGCAATAGCAGTTCCTATCTTAATTTCTGCTGCTGAAACAGATCCTGTTTTTGGGCCTGAATTGAGACACGAGACTGAGATAGAACTCTCAAAGTTATCAAAATCAAAAGGATTAAGATACCAAATTGACCTATTTTCAGGTGTTAGCCATGGATATGCCGTAAGAGGCGATTTGTCCAATCCTCAAGTTACGTACGCTAAGGAAAAGACTCTTTCAGATCAAATATGTTTTTTCTCTCAATTTTAGTTACTTTATAGTTATCTAGTAATAAATGTGCAGCAATTGCGCGTTCCCAAAAAATAACTAAACTAAAATTTGTGACTACCCCTTGTTTCTATAAACATGGAAACGACAGACTTACCAATATATAATAAGACTAAAAGTAAACAGTCAAACTCAATTATAAGGTATATTATAGCTAGTGCTTTGATAATTGGTTTATATTGCTTTAGGACGAAAATTTCTAATGGTTCTGACTTGATAAGCTCTATTAACCTTCAAGGTCCACATAATCCTGATTCACTTTGTCCATTAGTTAAGAAAATTGATCCTACAGAGTATTTATATAATACCCAAACATTAAAGAAAATTTTATCGGACGAAAGCTTTAGGAATGACTCTATTAGAAAATTATCTAAAGCAGTTCAATATGATACGCAGGTTTATGACGATATGATCAACCCGGCTGCCGCAGATACGCTTGAGGAATTATATAAATTAGAGCCATCATGGAAATCATTTGAAAGTTTCCATGGATACTTAGAGTCTGCTTTTCCTTTAGTACATGAAAAACTAAAGGTTGAAAAAGTGAATAAATTTGGATTAGTGTATACTTGGAAAGGTTCTTCTGATAAAAAGCCAATTCTTTTAACAGCTCATATGGATGTCGTTCCAGTAGATAAAGAGACTCTCGATCAATGGACTTACCCACCTTTTGAAGGTAAATATGACGGAGAATTTATTTTTGGAAGAGGTGTTTCTGATTGCAAGGATTTGTTAATCGGACTTCTTGAAACAATTGAACTTTTACTCGAGGAATCAGAGTTTATCCCAAAGAGAACCATTGTATTAGCTTTTGGTTATGATGAAGAATCAGCAGGAACAGGAGCTCTGGGGATCGCAAAACATTTATTAGCGAGATACGGTCCAGATTCATTCTTTCAACTTATTGATGAAGGTGATTCAGGATATGAAACCATAGAAGGTACGAATTTTATATTACCAGCAACAGGAGAGAAGGGCCATTTAAATTCAGTAATTGATTTATTCACTCCAGGGGGCCATTCATCTGTCCCTCCTGCGCATACTTCTATCGGCTTAATTTCAAAGCTCATTGAGCTTATTGAAAACTCGCAATATGATAGTATATTAACCAACGCAAATCCAGTTTTGAATCAATTGCAATGTGTAGCAGAGCATTCAACAACCATCGAAAAAGGTTTAAAAAGTAATATTTTAAAGGCCCATATTGACGCAAATGCTAACCAAAAGGTTATTGAATATTTATCAAGATCTGGAGAAGGTAAATATCTTATTACTACTTCCCAAGCAGCTGATATAATACAAGGAGGTGTTAAATCTAATGCTCTTCCGGAACATGTATCAGTTTTAGTGAATCAGAGAATAGCTATCGAAGAGTCAGTACAGTCAACATCTGAAAAAATATTAAAAGATATTAAAACAATTGCTGAAAAATTTGACTTGGGTGTCACTTATAACGGACATGTAATCAAGAAGCACACAGAAAATGGGTATTTCAATTATACTTTAAAAAGTACTATTGAACCAGCTCCAATTACTCCAGCCACAGGTGGCGTATGGGAAGCATTTGGCGGAAGCTTAAGATATCTTTATGAAGATCTCATTTATCCAAACCTGAATGATACTTTTATCTTTGCTCCTTTCATTTCAACTGGTAATACTGATACAAGAGCATACTGGGATTTAACAAGAAATATTTATAGGTATGCTCCAGGTATACCATACCCTAGTAATATTCATTCAGTAGACGAAAAATTACTTTTCGATAGTCACTTGTCTATAGTAGCATTCTACTACTATTATATACAAGTTACTGATGCACTAGATCTAGATGACTAAAATTTTGCCATAGTTTTTTTGGAACCATCTCGCATGGTTCATAACCACAAAAAAAAAATTGAAAATTTATATCGATTACAATAATTAGTAATATATATTAAGAAATACCTAAAATGCCAACTGAATTAGAAGAATTAGTAGGATTTTTACACTCCCCACAACCAGCAGTTGTCCAAATTGCTTTAGATAACTTGGTTGGCTATTCACAAGGTTCTCACCAACAGATTTTTAGTTACGATAATTATGAAGCCATTAAGGACTTAAAAAAGATTTCTCTAGAGGATGCCGTTACAAAGGTTCAACACTCTGTTACAATTTTGGCCAATTTATGTGATGATATTAAAATGAGAAATCTAATTGTTGAGGATGAAAAATATCTATTTGCCTTAGTGAATAGGATAATCAATATTAAAAACGTCAATGCTGATCTCATGTGTATATTATTAACAAACTTAGCTAAGAATGATGCTATATTAAAGATTTTTGATATAAAAATTGATCATAATGAAGAACAGGCAAAAATATTCAAGTCTAGCAATGCAATTGATTGTTTAATGGATTGCTTTGTTAAAGGATCTGATAGATCATTAAACAAATACGCTGACTTCAATTATTTATCATACTTCTTTGCGGATATATCTAGATTTTCAATAGGTAGAAAATATTTCATTACTGAACAGGAATATGACGGTGTGGTTCCTATTTCAAAGTTGCTTGTTTTCACCGAAAAATATGATTCTAAAATTAGAAGAGAAGGTGTCGCTTCTACAATCAAGAATTCACTCTTTGATACCGATTGTCATATGAAATTATTGACTGATGAAAAAATTAATTTATTGCCTTATATTTTATTGCCTATTGCTGGTCCAGAAGAAATGGATGAAGATGATATGTTTAATTTACCAGATGAATTACAGCTTTTACCATCTGACAAGAAGAGAGACCCTGCAACTGATATTATTTGTGCTCATTTAGAATCCATTCTCCTTTTATGTACCACCAAAGAAGTCAGAGAACATTTAAGAGAAAAATCTGTTTATCCATTGGTTAGAGAATTACATAAGGCTCTCGATATAGAAGAAGTCACAGACTTATGTGACAGAGTAGTTCAATTATTAATGAGGGATGAGCAATCTGAAGGTGAAAAGGTAGAGGTTGAAAGCAGTGACGATGAAGATGAAAAAATCATTGAAGTGTTATGAATATAACTATATGTATAATAAATAATATATTCAAGTAAATAGATACTTTTTATATTATAAATGTATTAGAATTGGTCAATCCCTTAAGACCAATTTCCCATCCACTAATTTCAAGTTTTGCTTCACAATACTAATAATTCTTAATTTATTGTCTTTGTGTGCATTAACTCTTCCCTTTAACTTGAATAATAATTCCTTAGTTGTCAACGGATTATTTCTTACAATATCTATAACTTCATTCACTGTAACTAAAATGTTATCCGGTCCAGCAGAATTCAAGTCCATGGAAGTAGAAGCAGCAGGTAAGGGTGACCTTGACCTATTTGGATTCTCTGAAGCTGGTGTACTTGTCTCGCCTTCCTCCAATTTGACTTTCTTATTAGGAACACTAACAGGGAATTTACGGCCACCTGGAACCCATTCACCTGAAGGAAAAGAGTTTAAGAATGATGAGGGTGCTTTAATTTGAACGAATGCATCACCCATATTATATGCGGAGAAAACACGTTGGGACAGTTTGGCACCCTCTTTGAGATGATTTTCATCTTGTTCTGTTTTAACCTGTATATCATTTTCACTTTCACTATCGCTCTCCAAATCAGACTTTGATAAGTAAGGGTTTAACTTATCATCTTCATCCTCGCTCTCATAAACACCACCTTCTGTTTTATTCAAGACTTTTCTTAATTTCTTCCCTTCCTTGTCTACTTTCCTTGACTTCTCAGTCTCAAACAAGTCATCCAAATCATCTTCGTCATTTATATCTGCATCAGATTGACCATCAAAATGTGCAGCCTTTAACATCTCTTTCTTTATCTTTTGTTCAGATAACTTATTCTCTTCTTCATCTCCATCCATAATTGGTGCTTCTTCATCATCAGCAAATTCTTCATCGAAATCGAGGTCATCATGGTCAGAATCCCTATCATTAGAACTTGCTGCACCTGTAACAGTACGCAATCTTCTCGATGCAGCATTAGGAGATCTTCCGTTATTTAAGGCAGTATGTCTGAATCTTTGATCAGGTGTGCCTTCAGTGGTTGATTTATCTTCCATATGTCTCATTAACCATCTTGGGACAGAAGAATTTTTTTCCATCTTAGCTTCAGCTTCTTCTAAGGTTAAAGTTGCGTACTTATTTCTTGGAGTAAATTTATACACTTTCTCAGCTGGCACCATCTTGAAGCCATCCTTATCAAATACAAATAAGACCAGCTGAGAATCAGATAAACCAGCTTCATAGTTACCAACAAACATATTTTTACCATCATAATCTTCAAGTACCCAAGGATAATATTCTTCATACCTAAGCTTTCTTTTAGAGTCATCCATTAAGTTGATTTGCCTGGTTTTACGTTTAAACATACTTTTCTTAGACTTACGAGCACCTCCATCTGGAGCAACTTCACCAATTTCTGATTCTAATTTTATTTTATTAGGATCTTCACCTCGTTCTATGGCTTCCTTAATTGCAGCTTCATGTTCTTCTTGTTTTTGCTTCTCCTTCATCATGTTTTCTTCTTCCTCCTCTCTCTTACGTTGATCGATCTCCTTTCTAGTTAATTGAAATTGAATATTACGGGGATCCTTTCTATGCATTCTTACCGGTCTAGTAAAATCTTTACAAATATCTACATTCTGTTTCGATTGGAATTTTAGTATATGGTATCTAGTATCCTCCACCTCTTCTTTAGTGCAACATTTCAACGGGATATCTTGCCATCCTTGCTCTTCTGACTTCACAGTTACATTTGGTGTTGCAGTTTGGTTAACACTATCTGAAGGCTCTTCCTTGACCGATGCTTCCTTCTTCACGGGGCTATTATTCATAATATTATCTAGGAACCTGAATTAAGTGCCAAATACTCTGTTAAACACTTATTTCCTGGATGAATTATTTTTCTAGATATTAATGTCGCAAATAACACGACGACATTGTCGCTTTATAGATATATATCTCTTTAGTACCAGTACATATGTAGAGTAGATCAAAAGTTAAAAACTAAACTTAAGAGTCCTTGTGACTTTATTTGTAATACTTGGAATGGTGGAATAATCTAGATAAATTACTATTTTCGAAAATATCTATTATCGGATTAAGTTATATCTTCTCCATACTACAGATCAATCTCATAATCGTGCCGGTTACGGTAGAGGTCTGTGCCGATCGACAAATATCAAGATAGAAAATTTTAGTATGATTCATATTATCACTATTAAACCAATATAGAATAAATTGCTATGTCGATCGTAGTACAAGAACAAGAGGAGGTTTTGCTTGAGGATGCTAAAATGGCAAATCCCCCACCAAAGTATTATGGTTTCATTGCCGGTATGTTTTCTGGTGTGATGAAAAATGTTGTGGGACATCCATTTGACACAATTAAAGTTAGATTACAAACCGCAGGAGAGGGAAGGTTCAAGGGTCCGATGGACTGTGTCCTTCAAACTTTTAAAAAAGAAGGTTTAAGAGGTTTTTATAAAGGTTTTACTCCTCCATTGGTTGGATGGGTTTTAATGGATTCAGTAATGTTGGGGTCATTACACACATATAGAAGAATTGTTCATGACAATATGTATCCAGACGAAAAGAGGCTTCCATTATTGGGACATGTAATTGCAGGATTAGGAAGTGGATTGACAGTTTCATTTGTAGCTGCTCCAATTGAGCAATTCAAGGCCAGGTTACAAGTTCAATATGATGCCAAAACTAGAATATATTCCGGTCCTCTTGATGTTGCTAAAAAGTTATACCAAGTATCTGGAATAAGAGGTATATATAGTGGGTTACTTTCTACTATGATTTTTAGAACTAACTTCGTTTTTTGGTGGGGATCGTATGAAATCTTTACTCGTTGGTTTGAAGAAAATACAAAATTATCAAAGCCTTCTATTAATTTCTGGTCCGGTGGATTATCTGCTACCGTTTTCTGGATTGTGGCATATCCTGCGGATGTTGTTAAACAAACAATAATGACCGATAGTCCAATAAGAGCAGAGAAAAAATTCCCTAGATGGATCGATGCAGTCAAATATATATACAGAGAAAAGGGATTAAAGGGGTTCACTAGAGGTTTTGGACCATCTCTTTTAAGATCATTCCCAGCAAACGCAGCTGCTTTAGCTGCATTTGAAGCAGTAATGAGATTTTTGCATTAGTTATCTATTTATAATATTCCTAACATATATCGTAAGTGTAATACAATGCAGGGCCATGTCACCATATTTTTGTTTAAGTAAATTACTTTTAACTAAGCTATCATTTCTCCCAAGGTTTGCGTCTTTGCAGAGCTGTTGATTGTGATACTTGGTCTGTTAATACAGTGTCATCTATTTGCTTTATACCAGGAACAGGCTTACCTGAAACAATTAGCTCCACCACTTCTTGATAATTTGAAGAATATGGTGGTTCATCTGTATTAGATTCAGAAAAGGTTTCACTCTCCGGTTCAATCTCCATTATTTTTTTATTCTTATCGTATTTATCACCATACTTTGTTTTCCATTCATAATAATCCATTAAGCTCAATATATTACCACTTTGAGAGCAGTAGAAGAAACATTTTGCTTGATCTATTAATTGTTGTTTATTTGCAGGTGGTATAGATGTAACAGATGGATCTTGTTCTTTCAAACTTTCTAAATGATTTTCCAATATCTGAGATAAGCCCTCTTGGAACTCTTGGAACGAGTCCCAATCATAATTCAAGAACTCGATGTATACTTCTTCTTGTGGATCAACTGACATTTCTTGAAAATAAAGGTGGAATGTGATGAGAATATATTAATGCGGGTGATTTTTCTACCTTTCAATTTTCCACTGATATTGGAAACATAATGCCTTTGAGTGTGAAACATATACTTATACTTTCAATTGCTTTGAGAGTGGGGTTTTTCCTTTTTGGATTGTATCAGGATGCTTATATGACCGTAAAATACACGGATATTGACTATTTGGTATTTACTGATGCTGCTCGTTATGTCAATGAAGGACTTTCTCCTTATAATAGAGAAACATATAGATATACACCACTACTTGCTTGGTTTCTAGTCCCAACTTCTTGGGGCGGAGTATTTTATCATTTCGGAAAGTTTTTATTTATGACAAGTGACATAATTACAGGTATTTTGATTACTAGACTCTTGCAGAAAGTGCAAGGCTTGACTAGGAATAAGATTCTTATATTATCGGCAATATGGCTTTTAAATCCGATGGTAATCACTATCAGCACTAGAGGATCATCAGAAAGTGTTTTGAGTATTATGATCATGCTATCAATATATTACTTAATGAATGGCTCCAATATTCTCTCAGCTATTTGGCTTGGTATAGCCATTCATTTCAAGATTTATCCCGTTATTTATTTACCAAGTATGTTGCTTTATCTTACTAAAGGCAAAAAAGGAATTTCTGAATATCCAATCTTAAGGTGGATAAACAAAACTAATTTAATGTATTTTATTGTCACAATACTATCTTTGGGAACTCTAAATTATATCATGTATTCTATTTACGGATACAGCTTTTTATATCATTCCTACTTATACCATTTAACTAGGATTGATCACAGACATAACTTCTCAGTATACAATATTGCATTATACTACAAATCTACGTTGGGTCAAGAATCTAATACTTTCAGCGTGGAAAAATATGCCTTAGTTCCCCAACTATTACTTACTGGTATAATATTGCCATGTTTCTTTGCTCGCAAAGATATCATATCCACGTTATTCATACAGACATTTACCTTTGTGACATTCAATAAGGTGATGACATCTCAATATTTCATCTGGTTCCTTATATTTCTTCCACATTACTTGTCAAGGTCTCAGTTGATTGCTAAAAGTTATGTTAGGGGAATACTAGTTCTTATATTCTGGGTGTTGGGTCAAACAAGTTGGCTTTTTTTTGCATACAAATTAGAATTCTTAGGAGAAAGCACTTTTGACAATGGTTTATTATATTCTGCTTGTTTGTTTTTCCTTATCAACTGCTGGATATTGGGTGTCTTCATCGATGAAATGCAACAACTCCCAGATTTCCATCCTGCATATAACCAATTGAGCTATCAAAAAAAACTAAGAAGAGGTCTCTAGAAAAATTTATATTGATATAGAAAGTATCTACTTGCAATTAAATATAGAGTAACATGTCACGTCTTGAGTTGTACTCACCAGAAGGCTTGAGAATAGATGGTAGAAGGTGGAACGAATTACGTAGGTTTGACTGTCGTATAAACACACATCCAAACTCATCTGATGGATCGTCATACATCGAACAAGGTAACACCAAAATCATTTGTATGGTACAAGGCCCAATGGAGCCTACTCTTAAATCTCAATCAAATAACGCCAAGGCAACTATAGAAGTGAATATATCCATCACCAATTTCTCCACATTTGAAAGAAAAAAGAGACAAAAAAACGAGAAGAGAATAATTGAATTAAAAGCTACTCTTGAAAGGACTTTTGAGCAGAGTGTAATGTGCAAGTTGTATCCGAGAACTGCAATTCAAATTAATTTGCATGTTTTAGCTCAAGATGGGGGTTTATTGGCTGGAATGACTAATGCAATTACATTAGCATTAATTGATGCTGGTATATCTATGTACGACTACGTCTCTGCGATAAATGTGGGATTGCATGACCAAACACCATTATTGGATTTGAATACCCTCGAGGAGAATGATATGAGTACCTTAACTATAGGGGTTATAGGTAAGAGTGAGAAATTGGCTCTACTTTTACTTGAAGATAAGATGCCCTTAGATAGATTAGAATCTACATTGGCCATTGGTATTGCAGGTGGTCACAGAATACGTGATCTTATGGATAATGAGGTTAGAAAGCATGGTAATATGAGGTCTTCTAAACTTACCAATCATTAATTCAGCATGTAAAATGTATATTAGTTCATCTTCAATAAAAATACTCACAATCAACGATTTCCAAGTAAATACTGTCGTTCACTAATTTGTGTCTACATAGTCTACAATATAAATTAAGAAAAGTAAACAAGCCTGTACTACTGTATTATGAAATTTGTGTACAAATGTGAGAGCATTGTAAAGTAGTATTACATTGTTTATAATTTCACACGACTACGAAAATTCATTGCGTGTCCAATTTGCTCCTCACTCTAGATTTGATCCCACAAAAGAAGAGTACACAATATTCGGCTTAGGAATTAACATTTTTATCATTAAGTTAAGATGTCATATCGTGGTCCTAATCAATTCAAAAATCCGATTAACAGTCCACTCGGGGCAGGTAACGTAACTCCTAATATAGGACCAATATCAAGTTCTAAGCCTGCATTAGATCAATTTGAAGACTTCTCAAAGAAGATAGAAGATTTACTTGACGATTACTTGAAACCTTTGAAGCCATATGTTCCATCAATTGGTAGATCTTTCATAGTTGCTACATTCTATGAAGATTCCTTGAGAATCATCAGTCAATGGTCTGAGCAAGTGTATTATTTGCACAACTACAAGCACATTTGGCGTTGGTTAACAGTATTATTCTTGATTGCCAATGTCATTACAATGTTGACTGCTTCAACACTCTTGGTTTTAAGGAAAAAGCCAGCAGCTTCTACAATTGCTTTAATCGCAGTAGTTGCATTACAAGGTATATTCTACGGATTGATTTTTGATGGCCAATTTATTTTAAGAAACTTGTCAGTTGTTGGAGGTCTTATTCTTGCATTTTCTGATACCTTGGTAAGAGACAAGAGATCATTAGCTATGCCTGGTTTGCCTATGTTAAATAATAAGGACGATAAAAAGTACTTCTTATTAGCTGGTAGATTATTATTAGTTTTCTTATTTTTGGGATTCGTCTTTTCCGCTTCATTCTCATTTACAAGAGTTATTGTTATTTTGGTTGGGTTTGTTTCTTGTGGATCTATTATTGTTGGTTATAAGACCAAGTTTGCTGCATTTATTCTTACAGTATTATTATTCCTCTACAATATTTTTGTCAATCAATTCTGGAGATATGGTAGTCATGACTCCAACCGTGATTTCTTGGCCTACGAATTTTTCCAAACTTTATCAATCGTAGGTGGGTTATTAATCATTGTTAATGCTGGTGCCGGTGAATTATCTATTGATGAAAAGAAAAAAATTTACTAAATGGCTTTTCAGATGCCAATTATGTGTGTAGACGAAAGCTATTCATTTACAGAACTCCATACAATATTATAATGTATCTAATAACTATGGCTTAAATATATGCCTAACGTATTTTTTATCTATTCACGTGAACTCTTCTCTCGAAATTTATGAGAATTCAACTAATCATAATGCAAGGAAGTCAGCAAGTGAAATGAGTGATGAAGAGTCTAAATGTCCTGTAGACCATTCTACTAGAGAAGCTTGGTTAGGTAAAGCTAAAGCCTCTACTGGAATACAAAAAACTCAAGATGAGTCTGCATGCCCTGTAAGTCCCGAAACTAGAACATCTTGGTTAAGTAAAGTTTCCCTTATACCAAAATTTAACTCCGAATCTATAGAGGAGTCATCACATACTAGCGAGAATATCCAAGAGAATACCATATCTCAGGTTGATTTACCGGTCGAAAGAGAAATCAGTTCTATTCCAAGAACAGCTACAGGAACAAATTGGGTGTATCCATCTCAAAAGCAATTTTTTGAAGCCATGAAGCGCAAAAACTGGAACCCTGAAAAGGACGATATGAAGACTATTGTTCCTATTCATAATGCTGTAAATGAGCTGGTTTGGAAGCACGTATTAATGTGGGAACGTTCATATAGGGAAGAATCTATTAAGAAATGTGGAGGAATTAAACTCTCAAGTTTCAAAGGTGATTCTAAGAAATTAACTCCAAGAGCTTGGTTTAAGTCAAATATATTGGGTCAGGAAGCTCCGTTTGATAGACATGATTGGAAAGTCGATAGATGTGGTACCGAAATAGAATACGTCATAGACTTTTATGGTGGCCAAAACGGTGCCGACTATTTTGTAGATGTCAGACCAAAATTTAATACTTGGGAAGGTACAAAGTTAAGATTAGGAAGAGCTTTTGGCTTATTTTAATTGCTACATGCATATTTGGGTCTAATATCCTAACTGTATATATTATTTTTTGAATTATGAAAACTAATTCATTTAAAAAAAAAATCATTTTAAATCGATGCAAATAAATCATATATTATATTGAGCAGTATGTACAAATAACAAATAAATAATGATTTCTTTAATTAACCATCAGCCATAATTTGTTGCTTTCAAAGAAAGAAAATATTTCATAAAACATCACACTTATTGTCTACCCATAAATTGACCAGATTGACCCATCTTTTGCATATGTTCACCAACTTGGACGTTTGTTTCGAAGTACTTGGAGACACATCTATCTAAGCAAAGAGCTTCTTGTTTAGTGACATCTGAATCAGGATAAGATCTGTTAATGCATTTCTTATGACATTGTTCAACTAATTGGTTAAACATACCAGTAACCATGTCTAATTCTGCTT
This sequence comes from Schwanniomyces polymorphus var. africanus, assembly GCA_030563145.1. Lineage (NCBI taxonomy): Eukaryota > Fungi > Ascomycota > Pichiomycetes > Serinales > Debaryomycetaceae > Schwanniomyces > Schwanniomyces polymorphus. The sequence continues at coordinate 122,274 of JAKUBG010000011.1, forward strand.
CAGCAGCATTTAACTTTTGTTGAGAAGAAATTTGTGGAGCTGCACCGCCTAATCCAAACATTATCGTTAATTATATATTTTGTTTAATAGTAAAGAACGATTTTAAACCTTTCTCATTTAGTACTATAAAAGTGAACTCTGCGATTTTTCAAAATTTCGACGTTTGATTATATAATCTATTATATAATCTATTATATAATTTATATCTATAAGCAAATTTACAGTGCTTATACATTAGGGATTGTAAAACAAACTCTAGCACCAGCCAATAGGATTTCAGTGGGGATTTCATTCCTTAATTTATCCATATCCTCTTTCTTCTCAGCAACAGGAACTATTAAACCATGGCCAATAGTCACTACATTTTCAGAAATAGAATATGTTGAACCAATATTGCAGAGTCGAGCATTACTCCAACTTTCATTCTGTTGAATTTTTCTCATACACTCTTCTTCTATGGTATGCCCCATATCATAGTAAAATCTTAAAAATCTCCAAGTTTGCGTTTGCAAATTCAAAACAGAGAATCTCAACAATTGCTGATTAGATGGAGTAAGAGAGAACTTAGAGAGTCGGGAAACATCTAATTTGTCGGATTTATAAGGCTCCTTGTCAAATAGCCTTAAATAATCATTTCTATATCCTCCAAAAAAGAATAAGTAGTCCCAATCATCCGCTCTATAGAAGATAGCACTATGATGGCTTGCTCGAAGCTCTGCTTCTTCAAGTTCCGGGCTTTTTACCTTTCTTTCGTCGGAATATAATGAAATATCATCATCTTCATATGGCTGAAGCTTGGAATCAAAGTAATTAAACGCATATGTGTTATAAAGTTGCCAGGTACATGTCAGAAAATCAAAAATGTAGAAATCACTAAAAGTCTCATACTTTTCATTAGTACCACCTTGAACAATAAATGTTTTAGTACTAAAAAACCTCTCCAAAATATGATATTTGTCTCGTCTATCGCTTCCCCTAGTTGAAGATGAATATGCAGAATGATCATCACTTGATGGATCTGATGATAAGGTAAATGATGTTAGGCATGCCTCTCCTGTATCGAGTCCCCTTCTGCAATCAACCAGCGTATATGCAAAATAACCTCTAGGAGATGGCCACAATTTACTTTCATCAGTTAAAATACTATTGCATTTGACAACTTCAGCATCTTTCTCAAAAATTAAATCATCCAAAGAATCATATAGAACTAATTCTATTCGTAGCAATTCGTCAGTGGCTTTAAAAACTTGATAACCATCTAAGTCTTCAGGGATAAATCCTCCAAAAATAAACACCAAAACACTATACTTTGTAGGATCTGAATTAATGTTTTTGAACAATGGATTATTTTGACTATGATCCTCAGTTGCATCCCGGCTGCCTTGTTCTTCGTCACCTTCAGTATTTTTAATGCTACTATCATCACTCGTTATGAATGAATTATTGTCTTCTGATTCAGAATTATCAATGTTCTTAATTTCATCTCTGATAGCCTTTACTGGAGGCAAATTATTGGTTTGTGGTGATTGAAATGGAGATGACGGTCTACTAGCAATACTATTAAATGAATTTGATCGATTTTTACTCACAAGATCAGAATATGTGTGTTGAAGTCCCTGTAATTGTGGCGATTTTAAGGGGAGACTATTTCCTTTAGTATTGTGCCTATGAAACAACTTTGTCAGTTTACCAAGAATACCAGTTTTCTGACTACCAGAAGCCGAGGCAATGCTTGCATTTGATATACCAGATTTCGCTGAGTCACTTGAGGAATGGAGACTTACATTATACTTGATTGAATTTGATGATGTTTCATACAAAGACTTCATATTGGTATTGATAGACAGTAGTCCCTTTGCTTTGGGGGACTTAATTTCTTCTAATTCATCAACGTCGGCAAATATAGGCGGCAGTGGAACTCTAGTCATAACATCTTGTTTTTTCACTTGTTTGTATTTATTTGAAACAATTCCGCCCCCAATTCTTGGAATCTTCAAATCATCTGTATTTGAAGTTAGGTTGATCTTGGTAAATCTCAACGTATCTAAATTTAAAATATATCCATCTTCGTTTAAAACTAATTTTCGCTTGATAATCCATCTATTAATGTCTTCTCTATACTCCGACGACTCATCCTTGATATAAAATCCACCATAAAAAAATAAGAAACTGTCGGATATTCTAGTAATCATAAGCTCATTAATATTACCAGGATAATCTTGCGAATCGATCGTATCAAGATAAATAATCACTTTTCTTATAGAATTATATTTAAAAAAGTGCTTGTTTTGGACGATATAAGGACTCATAAGAACGTCCTTATTTACATGTGTTGGCACATCTGATGATAAATAAACAGATATCCTACTAGGATCTGTGTTTAAAGGTATTCCATAATTGCTTAGTGTGTCCGTGTCAGCTACAAGTCCACCGAAGACAAAACTATATCCGTCCAGATCGAAGTAGTTCTGATAACATAATTGTGGAATTGTGACCTCGGTGCTATAGCTTAAATTCTTAGGTGTCTTAGGGACACTAAATAATACACTTGGGATTGAAAAATACGGAGCAAATACACTATGATTTCTCTTGTTACATGGTTCAACAACGGGCCTGCGTGTTTCATGTTGGGCTCCCCTTTGACTTGGTCCAACTTCCTCGAGAACTATTGCCGGATTAAGTTCTGCTTCTTCACGTTCTTGCATTATACCATATCGTGACCTATCCACTTTATTATACTTAACAACAGAATAGGGCTTGGTTACCCCATGTTTCCACCCTTTCTGATGAGTGTTTATAAAATTTCTCTCTAACTCTTTTGAACTATCATTGGAGTTATTGGTTATATTTCTCTTACTCTCTTGAGTACCATCCGTCGTTTCGTCTGACATCTGGATATCCAATAAATTCCCACCTGGTTTTAGTAATTCTGTCAATTTAAAATTCCTAATATCTACGGCGTTCGCCAGATTACTTTAGCGTTCCTGTATATAATATCAGGAGTATGGAATTCCCAAAATTGAAAAATAATATATTAAGAGTCTAATAAATCTATACATTAGGGCTGAGCATATCTGCCTTGACAAGTGAGTTAATCTATAATACATTGTTAGTAAAATAAACAATAAACTATTGTTAAAATTTGGAAAAATACTTACATCTTGAATTGATGCATGGATAAATTGTCTTACTTCCAATGCTACCCACACTTTCATCATGTTCAATGAGTTTTCATTCTTGAGGATCTCTCTTCCCTCTTTCAGAGCTCCTAATTTTCTTAATACGGGCAAAGAGCTGGATGGTGTTAGTAACCTACTATTTCCTGGTTCCACAATTCTCGATCTCTAGATAAAAAATGCACTAATGTCATTTTCTGTAGGAAACCCAAGTAGAAAAGCATATACGAACCTTGCAAATAAATCTAAATCAGGGTCTAATTGTCTACCAATTCCTTCTAATAACAATATTGCAACAATGACTGTAATAAAATCTCCTTCCATTCTTACATGATGTTGTCTTACCATTCCCAACACCTGATCTAATAGATCACCAATACTAATGTTTCCTAGAGTGAATGTTCTCTCCTTCATTCTATCCACTAATTTTTCTACCTTCATCGCAAATACTTCTTTGTCTAATGCGGTATCTGGTGATCTGGAACGTTCAACCATCAATTCACCTGCTTTATATCCATCAAATTCAGATAAAGCTTTAAACAAATCTATAAAGTTGATTCTATCTACGTGGTTCAATTCAGTGACTAGCCCAACATCAAGAAAACAGATATCGGCATGATACCCTTCTTCATAAAGTTGTTCTAATCTTTCACACCATTCTTGTTCGGAATTAAGACTCAACAAATCATCGGTAATTCGATTTGTTTCTTCTTCGTTACTTGATTTTACAATTTTATACTCTTTCTCATGCTTAAATAGCTCATTCTTATAGAAGCGGACCATCATATTTCCTGGATGTAAATCGGCATGAACAAAATTATCCAAAATCAACATTTTTAAGAACGAATCTAATCCTTTATCACTTATTTCTTTAGATAAATTCTTTCCAAAGTTTGCTTTTAATGATAATAGTTGACTCATAGGGATAGCATGGAATAATTCTTCAACAAGAACATTTCTTGTTGTAAAGTTTAAATAAGGTTTGGGGAAATGAATATCTAATCTAGATTTAAAATTTTCTCTAAATTTTGCCAAATTCAAACCTTCAATCCGTAAATCTAACTGTAATCTCATAAGTATTGAAAATTGTTCAACTTCGTCAGGGAGTGAGAGCCATTCCATTGTTGGTATTGCATTAATTGCCTCAGCAAAAAATTTCATAATCTTCAAATCTCTTTCAATCTTTACTTCAACATTAGGATGTAATACCTTAATTGCAACATTCTGGGTTGAGCTCAAATCTTCTGTAACAATAAAGTTATCCACAAAGTGTTTATTTGAATTTCCATCAGTTTCTACGATCTTAGCTTTTTCTATTGCTTTTGATGACAACTTTGCTTCATATACTTGAGCAATTGCTCCAACACCCACGGGTTTTTCATTAAATTCGTCAAATATTTCATCGAAATCCATATCAAAACTTTCACTTAATATTCGCCTGGTGGCTTTTAACGAATGAGCTTTAGCATCGGAGTGTAAACAATTTAATTCGTCACATAATACTTTAGGAAAGATATCTGTTCTCGAGGCAGCCCATTGACCCAATTTAATAAAAGTTGCACCAGCCATTTCAGTAGACCATCTTAAATAACGACACCATAAATAGGCACCAGACCTAACATTCCTTTTCTTTATTATTCTTCCAAAATAACAAATTGGAGAAGAAATTAAAACTGGGATGAAAATAGCTGTTAATTCTAGAAATCGACTAATCGTTATAATTGGATCAATTATATAGTCGACGATTTTAAATTGGATATAATAGAACGTCCTTTTAAAAATATTACCACTTAGTCTATCCTTTCTGTACTGGCTATATTGTTGCTCTTCTTCCTTCTGTGAAGCCAAATAAAGGGCATTTTCATACGTTTCAGCTTCCTTAACAGGAACTAATTCATGTATAGTGCTGTCAATTGCATGTACATCGTTATGTATTATCCTACTGTGTGCTAATGATAGCGTATACCCCCCAACTACTGATATTCCTAGACCGAACCCCAATTTCCTGAAACTAACTGGCAATCTATTTGGTAATCTAAAATGGGCATTCACGTTACGTTTTGCATATCCCAAATACCTGACTGATTGCTTGATATTTAGTACAGCGGGATTCAATCGATACATTGTTACTTTACTTTTCTTATCATATATTATCGAATAAACAAATATCAAATATAAATAGCAAATATATCCTTTGTCTATATATCGCGAACGGACCTCGCTCTTCTCAAAACTACGACTCGCTCGTTTCTTTCAAATGATTTCTTAAAATTGAGCACCACAAACCTATTGTTGCAGTTCCCTTAGGATTTGTACGAGGTCCACGTCTTGCTACAATCCCATCGTGTGAATTCCAAGCATCTATGTAAACGGGGATTTTGATCCAATCTAAGGTGTTTAAGGAATCAATAATGAATCGTTTATCAGTATTCATTTTCAACATACTTTTCTGATTAAAAAGAGGGAACTTTTCATAATCAGAAATCTTAAGTAGTGGAATGTTATTGTCCATATTTTTATCGTTATTTAAAATATCAATTTCAAGTATTTTCTTTGGATTCTTCTGGTCACTCGTCTCAGTAGGCTGGGAATCCAAATCAGACTCCGATAATTCTGAGTCTAACTTTAAATCAGAAGTACCTTCAGAATCGTCATCCTTATTCAAAGTCTTTGAATCCCCAGATCTTTCTGTAAATTGTTCTTCAGCATACATGATACTCTCCATAGTGTTTCCTGTAATATTTGAAGTATCTCCTTTAAAAGAATCTTGTTTGCGTAAATTACTTCTGAAATTACGTTGGTTCTCTCCTATCCTTGCATCTTCTCTATCCACTGGGGATGTTCCGTATACGGAATTCTTGACTCTTTCCCAGTGCTCATTGATGTTTGGATAAGAAGCAACTCTTACTTTTATCATGCTGTAGATACTAGCAAACAAACTACTTGTTAAGATAAAAGGAATCCACAAAGGTAAGACAAATAAAGCAATGCAGCAAATAATAAGCAAACGTGCCGTCTTATTAGATCGCAAAAAGGAAGTTTCTTCTTGGATATTTACTTCCACACCTTCACTGTTATCTACACATTGACTACTTGTCAAGTCAACAAATTTCGGTTTCACAGAAGCTGTCCCAATCTTTGAATGAGTTAATCCTTTTAAGTATTCAATTTTAACATTTCCCCACTCATCAAATGGTGCATATTCTGTAATATAAGATGTAAAAAATGCCACGGTACGATCATTTTTAACATTTGATAAGAGTATTTGCTTTTGAAACTTTTTCAACCCCTGGAAATACTTCTTTTTTGGATCTGCCATCTCGACGAGAAGCTTATCTCTATCTTTAATAAATAATTCTCTTCCCGACTTTCCAAACAAGTATGGACCAACTTTATTTGCAGTCTTTTCAAAGATATTGTTCTTGAAAAATTCGATTCCTACATGTGGAGTTGCAAACGTAGTAAAGAAAATGGGTTCAACAAACTCAAAGAACTCCATTTCATTAAGCAACCCTATAATGTATCTCGCAAGAAGTCCTCCAAGAGAGTATCCAACTATACTAATCTTCTTCACATGCAAATCATTGTTCAATTTAAGTGTTTCGATTTCGTATAATATTTCCCTTATAATCTTTTTACCGTTTAGCTCTAGCCCATCATATGTTTTCCAGAACCTAAAACAAGAAGGCTTCAAAGTGACTATTTTATCTTTGGTGCAAGAAGGAATTAGATCTTTAATATTTCTCTCTATAGTCTGTAAGTGATTAGGCCCTCCCCAAAGACCATGAATAAAAACAAATAAATGGGCTGGTTTCCCTGGCTCTGATTTGGTATTTCCTTCCATTTGTTACTTCTTGTTGTTGGTAAAGACTCAAATCAAACCGGAACAGCTGATAAGCATCTTCTAAAACTCACGGTATATAATTCTCCGGGTAACAGTTGTTTTAAGAAAATTCACTTTAGTTTGAAAAATATCCTCCAACTATTAAGATCATAATCAGAATTTGATTAACTGTAATATAAATATAATATACGATGGCATTATTTGGAACTCCTTCTACTTCTTCAAGCACTCAACCAACAAAATCTCAACAAGTTAAACAACAAATTCAAGAACAAATAAGTCAGGAATTAGCTGTTGCAAATGCTACCGAATTAGTTAACAAAATCACAGAAAACTGTTTTGAAAAATGTATTCAACAACCATCTGACTCCATTAACCAATATGAAAATGCATGTGTGACTCAATGTTTAGAAAAGTACATGAGATCATGGAATGTCATTTCTAAAGCTTATATATCAAGAATCCAGCAATCTTCTAAAAATTAATGGCATAGTATCTTTTTAATTAAATAGAGGCTAAGGAACTTGAGGATCAACATTAGAGAGTTGATATTGCACTAGTCATTTGACGATCATTGTTCACTTGAATTTATATTTGGAGTAATCTCAATTCTTCTCGTGGCTCTCTTTAATTTATATAATTGGTTTCTACCTTATATAATATCTAAAAGTTTGTAAATAGAACCATTCATTGGTTAATGGATGAAAATAGATGTACTAATATACAATCATCACACAGTAATCAAAATATTTATAATCTAAACAAAGAAAAAAGATAAAAAGCTAAAATAAAAAAAAAAAAAGTATTACCACAGTTGTCTCAGCTATGCTATGAGATTTGGTATATAATATACTAATGTCATTGCTTACTACACTCTTACATTTTCCTTTTCTCTCTATCTGGAGTTGTATTTAAAATGAAGATCTAAAATGGTCGTGTAATGTGCAACTTTTTATTCACAGTGGCGATTGAGTAGATTATACCTTGTAGATATTGAGCTATCAATAATATCTTTAAAACAATTCAATTGCACTAGTGATATACAATTTTAGATCTTCTTATCTAATCATTTTAAGAGTATAGAAACGATTAATACTATGAACGCAACAGTTGCATCAGAATATTCTGCTGAGGTCCATAGTGTTCCTATTGAACATAGATTTAATCCATATTCCGATAATGGAGGTACAGTTTTAGGAATTGCAGGAGCAGATTTCGCTGTTTTAGCCGGTGATACTAGACAAGTTAATGGTTATAATATTAATTCCCGTTATGAACCTAAGGTATTTAATGTTGGTGATGATATTTTAATGACAGCTAATGGGTTTGCTGCAGATGGGGCTGCCTTGATAGATAATTTCAAAAATCAACTGAAATGGTACAAGTTCAACCATGGGGGTAAGAAATTAAGTATTAAAAGTGCGGCAAGGTACATTCAGCATTTATTATATGGAAAAAGATTTTTCCCTTATTACGTCTCTACCTTAATAGCTGGGTTAGATGAAGAAGGAAAAGGAGCAGTGTATTCATTTGATCCAGTTGGTTCTTATGAGAGAGAGCAGTGTAGGGCTGGTGGTGCCGCAGCAAGTTTGATCATGCCATTCCTTGATAATCAAGTTAATCTTTATAATCAATATGAACCAGGTTCTGATGGTAAAAAAAAGAAGGAGTTAAGATATTTAACATTAGATGAAGTCTTAAAATTAGTGCAAGATGCATTTTCATCGGCTACAGAAAGACATATCCAAGTAGGTGACGGACTAGAGATCCTTATTGTTACTAAAGAAGGTGTAAGGACGGAATACTACCCATTAAAGAGAGATTAAAAGTAAGAATTAGAATTTGTTTATAATATATTATAGCTACTTTAAATACGTATTAAATGATCACCATATCTAAACAGGTAATTCAAATTTCTTTCCTTGTAAAACTTTGTTATAATAGATATAGAAGAAATCTGAATAAACAATGGTTTGAATAATTCCAGAAAGGACTGCAATATAATCAAACACTCCTTCAGCGAAGTATCTGTAAATCCAATTTGGAATGTACAATACTCTGTATAAACCTAAAGCAAAGATATAGTGAGTTGTGATATTTTCAGCTTCACCTGTTCTTTGCAACATGAAGAGCTGTGGTAAAATAGCAACTGATTCTAACCATAATGAAAACGACCAAGTAATTTCTCTGAAACTATACTTATGAGTGAATATAAGTGATGCAAGTAATGAACCATAAATTAAATATTTTATGGGGAAAGTATCGAGATCTTCCCTTATAGATCTAGAGTATTTCTTAGTCATTATGTAAACAATGTAAGTAGTTGATACAATGAAGAATATCTTCATTAAGAAGTTGTAAAGTGATACATATTTGGTAAACAAATCCAAATACCTAGTCAAAAAAACAATAACATATAAAGTCTGGGTTTTGACTGACAAGCCAGTAATTGACTTATGTAATTCAATTGAATATATTAATATTAATATACTAGCCAAGTGAGATAAATCCCCAAAGAAACGAAATATATTCATGATATCTTATTCTAATTGGAGTAGTATTAAAACTAAACACGCTGGCGGTCTGATTTTTTTTACATATTAAACAAATCTTGGTTGTATGCAGTCTCGTCGATTATTTGGATTTCAATTCAAGGTTTTGACATTTTATGTATAATAGTCACCAAATTTTTACTCATAATTCTAATGACAATAGTAAGTCTCTATATTCTTCAAGAAGATCAGATTGTTGTTCACTTCCAACGACCTCCTGTCTGAAATTAAATCCATAATTCTTAACCTGTTTTGTATTATCATGAACTTCGTCTTCTATACTTTCAAACAAAGATTCAGTATTATCATACCATATACCATAATCCTCCGAATCAACATGTATATTAGAAATAAATGATTGGATATCTTCCTCTTTTAGATTATTTTTAGATAGTTGAATTTGTAATTTGTTCAGAAAGACTTTGAACTGACCAGATGTTGTAAAATACATTAAAGCAGGAAAGTCGGCTATATGAAATGTTGAGGTGATATTGGATACTACGGATTTGGTAGCATCAACAAGGGCAAAATTTAAATCTTTATATCGATTACTTAGCTGTTGATAAAAGTGGTTCGGAAAATAATATGATTCCCAACCTTGCAAGTATGGAAGCGTAAAAACAACGACTGTTTCTTTCACTGAATTGTCTAAAAACTGGAAAAAATTAGCATCATCTAAATAAATTAAATTAGACTCTATTGAATCATCGTTTGGCAATATCAGTGTCTCTTTTGAGATAAAATTTATTAAAGACTCTAAATCTCGATTCGTTTCTTTAAAGGTAATTATAGCTTTACTTTCGTAATTTAATAACTTCAATGACGGATATCGTTCCACCTTAAATAACAGGTTTAGCCTATTATTAATCTTCCCATTAGTTTTAAGAATTTGAAATATACCTGCTCGTGAATTATTCCTGTTGTTGTATAAAGTACTTAAGTACTCAAATAGTGGATTAAATTCAGAGCAAAATGCACACTCCTCCTTATAAAAATATACTAGAGAATAGGTAGCTTTCTCAAAGGTACTCTCAATATTCTGATCTCCGAACTCAATAATGTAATCCTCCACATTATTAGACAATGAACCCTTGATATTAAGTAAAATGCAACTAATTATTGCTAAAACATGTACAAAATGCATCAGATCCACTGCTCTCTTCCACTTTTAGTACATTCTATTGTAGTAAAATTCGCTACTGATCAAAATGATAAAAAAAATGTTTAAACTGTAAAATTCGAAGATTGCAAAATACATTTTACAGGTTATCTCAGATGGCTGGTACATCAGAATTAGGAATTAGTTACTAACTAGGAAGAATGAACAAACTTTAGGAGCTGGTTTTTCCTATTGGGATCATTATTTCCAGCAAAAGAGCCCAAATCCTTATTTGGATCAATAGTTGCCAGCTTTAAGTAACTCTAATTCTACATTTGGAATGCCAGCTTTGTCTATGATAATGAGCCGTTGTTCAACTCAACAACATATATAATTGACATATTCTTCATTGTTTCATAACAATATTTAAACATTACTAAATATTTCTAACCACACATAATGAAAAGAATACTTGCTAGCTTAGGTATAGTTGCTTCAGCCCTTGCTGTTTCTGACTTCTCAACGATACGTTCAACTACTATTTCATCATCTTGTACAAGTTCACAAGTTGTCCCAACTGCTTTTGTTTATTCTAATGCTACCCTGAACATCAATTTGGCTTCGTATGAATCATCTTCTGAAGAATTTGTCTATGAATATTATACTGTCACCGATAACCATGATGCCTTCGTAACTGAAACTATATGTTCTGACGGAAATTGCTATGTTACTACCGTAGCCCAAAGCTTAACAACATTTACTACAACTGTTGATGGTGTCCTCGTTACTGTTGTAACTGCTGCTCCAGCCACCAGTGAAATTGCTGCTCCAACTACTAGTGAAATTGCTGCGTTGACTAGTCATACTACCGAGGATATTCAACGTGTTTCAAGTATCACCACTTCTACTCCAACTACCTCAATGGAGGAAAGCTTATCGAGTTCAGTTGTTTCATCTGATTCCACTGAAGTAAGTTCTGCAGAAGCAATGAGCACCACTTCTGGTATAGAAAGCTCTTCAGAAGTAATTGAAGTGCCTTCTACTACAGTAGTAACAATCACTTCATGCTCTAACAATATATGTTCTAAGGTTCCACTTACCACTGGTCTTACAACCATTACAAAGGATAGTACTGTTTACACCACTTACTGTCCATTATCTGGCAAATCTACAAGTGAGGTTGCTACTTCCTCTTCTTCAGTTCAAATTCCAGCTTCATCTGTCGCTGAATCAAGTCTTACTTCATCTATTGCAGTTTCTTCTACAAAGACAATCCCAACCACTATAATTACTACGTTGGAATGCACCGGTGGTGCTTGTTCTAGGGTAACACATACCACTGGTTTGACTGTGGTCACTGATGTATCTACTGCATATACTACGTATTGCCCATTAGAAGAAGAACTGAGCAGTAGTAGTACCACTTCTACCTCATTGTCAAAATCTTCACCTAAATCCATACCCACAATTGATGTTATAACAGGCAATATCGTTACACAAACAGTCTCCTCGGTTCTTTCCCTGTCTGCTTCTGTGCCTACATCTAGTGCTTATATCGTTTCTACTTACGAAGCCGGTGCACAATCAAATACCTTAGAATTTACCACTATAATTGGATTCTTCCTTTACTGCTTAGCTCTTTTATAATAAGACCATTGCGGTTATTTAATATGTAAATTTAGATGTATAATAAATAAAAACATATAGAACAATTTTAAAACAATAATAATGAAGTCCTTTTTAAGAGATCTTTCAGTCTTTATCCATCTAATGATTATGATACTATAATGATACTATTATGATACTATAATGATATTAAATTATTGTCACACATTATTCACGACAGTTTTTGTATATACAGGTAAGATGTAATTGATCATGGTATAACCTGAATAATTCTTGAAATATTACTCTAGGAATACTATATATCTAACAAATTATTTTCCTAAGAAGCTTGGGAGTTGTCTTGTGCTATTTATAAGATTGAAACTTTTAAAAACTTAAATGTTCATTTTACTCTTCCTTATAAATGTTTCCCTGGAAACAAATTAGAGAATTAATTAAAATGTAAAAAATGCTTCTTGCATTTAGCTCAAAGATGGTGTATATGGTATTAAATGATAACCTATCAGTCTGAATAACAACAATTTCTTTCTTCTGGTCATTTTCATATACTTTTATTACGAAGTATAATCATTGATCTAATATAGGACAGACTTCAAAACCTCTCTTAAGTGCGGCTTTTCTCAATAAATTTCATCGACTTTCAAGTTTTAGAGTGTTGATTACACTTACTAGTAGAATATCACATTTAAAATTCAATGGATGCTTACAATGAGTTCCTTGAACCATCAAGGGTTTCACAATGTATTGGATGTAATTTCATTTCCCCTAATAGTAAGCATTTAATTGTGGGTAAAGCTACGTTATTACAAATATTCGAAATTTATAATGTAAACGAACATGGCGATAAAGCAAAATATAGACTTAAATTGGTTGAACAATACAAACTACATGGGCATATAACTAGCTTAAGGGCTATAAGGACTGCTGATTCTCCTAATTTGGACTACTTGCTAGTTGCAACGAAAACTGCCAAGTTTTCATTGATTAAATGGGACCATGCTTTACATTCTATTTCTACGGTATCGTTGCATTATTATGAAAAATCTATCCAGAACGTCACTTACGAAAGGCTTAAAAACACAGACTTGCTTTTGGAGCCTGGAAATATGTGTACGTGTTTAAGATTTAAGAATATGCTTACATTTTTGCCCTTTGAAACATTAGAAGATGATGAAGACGATGAGGAACTTGCCGAGGATGGTGATATCAAGAAATCTACTTCAAAGGTTGGCCATGATAAAATATTTGATTCAAGTTTCATGATTGATGCTCAGACTTTAGATTCATCTATTGGTGATATTATCGATATGCAATTTGTCTATAACTATAGAGAACCGACGTTGGCAATTTTATATCTGAAAGCACACACATGGTCTGGATTGCTTCCAAAAGTTAAAGATAATGTTAACTTTGTTCTATTATCCCTTGATCTTAATTCCAAAACATCTACTACAGTACTTAAAGTAGAAAATTTACCTTATGATATTGATACATTGATTCCCTTGCCTAAGCCCTTAAATGGTGCTTTATTATTAGGTGCAAATGAAATAATTCATATAGACAATGGTGGTATCTTGAGAAGAATAGCAGTTAACCAATTTACTGCTTCGATAACTGCTTCAACAAAGAATTACGATGATGTCTCACATTTAAATCTTAAATTAGAAGACTGTTCTGCCATACCTATACCCCATGATACAAAAGTTTTGTTAGTGTGCAGCGATGGACTGTTTTACTTCCTAAATTTTGATATAGATGGAAAATCGATCAAGAAAATGGAGATTGAGAAAATAGAAAAGTCAATCTATAGTGAAATATATATCAGCTATCCTGGCCAAATAGCTAGGCTTGATAACAACTTGTTGTTCATTGGAAGTAAGAATGGACCATCCCCATTAGTTGAATTTGTCTACGACCAATCAGAAAAGGCGATTTCAAATTCTAAAGTTAAGGAAAATGGAGATAATATGGAAAGTAATGATGATTATTATGATGATGAAAATCTTTATGAAGAAGAGGAAAACCATGAGAAAGTTCTGACTTCTAAGAAGTTGGTCAAATTTGTTAAGCATGATGAACTTGTAAATAATGGGCCAATTTCTGATTTCACATTAGGACATTACTCTACCGAGAAATATAAGGCTAAATTATTGAATCCAAACTATGGAGAAATTTCGATAATCAGCAACTCAGGCTCAGATTCCCAAGGTAGTTTGAATATTATATGCCCAAGTATACAACCAGTCGTAAAGTCCTCTTTAAGTTTTTCTCAGATCAACAGAATGTGGACTCTTAACAACGAGTTTTTGATAACTTCTGATGATGAGAACTCTAAGTCTGAGATATTTCAAATTAATAAGTCATACGCAAGATTGGCTTCAAAAAGTTTTATTAATGACGATTTGACAATCGCAATGCATAGTTTGAATAATGGTAAATATATTTTACAAGTCACTCCTAAAAATATAATACTATACAATAATAAATTCAAAAAGAAGTTATCGCTAAGTGATGAAATTGATAAAAGTGATGAAATAATACACAGTACTTTCAGCTTGGAATATTTAATGGTTTTTACATCCAGTGGTGAAGTTATGATATTTTCAATTAATACATATAATTTAACATACTCCAAAATTGCAATTCCTAAAATTCTATCAGATACAATTATAACTACTGGGCATATTACAAATTCAAATGTGTTGAATGCTGTTCTGAAAGATGTAAATCTTTTGATTAAAAATAGAGGAATCAAGAGAAAGCATCTGGAAAGAGAAGTTATCAGCCAAGAAATTCCAAATGACTTGAAAGCAAAGCAAACTCTCTTTATCTTGGTTGCGGGTGATAATAGAATTGTTATTTTCAGTAAATTTCATAATGAACGTTGTTATCAATTAAATCACGTTGATAAATTTACTGAGCATTTATCATTGGGGTTTTTTGAAGCCCGCGACAGCATGCCTGATCCTTTTATCAAACAAATCATATTTGATGAATTAGGTGATGAAGATTTCAAGGAGCAATATTTAACTATTTTAACAGTTGGTGGTGAAACGTATTTATACAAGTTATTTTTTGATGGTGAGAATTTCAAATTCTTAAAAGTTAAGGATTTATTGATTACAGGAGCTCCGGATAATGCTTATCCATTGGGAACGACTATTGAAAGGAGGTTGGTTTATATGTCCAACATAAGTGGTTTAGCTGGTATTTTTGTAACTGGACTCACCTCCTATTTCATTACCAGGCCTTCTAAATCAATTCCTAGAATCTTTAAATTTGGTAAAATCCCAGCAGTTTCTTTTTCACCCTATTCTGACTCCAAAATAGCGAATGGACTTATATTCCTTGATAATAAAAAATATGCTCGTATTTGTGAGATTCCAAGAGATTTCAATTATGAGAACACAATGCCTATTAAGAAAGTACATATTGGTGAGACGGTAAAGAGCTTGACGTATCATGAATTATCCGATACTTATGTTATTTCAAGTTATACACAGACGCCCTACGACTGCAGAGATGAAGAAAATAACCCAATTGTTGGAACTGATAGTTCTAAGCCCTCAGCTTTATCATACAAGGGATCTATCAAATTAATATCTCCTTTTAATTGGAGTGTTATTGATTCATTTGAATTGAATGAAAATGAAATAGGTATGAATGTTAAATCGATGGCTTTAGATGTAGGTTCGTCAACTAAGAAATTTAAAATTAAAAAGGAGTTGATTGTTGTTGGTCTGGGAAAATATAGAATGGAAGACTTGAGTGCAAACGGGTCCTTTAAAGTCTTAGAAATTATAGATATCGTCCCAGAACCAGGAAAACCTGAAACTAATCATAAATTTAAAGAAATTTTCCATGAAGATACGAGGGGAGCTGTAACATCTATATGTGAATTAAGTGGTAGGTTTATGGTTGCTCAAGGACAGAAAATAATTGTTCGAGATTTACAAGATGATGGGGCAGTTCCAGTTGCATTCTTGGACACATCAGTATACGTGTCTGAAGCTAAAAGCTTTGGAAATATACTACTTCTTGGTGATTCTTTGAAAAGTGTTAGTTTAGCAGGTTTTGATGCAAGTCCGTTTAGAATGATTCCTTTAGGTAAAGATTCTCATGAAATAGACGTTAATTGTGCAGATTTTCTCGTCAAGGATGAGGAAGTATTCATTCTCATTGGTGATAATGAAAATGTCTTGCATCTCTTACAGTATGATCCTGAAGATCCATCTTCGTTGGGAGGTCAAAGATTGATAAGTAAAGCATCGTTTAGAATCAATTCCACACCTTTGTGCCTTAGGTGCTTGCCCAAACATGAAGATGTGGATGATTCGTCATTCCAGTCAATTGGATCAACGGTTGACGGTTCGCTTTTTACGGTATTCCCAGTTTCTGAAGCCACTTACAGAAGGATGTATATTTTACAACAGCAATTAACTGATAAAGAATACCACTACTGTGGTCTAAATCCAAGAATGAATAGGTTTAGTGATTTATCTCTTGCCGGTAATGATACTAATAATAAGCCTATTCTTGACTATGATCTTATCAGGCTATTTGCTAAGTTAAACGAAGAGAGGAAAAAGAATTTTGCCAATAAAGTTAGCGGAAAGAATAGTAGCCAGGAAATTTGGAAAGATATAATGGAATTTGAGTATGTACTTAGAAATTTATAGAATAATGCGACATTGAATTTTAACACGAAATCGATCTTTTCTAGGAATATTTATTAAGCACTTCACACAAGATGTCTAAACAAAAGATACAGAGAAAACTGGTATCTTTCCCTGAAATTAAGGATGAAGAGAATAAAACACCACCAATTTCACTTCAGGACTTCCCAGTTTTGAAAAATCCTTATGTTTGCTTACCTATTCACAATTTAGTAATCTTATCATCACTTTTTAAGTTTGGTCTCACATCGTCCCCCGTAGATGTTCTATGGAGAAGTTTGGGTTTTGTGATGTTGGCAAATGTATTTTACGGGTACATATTGGCTAGAAATATATCAATTAATAAGAAAAAGCGTAAAACAGATGAAGAGAATTTATTATTATTGGTTATTAGTAGTGAATTAATTACACTACTGATTTCGGTACCCTTATTTATTATTTTAATCATTATTGGAGCCCCATTGGCTTCTAATATTCAAGAAACATATTTGTTGTCAGTACATTTATCATTCATTATATTCTATCCACTATTGATTTTTTTTAAGTTAGATTACAATCTTTTTTTCAAGATTTTTGTTTTGGACAAAAAATATAGATTTATTTTCTCTAATATGGTGTTATCCTGCAGCTTTTTGGCAATTATTGGAACTTGGATTGGTGTTATACCAATCCCACTAGACTGGGACAGAGACTGGCAAAAATGGCCAATTACCCTTTTATCTGGTGCGTATATTGGGTCTTTAGCAGGCAGTTTAATCACCTTAGTGGTATCACCATTATAGAATTAATGAACTTACTACATATTTACGAATAAATACAATAGTTACTAGTCTAATTGAGGGAATTGCATAAAATAACTGATTTCATTAAATTGCTCTAGTCTTTATATATTTGCTATCCGTAGACATATAAGCGCTTAAATTATATGCATTCAGGTGATCTCGGAATAAATTACACTATTTAAGGAGAAACGAAAGCCCACTAATTTTATTTTCCTAGCAATTCAACAAATTAATATCTATAATTATGACTATTAAAGTAGGTGACTCATTCCCAACCAATACACCATTTAAGTACGTTCCATATTCTAAGGAACACGGTGAAATTGCTGCTTGTTCTAATCCAATTGCTTACGATTTGGCTAAGGAATTGCCAGGTAAGAAGGTAGTTATTACTGCTGCCCCTGGTGCCTTTACTCCAACTTGTACTGAACAACACATTCCAAGTTATATTAAGAACGTTGAAAAATTCAAAGCAAAAGGTGTTGATAAGATTATTGTATTGACCGCTAATGACCCTTTTGTCAATGCTGCTTGGGGTAAGGCATTGGGTTGTACTGATGAAGAAAACTACATTATCTTTGCTACTGATCCACTTGCTAAGGTGTCAGGTGAATTAGGTGATGATTTCCTTGTTGATTTATCAGCAGCTGGTTTCGGTCTTAGAACTGGTAGATACGCTGTTGTTGTTGATAATGGAAAAGTTAAGGTTATTGCCACTGAAGCTAGTGGTGGATTCAGTGAAATTTCTGATCCAAAGACTATCTTGAGCCAATTATAATCCTATTAAAAGTATATAACATTTATGAGATTCTAATGAAATAGTTAAGGTTTTTCGAAGTACCAATGTAGAGTTTATTCGATTATAGGTTGTATTCAAGTTCAATTGATGGAGTGACTATTTTGTTTGTTATAAAACTTTATAGATCCTTGCAATGATAAGGTCAGATCTGGTACACAACATCAGACGCGAACTTTAAAAAGAATCAATTTATATTAAGTACGAAATTATTTCAATCAAAGGTGTTATGGCAGGTTTTCCTAAACTACCTTTAGTGAATCGTGATACAGATGAGGATTTGTCACTTCATTTACATACTCAAGTTGGGCCATCTGCCCCCCTCCCAAGCAAAAAGACTTCTCAAGATGATGAGATGCTAAAAATATTGAATGACGACTATAATACGAGTGAAACTAATGATTTCAACAAGTACTTTAGGCAGTTCCAACAAACAGGAAGAATTGGCTTAGTTGAGTCCAGTGATGATGAAAATGAAACAGATGATGAAGTTAATACAAATAAGTCAGTTGAACAAATTGATGATGTTGAAGAAGGGGCGGAGGGTGAAAATAAGGAAAGGGATTACGAAATGATAGAAGATAAAAACCAGTCAGTAATTGACTCACAAGAATTTACGGATGCTAAAATAAATAAACCTAATCTGATACTATTTAATGAATTCAAGAAAGTTAAGGAAAATAAAAGTTCTGGAGGTCGTAGAAGCGTGGTTTTATTGTCTTCTATTGTATTTTCGATTGCATTTGGCATCACACTCTTAATGTTAAATTCTTTCCCGTCTTTTGGTGTGGCGTTAACCGACAATATGTATAATGAATTAAGTTCAAAGATCAAAAAATTAGAGGCCTGTTTTACTACAATAAATAATAATCAAGGCATATTAGAAAGCCAGTATAATGGCCTAATTGAAAACATTGATGATAGACTCACCGCTATAGAGCAAAATATTCAATCTATTAAACTGAATCCAACGAATAGCGAAGAATTGAATAATTTGAAGGTAGAGTTCAATAAAATCAAACTGATAGCTGAAAATTATGACAAGTTTGAATTTGCTTCTGATATTGACTCTAAGTTAAATGAAATGCTGAAAAAGATCAAAATTCTTGAAAAGGTAAATGATGATATTGATCGTATAAAGACCGAAGTAGTAGATAATTTCCTTTCATTGCTTCCAAAGCATGTTCCAATTTATTTGAATAAAACAGATAACACAATGCATATAATGCCCGAATTTCAAGAATATTTAATAAAATTGGTTGGTAATTACGATAGAAATTATAGCTGGGAGACCTTTATGGTAGAAAATGAGTCAAAATTAAAGGATTTCATAGGTAATAGCTCGTTATCTTCGAAAGGGAAGTCAAAAATAAATAAAGATGAACTAGAAAAGTTTATAAAATATAAAGTTGAAAATTTAATCGTGCCATTTACTGACGAATTTAATAAGAAGATTGATGCTCTTCCATTGGTCTGGTCAGAAGATTTAGAAGATTTTAGATTAGGTAATATGAAAGAGTTTTATTTTGATCATTTATTAAAGTTATTTACTAAAGCGTCAATAAGAGTAAACTATGCTGATTATAGTCTAGGTGCTCGAATCCTAGGATTTTTAACGAACTACGGTAATATCACCCAGAAATCATTTTTCAATAAGGTTCTTACAGGATGGTATGAACTCTTGAAACCATCAGGAAAAAAATCACTTAAGTATTGGAAATATAATGCTAATAATGCTCTTCTTGATAATTCATTAAGCTGGAATTGTGAATCGAGTAGCTGTTCTTTGGGTGTAAGGTTATGCAATCCTATTGTGTTAACTAATATTGTCGTAAAACAACCAAAAAATAATCAATTACACTTGTCATTATATATCAAGACGAAAGACCCACAAGCAATGAAACTCTTGAACGACTTCAACCGCTTGAAGTTCGATTCTGCAATTAATCTAAACAATAAGTATTTAAAAGATTTTGTGAAAGTAAAGGAAGCAAATATGGATTCTCATTTTAATATTATAACATTGCCAGCAATTTTAAAAAATGAGAGGATCCCAGTGAGAGATATATACATCGAGTTGAATTCTGATAGCAATGTTGAATTAACCCATTTACAAGTTTTTGGAATTAAGGAGGAAAATTCCTTCAGAGAGGATTTTGACGACCTAGTTGAAGATGTTTTACTTAGTAATTCAGCAAATGATGATTCTCAAACTTATTTCATGTTTAATGAAAAGGAATTAGGTACTGATGAAAATTTCAATTAATTATTACTAAATAGAATAAATAAAAAAGTGAAAATATATTATGCTTGATAATAAATGGTATTTTAGAATGAAAAGAACCCTATATAAAATGTTTTCATAAATTTAATATAAAGGTATTATCGAAATGTTAAATTTATAATAAGAAAGAACCAGCGGCTAATAAACCAGCAAAAACTGGAACAACCTTAGCAGCTCCATTTTCAGCAGTAGAAACAACTGGAGCTTCAGAAGAGGCAGCAGCGGAAGTAGAAACTGGTTGGACAGTAGTTGGTGCGTTGGTGGTTTCAGCAGCTTCA
The DNA here is from genome assembly GCA_030563145.1 of Schwanniomyces polymorphus var. africanus. Taxonomy (NCBI): domain Eukaryota; kingdom Fungi; phylum Ascomycota; class Pichiomycetes; order Serinales; family Debaryomycetaceae; genus Schwanniomyces; species Schwanniomyces polymorphus. The sequence goes on from JAKUBG010000011.1 coordinate 143,387, forward strand.
CTGGTGGCAGCTGGGGTGGTGGCTGGGGTGCCGGCTGGGGTGGTGTTTTCAGCAGCTTTACTAGTTTCAACTGGAGCCTTAGAAGTTTCAGCAGTCAATGGACAGTAAGTGGTGTAAACAGTGTTGACATCAGTAATGGTGGTTAAACCAGTAGTAACAGCCTTGGTTTCACAAGCGTTGTCAGAACAAGAAGTAATAGTAACAACAGTAGTAGAAACGTCAGTTTCAGTGGCAGTACCGGCTGGGGCACTAGTTTCAACTGGAGCCTTAGAGGTTTCAGCAGTTAATGGACAGTAAGTGGTGTAAACAGTGTCAACATCGGTAACGGTGGTTAAACCAGTGGTAACAGCCTTGGTTTCACAAGCATTGTCGGAACATGAAGTAATAGTAACAACAGTGGTAGAAATGGCAGTGTCAGTAACGGTACCGTTAGCGTAAGAAGAAGCTGCGGAAACGACAGCTGGGGCAGCGAGTAATAATCCAGTAGAGTACTTCATTTTATTTGTATTAGCGAGAGAATATAAGTAAGTTATTTCTATAACTAAAAGAAGGTATATTTGAAATGGAGGAATCCATGGCTATTTATATGGCCAGATGATGTAATTTTCAGCCTCCAATTCCGATGTATTTCTAAACTTAGCTTTTTCTAATTAAAAACAAACCAGAAGGCAAATTTCGCAACATTTTCCAAATAAAGACAATTTCAAACCATCGGTTGTGAACGACTCCCCAGATACCCGCATGATCTTACTGCATTATGCCGAAAAATATCATCTTACATGTAGAGAAGTCAAAGAGTCACATAACTATCAACCATCCGATGTTCAGCAAGGCTCCCGCAAACCAGGAATGTTGATTCATATGGTAATTTTGCCTTGTAATCACAAACTTAATTTTCTTGATTACTAAACTTCTTTTCAAATACTTCAATTTTTAGGAATAGTAGGATTGCGGAGACGATCAGCATCATCCCTGTTGTTGTTACGCTTCATTGTATAACACGAAACTTTGAGATATTTTTAGGTCAAAGGTACTCGAAAATGCTAGAAGCGATCGTCGCCGCGATGAAGAGAAAGGGGTACATTGCCCAATATACATGATTTTAACCATATTACATTCATGCGTGGGAAGGTTAAAATTTTTTAAAACGGCAATAAGACAAGCTCGGGTTTCCGACTTGCTAAAATTTAAGTACGAACACACGACATTACCAACAATATTTGTTTACATTCACGTAATATGGAATATAGAATCGAATGATTATTTATTAAATCCAACTTATCCTTGTCCTGTTATTGAAAAGCTAAATCCTCCTAGTTAGCTTATGAGTTTGCTGATATAATTAGCCAGAAATAGAGAAAAGATCACATATCATGAAGCCCTGGTAACTTAAGTCACTGTCGCGCTTGGGAATGAGCACTGTTGTAAATTTCTTACATCCGATAATGAGCATTTTGTCCCAAACTGGTGAAAGTTTATATAGAGTCTGTGATTTTTAGGAAAACTAAATATGCAGTACAATCTATAGGCATGTACATATGCAAATCAAATTGAGTAATTTATAATTTTATACCCACATACGAATAGAAATTTATTACTGCTGCTACATTTACTAGTTGATAAAACATAAACATTTTTTTTTCTTTTTTTACACATTAAGCCATAGAAAATTTGTAAGTGGCAATTTCAAATCCTTTTAACGAAATTTTGACTTTACCATCAAAAATTTGCAATTCTTCCAACTCCATTTCCAATGCATTGGTTTTATAAACCTTTTTGACCGGAAGGATATCTGTATTCAACGTTAAGGTACCTGTAGCAGCACCTCCTAATGATTCATAAATTCTTACTATGAAGGACTTTTCGCTCTTAGATTCGATATTCTCATATTGATTTACATCTGAATCATCTTCTGATCTCTTCAAATGTGAGACAATCAAATTATCAGGACCATCTAACTTGATAGAGCTTGTGAGTTTTGGTAACACTGCTGAACTAACAAAGTTTTCTGCTCTGTAATTAAAGTTATAGCCCAATTTAACTGTTTCACTTCCCAAAGACTTTGCATGTGGATAGATAGCATATTCAAAATCATGATCACCCATATCTGCTTTTTCATCAGGAGCTTTAGGAGCTCTCAACAATGAAAGACACATTAAGTTTCCATGGATTGCTGCACCATATTTACTATTGTTCAAAATCGATATGCCGTAACTATAATCGCTAAGATCCATAAATTTATGATGGCAAACTTCAAATTTTGCAACGTCCCAAGAGGTATTAAAGTGTGTAGGTCTTTGAGTAATACCAAATTGGGTCTCATAATTTGCTTGTGGTGCTGTGTAAATTGTAGTAGGGAATTGTACTTTCAAGAATTTATATGTTTCGTGCCATCTTACATGACATTTGAACTTAATAAAATTATTCCTAACGATACCTGTATCTTCTTTTAGACCTTCTATAGAGATAATTGTTTCAATGAACGAATCCTTAGATATGTCATTCCTTACAGTTAATGAACTCTCAAGCTTATTGTTTACCAAGTTAGAAACCTTACCATTATTCAAAAATTTATACTTATTGAGTGAATATAACTCAGTATCCCAAGCTGGGAATGACAAAGGCTCATCATCAAATAATAAAAATTGGTTACCACCAACTACAGCTCCATCTGTACGTTTTGTTTTAGTGGAATCAATGATTTCTCTATCATTTTCAATGTCCATAATAGATGTTAAAATACCATTCTGAGATATTGTAGCTTTTAGTAATCCATTTGATAATATGTAACCATCTGATGTTTCTTCTACAGAAGCAGCGTATTTTATATCTTCTGGACGATTGACAACGGTAGATCCATCTATATTACTCACGCTCAATAAAACTTCCGAATCTGAGATTCTGACCCCATGAGGATGGTTCTTTAGAATCTTAAAAATATCAGAATTAAAATCTTCCTTTAGACGTATGACTTCTTCTCTATCCCAAGGCAATGAGTTTAAGATGTTAATGTTGCTTGATGTAACAGAAGCATCTGAAATAGCATTTAAAGCTTCTCTTATTAGCTTGCCAGTGTTTTCTAAGACGTTCTCCAACATTGGTTTAACTTCATCATAGTAAACCATACCAATACAGCTTCCAGGTAAGACATCATGAAATTGACATAGACATAAATCTTCCCACAAACTTTGAATTTCCTTGGAAGGGTAAATGTATTTAGAGTCTGTCAAGGAAACCAAGGTTGCAATATACTCCAAATCGTGTAATTTAATCTCACCCTCTCTCATATACTTTTTCACATCAGCTTGAGAGGTGTACGTACCTCTATGGAATTCAAGATATATCTCCCCACACCAACTTGGTAAATCTGCGCCATTATTAGTGTTCTTAAGGACATTTTCGTAGAAGTCATCGACCGTATGTCCAACATGGACCGTTGGAATCAGACTAGTTTTATCAGCTAAACCTCTACATCTTCTTAGTTTCTCGAGCATTTCTTCCTTTGGTCCACCACCTCCATCACCATGACCATATAGTAACATTCCAGTTGTATCATCTCTCATATTTTTATGTTGATTTTGAGATCTTATAACATCACCAAAGTGTGCACTGGCAGTGTAAGTATTTGCTGGAGGCATGTGAACTAAAACTTGCGATCCATTGAGTCCAACCCAGTTGAATGTGGATAAAGGAAAGGAGTTGATATTATTCCATGATAATTTCTGGGTTAAGAATCTGGATATACCTACAAGTTGGCAAATCTGAGGAATTTGAGACGAATATCCAAAAGTATCAGGTAACCAAAAAGTATTCGCATAAATTCCAAATTCATTGAATTGGAACCTTTGGCCCAAAAGAAATTGCCTAATTAGCGATTCACCATTAGGCAAGTTAGTGTCATTTTCTACCCAAGAGCCACCCACGGGTAGAAATTGATTGGTTGCAAACTTTTCTTTAATCTTGACCAAAATCTCCGGATGATACATTTTCAACCATTTAAATTGTTGCATCTGAGAAGCTACGAAGACAAATTCGGGATATTCATTCGCAAGTTTAATCTGAGTAGTCCAAGATCTTACAATTTTCCTCTTCGTTTCTGCAAATGGCCATAGCCATGCGGTGTCGATGTGGCAATTACCAATTGCATAAACATTGATTCTACTCTTCAGATTGAATACTTCAGAGGAATCAATTTTATCGCCTAATAATGTTTTTGCAATCTCTCTGCCTCTTTCCACGGAAGAAGGATCATCTGGATCGAAAGCATCCATAATCTTGTTGCATATATCTGCAGCTTGATATTTGGTCCAATGTCCGCCTAATTCCCTGGCAGCATCACTTAAAATCCAAAAATCAACAAAAAGGCGTCTAGCGCTTGTGTTTGGCAAAACTAAGTCACATTTAGAGAGGCGGAAATATCGATTAGGGTCTGGATTACCCTCTTGCCCTAATCCAAACATACCATTACAAGAAATTTCAATGTAATATAATTGCTTACCCGAATACCAAGCTTCTTTAGGTAATTTATACATATACCTCTCTCCACCTGAAAATGCCTGCAAAGGCATTCCCAGGGAGTCATAAATTAGACCTTCATTATCACAATTCCACTCAAAATGAATCTCCTCTGTAGCATCATCGATCCAATGCTCTGGAATATTCCATTCAACTTTGAACCAGAAGGTCTTCCATGAAGGTCCGAAATTGTTACCCTTATTTGCACCCTCCCATTTAATATTGCTCCAGTCAATATCTCTGAATAATGGTCTTTGGGTTTTTCCATTTTCATCATCAGGTACTTTATATACTTGAATGTTGATATATTGGGTGTTGGTATCTACTCTTTCAATATCATAAAACTTTGGTAAGTTTAAGTTGCGGTACCTCCCTCCACCATCAGTAAATTGCCGCAATCTGTCCACGAAGATATGATCTATTGGTTTGAAGTTGGGCTGTAAGCTTATACTAGGATATTCGTTTACTTGTTGCATAATATAAAGAAATATAATATTTGTTGCTAAATTCCTTATAACTCCTGAATTTCTTACTTATCTAAACACGGGGTAAAAGGGTCATTAGTCGCAGCAACATAGACCCCTATCCCTACTCAAAAAACCTCAAACAGAAGTTCAAGTATACAACTTAATCATAAATTAATATTCATAATATATCGTTATCTAAATAGTCTATCAAATATTTGAAGATATATCTAAATACCTATTCTCTCCTAGCTATATTTGACCAAAATAGAGCTCTACTCTATTGAATCTTAACTTCTTGATCCTCTTCAATACTCTGAACATGTTCAAACTTCTGAAGGGCAGATTCATGGATGGAAGGCAATTTAACAACAAGCCCCTTGATCAACGTAAATTCATTGGTAATAGATCCTCCTAGTTCACCAATCTTTTGCTTCACAGAGTTGACTTGATCACTACTGGCTTCTTCATTAAAGGTAATAATAAAGCTCTTTAAGGACATTTTAAAAGCGTTACTTATAGGAATAATATAATAATAATATAATAATAATAATATAAAATTTAAGAAAGAAGGAATTTGAGATAGATAAGATCAAATCTTTATTTTCGCCACCTAGCAATCGCAACCTGAAATGCGATCTTTTGAAATTTGATAAATTCACAATTACAAACATATAAAATCTTTGACATTATAGATATGTATGGGGCTTTCATTGATAAATATCTTTCCAAGATAAAAAGGAATTTTTTCTTCTATTATGCTACCATTATAGTGTTGTCTACATCCTACGTATTTTATCTCATTTCAACAATGCCACAGCTACCTTCAGCTCCAAAGAAAAAGAATTCTAAGAAGTAGCTGAACCTGATGTATAAATATATGCATTAGCAAATTTTGTCGTCTTGATATGACTTTCGTGGTCCTTTATGTTTCCACCAGGCTTAATTACAATGCTTTATATCTGTACTTTTTGACCTATGGAGAGATTCTCTATAGTATACTGTACTAAAAATGGCAGTAGGCACTAGTTTGCTATTTGCTAAAGCAATTGCGATTAGAGTATGTATGATTATTCTTACATACAGCACAGAGAAAATCTATTAAAAATAGTATCTACCTTGTGGGTTGCAGCTGTTAAACCTTGTGGGTTATGGGGTTACAGCTGCAACCCACAAGGTTTTATCTGATAAAGTTATATATATATGTAAGTTAAGCATTATTTAGCTGATTTAATATTCCCATTTTTTACAGTAATGTGCAAGCTTGTTTTATATCAATTGTCTTAATCCTGATTATCCTATACTCCATATCAAATTAAGTAATATCCCCTAATCGTCAATATTCAACGGAATCACTAGAAGCACTGATCCAAGATATGATTATGTCATTGCAACAGCAAGCAAGCTTCTCGTTACCGCAATCATATGGCGCTGGATAACTCCACATTGGTTGGCATCTCCCTCAAAATAGTGACGCCGGACCGATTGTTCCAGAACTGTATTTTGACGAATCAAATGCTTACGAGCAATCGCACTGACTAATACCCATAGAATTAAATAAGACACAGGATCCATACCTTCCTCTTTAATATAGTTTAATATATTCTTTTAAAGCTTTTTAAATCAACTATTCTAATATATTAAAATGGTCAAAGCAGGTATGTACTATTACTCAATTGAGGCTGGTGGAGTCAATGGTATGATTTTACGATCTTAGGAATGATTTTTAGCAAATTTTAGTGGGAATGAGCAGTTTAAATCTTAAGTGGCAAATTAATATGCTCAACTTTAGAAATTGGAATTGTTCTATTATACGGTTAGGATTGTTAGAGGGACTAATGCATATATCAGCCATAAGCTGAAAGGTAATTATCGGTTCGTTCGATTTTTTACAATGGCATTCAGATGATTGTTGTTCAACCCCTTAAGTTCTATGAAATCCAAATGGCTCTACATATGAAATTAATTAACTTGATACTAACTACTTTATAGTTGCAGTAGTCAGAGGAGATTCTAAGGTTTCCGGTGTTGTTACTTTTGAACAAGCAAGTGAGTCAGAACCAACTACAATTTCCTGGGAAATTCAAGGTAATGATGCCAATGCTTTAAGAGGTATGCACATCCATCAATTCGGTGATAATACCAATGGTTGTACCTCTGCCGGTCCTCACTTTAACCCATTCGGAAAGGAGCATGGTGCCCCTGAAGATGAAAACAGACACGTTGGTGATTTAGGTAATATTACATCTGATGCATCTGGTGTTGCTAAGGGTGTCAAGCAAGATCTTTTGATCAAATTGCTCGGTGCTAACTCTATCTTAGGTAGAACAGTTGTTGTTCATGATGGTACTGATGATCTCGGTAAAGGTGGCCATGCTGACTCCAAGAAGACTGGTAACGCTGGTGGAAGACCAGCATGTGGTGTTATTGGTGTTACCCAATAAGTGTTATGTATTTGAATTCTACAGTATTACGTACTAAATGAATGATGTTAAATGAGTAGCTTAGTTCAATTGTATTATTTAAAAAGTAATTATTTTACCTTCCATGAAGACTTTTGTTGAATCTTCATTAGTAATCTGTAGTTTGAATCTATTATCATCGATTTGGGAACAGTAGAGTTTAACATTTTGATCTACAAAACATGGCTCAATATTCTTATAACTGAATGATTCAATACTACGGGTCGTATTAATATTACAAAACCAATGTAATATAAGCGTCACCATGAAAGGACCCTGAACAATAATATCGGGAAGATTTTCCACTTGTTGGCAATATAATTTATCATAATGAATCTTGTGCATGTTATAAGTAAGCATACTAAATTTGAGAATGTCTTGTCTCGATATCTTTATGGTTGTAGAGATTCCATCTGCTATGTCTATTTGACATCTGGAATTATTTGTAGCGAACTTCTCATTCGTATATATTAGTGTTCTATTCTCTTCAAGTAATGAGTCGTTATATTTATAAAAGTTTCGTTTAATATCAACAAATGCCGTTCCAGATAAGTATCTCACAGATGATATACTCTCTCTACAATCTATAATTTCTCCCATTGCTGGTGGCCTCTTTTTATTTATGATACTGCCTTTCACCCACATCCTTCTACTAAACAATCCTTTATTTGTCTGAACATTATAAGGAGCTTGATAATTATCATATCCATCGCTACCTAGGTTATTATTTGACTGATTATTAAAAAGAAAATGAAAACCCATAGGTAGAAAACTATTAGAGGGACTAGGTATTTTTGATATAAATATAGAATTCAATAAATTAATCAAGTGGTTAGTTTGGCCGATCGATATGTGATCAGATGAAAGCCATGATTTTGTTTTAATATTCTTCGACCATTCATTAACAAGTAATCTCATGGATGTTCATCTATCAAGATTTTTGATTTCCTAAATTTAATCTCATCGTAATCGCACTTCTTATTTTTTTTTTGAACTCATCGCTTAATTTTCTTGCAATTACTAACCATAAACTGAATACATTATGAGTTCTAGCGAAGCATTGAAGAATATTAAAAATAAGCATAGAAGGCAAAAAGTTTATGCTGATATAAAGCATGAAAAAAACAAGGAAAGACATAAATTAAGATCTGAAAGAGCTAAGGAAGAAAGATTAAATCCAGAGTTAAGAGAAGAGAGGTTGGCCGCTAATATTCCAGACACTATAGAAAGTAAACGAGTATATGATGAAACTATTACTACTGAAGTTGAGGGAACAGATGAGTTCGATGAATACTTTGCAAATTCTAAGGAACCAAAAATTTTATTAACTACAAACAAGAATGCAAAGAAACAAGCTTACGAATTTGCTGAGATCTTAATGGACTTTCTTCCTAATGCTACATTTATAAAAAGGAAGAGTGAATATTCTATACAAGATATGTCTAAGTTTTGTAGCAATAGGGATTACACAGATTTAATAATCATTAATGAAGATAAGAAAAAAGTTACAGGAATTACATTTATTCATCTCCCAGAAGGGCCGACTTTTTACTTTTCTGTTTCCTCCTTAGTTGATACTAAAAATATTGAAGGGCATGGAAGAGCTACGGATCACATTCCTGAATTGATCTTGAATAATTTTCAGACCAGACTTGGTAAGGGTGTCGGTAGATTATTTCAGTCATTATTTCCACATAATCCAGAAATTAAGGGAAGACAAGTCATTACTTTGCATAACCAAAGAGACTACATTTTCTTTAGAAGACACAGATATATTTTTAGAAATGAGGAAAAGGTAGGTTTACAGAATTTAGGTCCCCAATTTACTCTTAAATTAAGAAGAGTTCAAAAGGGTATAAGAGGTGATACTATTTGGGAACACAGACCTGATATGGAACGTGATAAAAAAAAGTTTTACCTTTAGTCTACTATCTAATAACTACACCATTATTATGTATTGTCCTGCATGTAGAAAGCGCATTCTGTGAGCACTCTCGTCTTTTATTTAGTTTATTTATCCGCCTCTTTAATTACTAGAAGGATTTAATAATTAAAAAGAAAATTTTAATCTTGTTCTAAGGTAGGACGTTTTCTCTAAGTGGTGAAATAGAACAAAGTTGAAGAATATACGTGGCTACTGAAGAAGTTTTTTTTATTATTTATTACGTTATTTATTCTAATTGTCGTGTCATACTTTATCGGGACTCAAGTTGAAGCAAGAAGTTCCTATTTGTCTTATAACAAATTTACGTAAGTGCTAGAATCTATTCATCCAATGACAATGGATAGCAGTGGAGTAAATCAAATTATCGAAGCGCTTAGTCTTATTTACGACCCTACAACATCTAATGATCGCAGACGAGAAGTCCAAAACTTCTTAGAAAACATAAAGTCCAATGAAGAATCACCGTATTGGGGATATCAATTGGCATTACCTGAACATAATGGAAATAATTATATTGTGAGACACTTTGGTTTATCACTATTGCAGCATTCAGTAAATAAAAGGTGGCAACTGTTTGATGTTCAAAAGATTCTCACTATTAGAAACTGGATTGTTGATCTTGCTAGTAAAATTGAGCAAGAAGATCCACATTACTTAAAGGAAAAATTAGCATTTTTGTGGGTTTCTATGGCGAAGAGAATTTGGGGAAGCTACTTGATTAAAGCCCGAGATTCGCCTATTTCAGATCAAGATTCTGATGAAGGTTGGGCGTCAATGGATAGCGATTTATGGAAATTATGGGAGAAAAATGTCAAATGTCGAGAACTAACACTCATTATAATCAGAACTCTTTTTGAGGACATATATTTATTGGATGACCCTATTGCATCGAAGCGTACAGTAATTTTAAACCAATTAAGTGTGCTTATAGTTACTCCTGATGATATTTTAGAATCGATATATGAACCAAATAATAAAATATCGATTTGTAAAAGTTCTAAAAATGGTTGGTTTGTTGAATGGTGTAATTTTTTAATGGAGATTTTATCGAGCAATAATTATGAAAATGAATCTTGTCGAGTATTTGCACCTAAAATACTTTCTACATTTAAAACATGCTTACATTGGATACATCCTTCCGTTTTAAAGGGACAAAATATCATGCAATTACTAATAAATATTTTAACAATCCCAAATATCAAACTTAAGACATTATCAATTGACTGTCTTCATATATTATACACTAGAAGTTACAACAATGCCTCTGACTTTGACTTTTTTATTGGTAGTATGTTTACTACCGAAGGAATCTCCAAGTTATCTCAATTCTACCAATCATTAGACATTAATCCAGATGATATTGATGAGCAACTCTATTCATTAGTGAAGAAAACAGTAGAGATGATTGTTTCACTAAGTGAGTATTTGAATATTTCTTCCAAAAGTAAGGTTTCCTGGGAAGACTCGGACGTTGATGGTTATTTGAAATTAGTTTTGTCCACTACTAATCATCCTAGTTTAATTATTAGTGGTCTATCTCTACAAATGTGGGTTACAATATTGCGTTATGACGAGTTAAGTTCTAGAGCTCCTATTATCAATGTTCTCCCAGAATTATTGGAGGTATGTGCTAATAGAACTATGAATTATGCCTTTGAGGAAGGTGTCACCAAAAGTTACTTGGAAGTTGATTTTGATTCTGCTTCTGATTCGATGTCCTTCTTATCGAACTATAAAAAGTTTAATGAAGATATTGTAAGGATTTCTATATGTAAAAAGCCAGAAGAGGGTTTAATCTGGTTAGAAAATAGATTGCAATCATTCTTCAGTTCAGAATTGGGTGCTCTATGCATTAACCAATATAGATTAGATGAAAAATCTAGCGCGTTGAACTACGGGATCTCACAGTTTGATGTTATTGAGAATTGTATCAGAGGAATATCAAGATGGAGAATATGGTATACTGGTGATGATTTTGATTCAATCAATGATAGATTAAATAAACTAGTAGAGAACTTAGGTGAAAGACTTCTCGCTATGAATCTTGCAAGTCCTTTGTTAATACGTAAGCAAGTTCAAACTTTAGTTCAATTTGCACCATTACTAAAGGACGTTAGTAGATTGATGTTTTCTGTCCTTGAAAAAATATTAAAGACGGCAACAATAGACTACCCACAAGAAAGTGATGAAGAGAAGGAAATTATAAGAGACTTGAAGACTAGCTGTGGAACAGAATTAAATAGACTAGCATATATCATGCCAGAAACTTTAAAAAAAATATTCTATGACCTAGAGAATGTTGTCGCTAATATTTTATCCTCCAATAAAGTTACAGACCACGAAAATGTTGCTTTCAAATCCTTTTTGTTGGTAATCGCTTCTAGGTCTTCAATTAATGATAAAGATGAATTATTTGCTAAAATTGTTGATCCAGAACTCGCTGCATGGTCTGCCCCAGAAACTGAGAAGGGTCTTTTAGACTTACACTGGTTTATGGAAAGAATGGGTATTGTTGAAATTGCATCTTATTTCCAATCTAGAGGAATAACTGCTAATACGAATTTGCTTGAAGCAAAGATGGATGAAGAGGGTAGATTATTGAAAAATAGGCTTAAAGACCACTGGTCCTCTATATTCCCAATTAGAGCTACAAGGATTTTTATACAATACAGTATTGAAAAGTTAAACCATGACTCTGCGGAGTATTTGAATTTACTAAAGCTATGGAAGCCTAGAGTGCAACCGATTGTTCCTCATATCTTGCAATTATTATCGCAAATACAAGCCTATCATAATCCTGCTAATTGGAATGACTTACCTGAAGCTGTGCAATCATTCGTAAGGTATAGTTGTACGGAAAGATTCTGGCAACAAGGAGTATCTATTCAATCCAAAGAAACATTTATTGAAGAAAATGTAAAGGCAGCTTTGACACTTCGAGATTTTGCAGATTCCGTTGGCCATCTAGTCAGATATACAAGAGAATATGCATTCTTGACCATTGGTTCCCTTTCACAACTAGAAGACACTTTGTATGAAATTCCAGGAATTGCAAATATGATTTGGAAAGCTGTTGCAGGTGATATAACTGGTGTTACGTCACATAGTTGGAAACACATGATTAATAGTTGTCTCAGAAGTGTTGTGAGAAATTGTCCTGTTAAGTTTGTTGATGTAGTGATGGCTGAATTATTGCCTTTAGCATTTAGAGATATTGATAAATTGTTATGCAAAAAATGGGAAAAAGTCTACGGAAATGGATTACCATTGCAAGGGAAAGAAGATGATGAGGCATTATCAGCAGAGATGATGGAAGAACACATGTTAAGACAATTAACTGCAACTGTAGTAAGACTTCTCATGGATGTTGCTAGTCAATATAATGCAAAAACTATGACAGATACACAATTTGCTTGCAAAAGGCTAATTATTGAGAATAAAGAAGTGATGGCGCCCTTCTTGCAAATATGTTGCCACATAATAACGTTTAAGGATACAAAATGTTCATTTAATACAATCCTAGTTATTCGGAATTTATTATCAGATATCGTACTTAAAGATGATGAAGTGGACAAATATTTATGTGACAACTTAATTAAAGCTCTTCTTCATGTTTTGATGGAGGATTACTTTGTGGAAACCCATTCTGAAGCTGCCTTAGCTTTAACTACATTGTATTGTGCTTTAAGATCTAAAAACGATTACCCAGCAAGAATAATTATAGACATATTACCTAATATAACAACCCAACATGTTAGTGACTTTGAGAATCTATTAGTGAATTCAAAGTCATTGAAACATCAACGTTCTGCATTGTTGGAATTAATTAGAATTTCAAAGGAGAAAGAAAGCAATGAAGAGGATGAATTAGCTAAACGTAAAAAACAATTAGAATTGGCCAATGTAGCAAGAAGGAAGAAGAGTCAAGCTATTGACGTAATGAATGACCCATTTACGGAGAATGGTGCCTTAAATAACTTATTTGGTGATGATTGAGTATATCAAATTAAAACATGTAATATTATCAAAAAATTCGCATTTTATAGTTTGTAGTCGTGTTTTTTCGAAACTTATATAGTTGATTAAATCTATAATAAAAAATAAAGAATTAATACATAATCTGAATTCTTAGAATGCCAATTAGATCGCTTGAATCATACTTATTTGAGAGAAAGTTAGTTAACACTGGCTCAATTGAAATTTTGCTGAATGCTACTATAGGGATAGATGTTGATCATTATTTAAGCCGAATTTATACATATAAAAAGGAGCAGTTTTTAACAGGGATTGGGGGTATTCCTAGTTCATTAAAAGACTATATCCAATCTGATTTGGAGGTTTTTATGAAATTCAATATCAAGCCTATCTTTATAATAGCTGGATTGGATACGCAATTACAGATAAACAGATACAAAACAAATGAACTCTCACCACAGGAGCAGCAGCACGAAAATACATGGTCTAAGTTAAACAACAAGCATCCATATTCTAATATTGAATCATTTAGATTGTTTATAGATCCCTTACCTTTGAGGCCTATGATCAATGATTTAATAAAGTATTTCATAGAAATCAATATTGACTATATTGTTGCCCCATATGATGCTTCAGTTCAGTTGTCATATTTATATCATAATAAGTTTATTGATACGATATATGGTTCTACAGACCTCTTACTTACTAAAGTTGATAAGTTTATTTTAGGAATGGAGTTTCAATCTAAAGACTTCAGATTTATTGACAAACAAAAGGTTTTGGGAGACTTGAATTTAAGCGAAAGACAGTTTATAGACTTAAGTTTAATTGTAGGATGCAACTTTCAACCAAAAACATTCCCAATATTTCCACCATTGCCTAAACCAAATCCACTTCGTCCATTTCCTCAACCAAGTCATATTAAAGTTGGTCTAGATATGATATATTCATTTAATGCTTATAATAACTCAGGGGATATGCTTGGTTATGTCGCAAGCTTGAATGATCCAAAATTATTAAATTTATATTTCAAAGGACATACGGCTATTAAATTTGCACCAGTTTTAAATAAGGAAGGATATGTTGAGCTTTATAGTGTTGAAATGGGTAAGTTGGGTTTATTAGATGACTCTGAATATTTAGCCGGTGGCCCAGAATCAGAAAAAAAGGTGAAGGTCCCTAACGATATTCATGGAATAATATCTCAAAGGTTGCCTCCAGAGATTTATTATTACCAATCTTTAGGGTTGTTACCCATCCAATTATTGGAGTCCATTACTCATGGACAATTAGATATCAGACCACCTTTGGAAAGCGGTTTAAGTGATAGCTATAGGAAATTGATTACTTTAAAGCTGTACGGAAATATTTTAGATTATCAGTATAATTTGATTACTCAACTATTAGCAAGATATTATCAAGTTAAGAAAATTGAAGTTAAGTTCTGGTTTAAGGATGAGGTCCTCGAACTAAATAATAGACTAAACCCCCCTATTTTTAAAAGAATTGAGCTGCTCTTTTCTATTTCGGGGTCATCTAAGGATTTTGACTTGGTATCATTCTTTAAAAATTTAAATGGAAAAAATACTGGAACTGGTGAATTCATCGAAAAATCGAGTGATATTGTAGCCACATCCTTTTTGAGATCATTATATTTATTTGAGATCATAGACAATAAAACTTTCGAATTGGGCTCAATTGGGGAGATATTCAAGGAGTTTTTAAAAACTGAAGCTGTTACTCAAGAGGAATTAGAGCAGTTATTTTTGCTTGTCCTACTTATAAAATCAGGTGCTTTAAAACTAACTGAATCTACAAGTGAATTTCCTAGCGTGCCAAGATACTTCAAAGAGTTTAACAATATTGAATTGTCATCAGACGAGCTGAACCACGTCAATTTGCTTTCAAGAGTTATCTCTCTTCACAGACTTCATATTGCGCCTATAAATTATCAAGGACCAATTTCAAGAAATCTTTTGAATTTCAGGTCTCATATTAAATTTATTTCTAGTAATTTGATCAATTGTATTCAATGTTGTATGATTGATCTTATTCTGCGCCAGGAGAAGAATAAATTTAAAACAAATAACAATGATAAGGCTGATTGGTATAAGTTAATTGATCAAATTCCCTTTTACAAGGATGTAAACAATACTTTGCTTGGTGTTGTTTCTGAAATTTATTTTGAATACGCTGCTAAATTAGCTAAGTCTGGTGCTACAAAGGAGGATATAATTAAGAATACTCAAGATCATGTTTTGAATCACGTTTATCAAATTAATAATCCTTCCTTTAACATTAATGTGCACGGTGTGAATAGTGTAACTTCTGAACAATTATTGGATGATTTGAAGGGAGGGATTAAGTTCTGGAATAAATTCGCCAAATTGTCAGAAATCGTTTGGAAACAGGATAAGAGCTTAATTGATGACGACTATTATAGCAAAATAAAAGAGACGGATAAATGGTTAACTACTTTAGTTTAAGTTTTTTTTATCGTTTATATCTAATAATAGATGTGGCATTTTTTTCTAAGCATTTGTTTAAAACTGTACAAATTTTTAGATTTTGTAATTTCTCGTAGTTGTTTCGTTCACCGGTCACGATTACTCTTAAGAAAAAAGAGTAGTTATAGAAACATCAGAAGCCTTTGGTGTCCCCACAATATCAAAATAGTTTACAATGAGGTATATGCTTGTTGGCCAAAGGAGAAATATTACCTTTATGACAAAATTATTTAAAGGTAAATCACAAAATATTACTGAGGAAATAGGTCAAAAACCAACAGTTACTGGAAATGGACCATTTGTAGAGGGACCACATTTTGAACCTTTGGGAGATCCAAGCAGACTTCTTAACATACGATTACCACAATCTTCTAAAGTCAACGTTAGAGCTGGGTCGATTGTCTCAATTAATGGAAATATATCTGATATTTCATATGATGTGAAGAATTTGTCACCCAATACATTCTATCAACAGCTTTACACGGAATCGTCTAATTCCTTTGCTATAAGTAGCAAAAGTGGAAACTATTCAATTATTGAGGTAGAAAATGGAAATGAAGAGTGGACTATTCTAAGAAATAACAGTTTAATTTCATGGACGGAAGGATTGAAATTAAAAGAAATAGACTCATTTAGTAAAATAAGGAGCTTTAGAAGCTTTGGAAAAGGAAAAATAGTTGTGGGAGGCGAAAGTCCTATTTATGGAATTAACTTAGATGCTAATGAGGAGATACTTATTAACCCTAATGCATTGGTTGCTATAAATAAGCCCTTTGAATTTGAAATATTCAATCAACTCACTATCAATATTCCTTCATTATCAGGCGGATATATTCGTTCTCAAATATTTATAAAAAGACTTATATCAAGATTACCAAAACTAGGTTTGGGACCCACAGTAAGAAGCTATGTTGACAAACTTCTGAACATCAAGAATGATGGGTTAAAATCCGCTAGTCAATTATTTCAAAATAGCACTAGTTCACTTCAATCAAGCAAGATTTTCCTACAACTAAAGAATAAATTATATTCTTTCACCCACCATATCTCATTAATCATGTATAATAAAGTGCTAAATCGGAAACCTATTCTTTTCAAGGTAAAAGGACCCGCCAAGTTGTTGCTTAATAATAGCAACATGCTATCCAACTCTCATATATTTTCTAAAGAGGAAATTAACTATATATTTAAAAAAAACAGGCTTAAATAATTTAGTATTTGTAAGTAGATCAATATTTAATTATGTACCTGATTTTTTCTCGTTAGACAATTTAATGCATTCTTTAAATCTCTCAAATTTCACAAGTGACAGATTTAAAGCTATTTAATCAATTTAGAAAAGAAGATCGCAAGATCAGTGAATTCAACATAATAACTATATTATGGAAATTTCCAAGATCACTGCACCTTCAGATTGGGTGTACTTTGCCAAAGGCAGTGCTAACATTTTATTCAAATACACCGGAAATAATGACTACTTACGACATAAATTGCTTAGAGTGAGACTCTTAAAGGAAGAGGATCAATATATATCTACTTGTGAATTATATGACTTCATTGAATTAAAGTGTAAGCATCTTTTTCCTAAGCATATTATTGATATCCAATTAGTGGTATTGACGACAGACTTCGTAAATCAGTTGGATAATCGTGGCAATGATCTTATGCTTAAGGAAAGATACGGACTATTAATACCTAATATATTAAGCGGTAATTATAATAGGCAGGCTCTATCTAAGAATTGTAACTTGTATACTAGTATTGATAGCAACGATTCCGAACGAATAGATTCTGTGATTTTTGAAATAAAGCCCAAATGGCTATATGATAATACTACAACTTTGTATTGTCGTACATGTCTGTTGAATCAATTGAGGGGTAATAAAAGACACTATTGTCCTTTGGATTTACTATTTGATGAAACTATTGATCAAGGAATAGACGACTTATTTTTTCCTATACAAACTAATTTATTAGAAAAGATAGAATTAAATAAAATACCTTTAAAAAAGCTTTTTAGATGTTACTTGATGGATCCCAATAATGTTTTTCAGAAATTAAAGCAATATCAAAGAATAAATAATCAAAATGATTTAATTGAAAATCTCACTTCGGAGAATGATGTACTGCAAAACCTTTCATTAGTAATGACTCTTAGAGACGTTGGATTATTTATTAAATGGGAAAAATATGATATTCTGAATAATATTCATACCTCCCATAACAACATCAACAATATTATTACAATTGAAGGGTATGGTAAGTTTTTATTAACTTGCAACATTTATGACTTGGATCTAAAGTCTAGAATGAAATATAAATACTGGCTAAACATTGAACAGCAGCTTCAACCTATTTATAACTCCTTTAATCCAAATTGGAGACTTTGTGTTCGCAGTGAGTTGCCAAAAGATACTTCTGAGGATGTTTAATTGGGCTCATTCAGTATAGGTATACTATAGATGTTACGTATTTTTGTGTATATAATAGCAATTAATTTATTATTCTACTATTTATTAAATGAATTTTCTATATAGTATGATGATAGGGATTACCAAACATCTTCTTGATATCTGTTTTGAACTTTGAAGGATCTAATTAACTCAATACCCTTTTCATCGGAGATTCCTCTAGCATTAGAAATAATTTTCTGAAGTGTACTCTGCACATCTCTAGCCATTCTGGAAGCATCACCACAAACATAAATGTAAGCACCTTCGTCGATCAATCTGGTAATAGCAGATGCATTTTCCAATAACTTATCTTGAACATAAACCTTTTTGCTTGTTTGTCTTGAAAAAGCCGTAACCATTTCAAAAGAAGATCCTAGTTCCTTAGAATACTCTTGCCATTCATCCTTGTACAAAAAGTCTTCATCTTCAGTTCTACAACCGTAGAACAACATGGTCTTGCCAATATTGTTACCGTTACGATGTTGAACAATTCTTTCTCTCACGAATCCTCTAAATGGTGCAACCCCTGTACCAGGACCAATAAGAATTACAGGAACTCCAGGATTACTTGGCAACTTAAAAGTAGATCTTCTAACATGGATTGGTAATTTAAAATTCAGGAATTTTCCATGTGGACCCTTTAAGTCGTAAGTCACAATTGGTTTAGAGCTTGACTTATTTTTAACTATTTCAATATGCTTTAACAAATTAGTAACAACACCTGTAACTAATTGACCTTCGATTTCTTCAGCTTCGACAACAGCAGTAACGTGAATACTCTTCTTTTCTGACATTGACGATGAGGAAATAGAATAATAACGAGCTTGCAAGTGAGGTATATTTTCAATTAAAAATTCAAATGGTACATCCTTCCAAGGAGTACCATTTGAAATCTTTAATAATGCGTCAGCGATATTGTACTTCTTATCGTGAATTTCACGGGCGAATTCTACCTTATTATTTGCCAATCTTGAAATCTCCTCCTTACTGCTTTCATTGGGGGCAAACCCAGCAATTGAGACTAAGAATTGTCTGGAAATACTACCTGTAATTTCTAAATGGTGCTTTATAGCCGCTTCAAAGGTTATAGGGGTTGGGAATGGAATTGAAATAGTAGTATCCAATGCTTTTAATTCAAAAACTTTATCAGCCTTGGAAGTTAAATCAAAGGCTTTCAAGAATTTATCTACATTTTCATTGGCGTTAGATGGCCAAATGGCTAAATGATCACCTGTAGAATATCTTAAATTGCTCTCAGAGATATCGAATTCAGCATGTACACATGATCTTTCTTTTGAATTAAACAATTCTTTAGCATAAGAAATTCGAGACAAATAAGGGTGGTTATGACCAAAGGGGCCCTTGTTTAAATCAGCGGTCTTGGAAAGGTAAGTCTTATCCGGTTCACCTAAAGATACTGATTTATCGTTTTTGGTTAATCCAGTATCTTCAATTAACTTCAAACCTGGCTCATATTTTAGTTCATGTTCATCCATAGACAAATTATTTTTTAATGAGTCAAAAACTTCTTCCTTCCAAGTGATGTAATCTTCATCCATGGTACCAACACCATCATCACCAGCACCATAAGGTGCAAATCTTCCAGCTCCCAAGCTTTCTAGCCTTTCATCTGCCTTCTTACCCATGGCATTGTAAAATTCGTAGGTGGAATTACCTAAGCCAAAAACAGAAAATTTGAAAGATAAACTCTCGGTAGCTTCATCTAAATAGTTGTAAAACTCGACTGCATTATCGGTTGGTTCACCTTCCCCGTATGTAGCGACTAAGAAAAAGCACAATGTATCTTCTGGGAGCTCATGAAAATTGTCATAATCGTAATCAGCAAAATCAACAACAACGGTTTTCAATCCGAATCGAGCTCTTAATTCCTTAGACAACTTAGAGGAGTAATCCTCAGCGGTACCTGTTTGAGACCCATAGAATATAATTGTGTTCTTATCATTCTTTTTCAACATTTGGACAATATTTCTATCGTCACTATCCCCAGTATTGGTGATAAACCCACCTTGATTAGAGGAATCAGACCAAATAAAGTCCTTACCAAAATACGCAACAATAGCTACAGCTATTGCTACTAATACTGTAATATCTAAAGTATCAAATGCCATCCTTTTAATTTTTGTTTAAATAACTTACTTTTACTTATTTGATGGGAATGATGAATAGATAAATCAAATTCAACAATGGATTTGATTTCCACTTTTGGGTATCGTTCGTTATTCCTGCATAATGGTGATCAGATTGTGAGGGCGCCTTCACATGGCAAGGTGTATCAGCCTACGCGCTCAAGAAAGTGGGGGTACAATTGTAATGTGAATTTTTCATACTAATTTACAACGTGATTTTTCTTCTAATTTATATTGTGATATAGAACAAATGGCACAACATTACAAAGGTTGCGGCAGTCCAAGAGCTGTCTCGGAAGCAGAGTTTACTTGAGAAGGGTTAGCATCTGGAGTTGACAATCTATCAGAATTATTATTACCAGGTTCAAGCTGGTTATATAGCTCATATATATCTAGCTTAACCCCGTAAGCTCGCTCAATAGTAACAATAATTTTTTTTGCAGTCAGTTCATCAAATGAATCCAGGTATAGAACTTTTAAGTACTCAAACATCGACTCTGGGGGGAACTCTGTTAAGGCACGTTTCCCTAAGTAATACACAGTATTATTTTCCGCTTCCGTGGAACCCTTTACTATTTCTCGTTCAATATAGTCTTTTTTTCGAAATTCAGATAAGAGATCGTATAAATTTAGGTTCAAATTGCTATTTCGAATATTAAGATTTTCTGATAAACCATATCTTTTAAGCGTTTTAACTAGTTCCTGTTCTGATAAATGATTCTCTGATATTACTAAAACTGATAAAATCAATAGCAAAATTCCTGATTTTACTAGCTCGATATTCTTCATCGGTTCTTTATTTATCTTTTTAAATAGGAAATACTGATTTTCATGAAGCTTCCTAGATAAGGGCCAATCATTTATATTGGCGCTCCATAGTTCGTTTAATACTTGCTTAGATGAATTGGAAAGGCAACTAACAACACAATAAGTCTGTTTAGGTTTATTTTGAATACCATTTATTTTGCCTGGACTTTTGCTAATATTAGGCATTTGTTGTATACTGAGCCCGTAAACGCCCTCTAGAACTTCATTTACCTCTTTTAAAAGATTATCAAATTTGACTCGATTGATTCCCGCACATTGAGTCATATGCTCCCTTTTAATAACCTGACCTTTTAAGTTTCGAGACATAGCCATTCTTATAATGTTCTTTACCGCAAGTTTTAGGTCTTCTGCCATTTTCCTTGATGTGCTCATCTCATTCTCATTTTCATTTTCAATAGCATAATCACTTTCAACTTCACCACTTATGTCATTATCTACGTCAGATGGATATTCACCATTCCGATCCACTTCTTCTTCTTCTATCAATGATCTTCTTCGTTTGGCCATTTTAATATTTTAAATTTGCTTTAAATCATTTTTAATTCAAATCCAAAATCTCGCAAAATGATAGATAACGCGCGACCAAAGTTTAAGTATAAATAATGATTTAATAGATTAAAATAGTCAGATACATCTTACAGCCTATTATAACTTTCGAAATATTGAAGCTATATTTTATGTAATCTCTATCCATGTTAATATAATAATTCTACTTTTTTTATAAATTTTTTAAAACTAATGAAAAAAATTAAGATTTCCCGATATTTTATTAAAATTTGCTAATTTTTATTTCTATTAAGAAAAAGCAAAGAAAGTTATCTCAATTAGTAGTACATTTATATTTTATTAATTTTATGATCATTTACGAGAGATACAATAAATGATAATGTGATACATTATTTAAGAGAAAATAGAAGAAAATTGTATATTATTTGGATAATGGTATTAATCCTTTTCAAGATTTTAGACAGAATACCGCTCAATAAGGAACACTAAATTGTAGATTTACTTTAACGCAATCGATTCTTAACATACCACTCACTTGATAAATCACGTCATATTAGTTTTTAGTTCAATTGTGCCAACAATTAATAATTTCATATAAATTTCATATGTACTAACAAGCTTCATATGACACCAAATTTCAGATGATATTTGCTTCGGTTCTCCACGTTCGAGCCCCATAAAGAGGGGTTCCCGGTGCCAAAACCATGTGAATTATCTAATAAGAAGAAATGATTGCTTGATTAAGAAATAGAAGAAATTAAACTATTCTATATACAGATATTATAGAGACGTCTAATCATAGTCGTTTATAATTATTCCCCATGGTTACTTTGGATAAAATTCAATACTGTATATAAATATAAAAGGTTTGGGATTTTGTTGATTAAGATAAATTCAAATCTTAGATATTCTATTTAGTATATTTATAGCATTAATAGCATACTATTTAGAAATTAGTTTGGAAGCAGACTTCGTCATATTTGTTTTACTGTCTGATTATACTAACTGAGCCGAGATGGAAACTTTGGAAATCCGTTCCAAGGATTTTTTAGTTAAATGGGTCAATGCACCTGATAATTCTGTAATTGACTGGCAAGTGAAGCCACTTAAAAAATCTATCAGCCTTATGATATATAAGAAAGTTGAAGAAGATGCTGCTGTAGAAAGTGAGAATGACGAAAACCATTTTAAACCACCATCTGCTTCCTTTGTTGATGACGAAGGTTCTTCTGCCTCCCTGAACTCTCAGAATTCAAGAAACGGAAGATTAAGATCAAATTCGATATTACTGGTTAATCAAGTTACCAATTCCAAAAATATTTACAAAACCAAATCTCGTTCTGTGTTATTAGAGAACATACATAACCAAGATTTGACATTACTCAAAGACTACAGTAAATTAATTCCAAATGAACTAGTCCATGGGAAATTTACTGTAACCAAAGGGGGAATGTTTGCTTTCATTTTTGATAATTCATTCTCTAAAACTATCGCAAAAAAGGTTCTTTTTAGTACAAAACTTATTTTCCCTGAACTGAATAAAACTTCTTTCGATAGGAGAGCAATTTCTCATATTAGAAATTTTTCAAATAAAATAACGCCATCCAGTGAAAATCAAAGTAAAGATATCGATGCTGAAAAATCAACAAAAAATAAAGGCAAGGATGATCTCATGAGACCAAAAAATGGTGAACTTTTACAAAGTGTACTATTAAAAAGAAGAAAAAAAAAGTTACAAGGCTTTACCAAGAGATTCTTTGTTCTTAATTTTAAGTATGGTACATTATCCTATTTTAGAGTTAATGACAATAAACTTAGGGGCCAAATGCCGATTAAGCATTCTGTTATAAGTGCAAACTCAAAGAATAGAGAAATTATAATAGATTCAGGAATGGAAGTTTGGGACCTTAAATGTTTAAATGACCAAAATTTTAAAGCTTGGGTGGAGGCTTTTAATGACGTTAAGAGATACCATTTCACTACTTCTGATGTTTCCTCAGATGCAATTAAGGATGAGAATGATTTGTCTTCTACTGACATTGAAAGTATTTTACAGAAGCTAGAAATCCTCCAATCTTCTTGCATGACTGATTCAAGGGAATCTATAAGTGAGCAACTCAACCACTTATCCTCGGATTTGAAGAAACTTATGAGTTCGAGTAAAAGCATTAGACGTCAATCGAATGTACCTGATGTATTATCTATGTTGTCTGGTAATAATGAATTTTATGACGCTAAAGAGTATATAGATTCAATGTATACTGAGGTCGTCATTCTTGATAAGAAAAAGGATGTGGTAGAGAGTCTGTTAGATGGCAGAGCATTTCCATCAGATGATAGCCTTGAAGAAGCAAGCTCAAATGGAATGGACAGTATTGAAGATGATGCAGATGTTGCTTCTGAGGTTTCCTCTAATTCTTCAGCAAGTGTCATGGAAGTCACAAATGAAAAATTGGGAAATTTAGTGCCTCATGACGATTTATATCCTTTACCTCATGAACCTGTCAAAAGGGAATCTGACATACCTGTCTTTGATCATCCACCTCCAAGTTTGTTAGGTTTTATTCGTAAGAATATTGGTAAAGATCTCTCAACGATTGCTATGCCTGTTGATATGAATGAACCTCTTACAATACTTCAGAAGTATTCTGAAATGTTTGAATACTGTGATTTGATAAACAATGCTTTATCTTCAGATATATCCAACTCTCCAGAGGAAAAGATATTAAGAATTGCAACTTTTGCAACCACATACTTATCTGGTATGAGATCCAAGTTAAGGAATTGTAGAAAACCATTTACACCTTTATTGGGAGAGACATTTGAATTAGTTAGGGAGGATTTTGGTATGAGACTTCTAAGTGAAAAGATATGCCATAGACCTGCAATCTATGCTATACATGCCGAGAGTAAAGATTGGATCTTTACATTTAGTCCTTCTCCAAATCAAAAAATCTGGGGTAAGAACGCAGAAATTGTTACTAAAGGTACTGCAAGATTAACGGATAAGTCAACGGGTGAAGTTTTTTCATGGCAGCATCCAACAACGTTACTTAAAAACATGATAGCTGGTGAAAAATATTCCGAGCCTTCATCCTCAATGACAGTTAGATCTGATAGTGGATACAAGGCTGTTGTTGACTTTGCCAAGGGTGGTATGTTCAGTGGAAGATCAGAAGATGTAACTATCAGTGCGTACTCTCCACAAAAGGAATTGCTTAAATACTCTGTTACTGGTAAATGGACTGAATCAATGACATTGAAGACGAAAACAACCGAAAAGTTAATATGGAAGGTCGGAGAATTATTACCTCAACCTTCCAAAAAGTTTGGCTTTACAGAATTTGCAGGAACTTTAAATAAAATAACCGACTTGGAGAGAGATAAATTACCTCCAAATGATTCCAGATTGAGGCCTGATATGCAACATTACGAAATTGGTAATATCGACGAAGCTGAGAAATTGAAGAATTCTTTGGAGCAGAAACAAAGAGAAAGAAGAAGTGAGTTGGAACATTCGGGTAAAACTTATAAGCCATTATTCTTCAAAGAAGTGGATGGTGACTCAAATGACACGAAAGAATGGGTCATGATTGAGGGTGAGAAGAGTTATTGGAATAGAAGAAAAAATAATGATTGGAGCGATATTCCTAAATTGTGGTAGTTTAATATTTAGTTTTTAAAGAAGAATATAAAAGAGTAAGATATTTAAAATTTTATTTGTACGCTATACGCATAAATCTTTCACAATTTCAAATTTAATCTCTCTTCAGAACTACTTCTGCTTGGACCATCAAATATTTCAGCAGAGTGATCTTCAAATATTGGAATCCGTGAATTGTTTCTAGCATACATCAAAAATTGTAACTGTTTTCTTATACTATTCATTAAAATTCGCTGGTGATTCAAGTCTTCTTTCATAATCATATTATCATTAGCAAGACTATTGATCATTGCCTCTCTTTCATTGTAATGGTATTTTTGAATATAAGGAATAATTTTTTCCTCCACGTCAAATTTTAATCTTTCTAGTTCAAAATTCATGTATAATAATCTGTTTTGATCTTCAATTGAACCGCACTTATCAATCTCTTCAACGAATTCACTAAATCCTAAGTTAGTTATTTTTCCTTGAACTGCCATATCCAATATTTTATTTATCAGACGTTGTAGTAATTTATTCTCTTCTGTGAGCTCAGTAACCTTATCATTCAATTTATCATAATGTGGTAGAAAGCAATACAAAGAACACACAGAGAGATGGTTATCAAGAGAGGCTTCATTATTCCCAACCCATATACATCCAATTTTCTTAGCAGGACATACCTGATGTCCAACCTTTTGGCAATTTAACTTATGTTTCTCTAAATTTTTAAGGGGAATCATATCATTAGAACACATTTCACAATTCTGAAAGTTGAGGTCACATACCTTAGATAAATGGTAATCCTCTGAAACCTTAGAAATTAAAGTAGAACATTTCTTACATTCGTATTGTTTATGCACACATTCATCCCCGTCGCCAGTGAATCTTCTTTCCACATATAAATTACATTTGAAAATATTTCCTTCGGCATCTTTTCTCTCTCCATTACAAAGAACCCCAGTATAAGGGCAATCAGCGAGTACATGGTGTTCCACCTCCCATCTATTTCCAACCCAAGGACAACCCCGTTCTGAATTTAAGCAATAAACTTGAAGATCGTCAATTAAATTTGATATTATTAAAGGAGTTGGGAACACGTCATTAACGTTTTTTGGATTTAATGGAGTTCTATCTAAAGGGCAGGTACAAGAAGATTTGTCTATTTCTTCTGTCAGTTTGAAATACTCAAAAATGCATTCTCTGCAAAATGAATGACTACAAATGGTAGTTAATGGTTGTATGAATGGTTGCTGGCATATGGGACAGTTTAAATGTTCAGTGCTTGACTTATATTTAATGCTTCTTATATCAACCTTTGAAAAAGGCTCTTTCTCTTCTTCGATATTATGTGACGCTGGAAAATTTGTAATATCTATATCTTCGTAACTAACTTCTTCTAATTGCTGACAGTTGTTAGAGGGCCCTTCTAGCGTAAGATATTGATAATCTTCTGTTTTATCTTCTTTCATTTTGGCACATTTCACATTTAACTTTAATCATATGCTGGATAATTAACGAGGTAAAATAATGCGAGGTTTAAAAAAAAGGTCGTACCCGGATTCGAACCGGGGTTGTTCGGATCAAAACCGAAAGTGATAACCACTACACTATACAACCATTTATATAGATTTAATAGTAGTGTTTTATATATAATGAACTAGGTAAAGTTTATGATATTTGGGGTTAATTAATTTAAAGTCATTATAAACATAGGTAACCCATATTTCTCCATCTCCATATAAAGCAATGCTCACATTGTTATTTGCTCAAAACACTACCACAGTGCTCATGTAGTCTTTGAACTCTCTTGATACTAGAAGCTAGCGAAGTACTATTAGTCGAACCCTTATATGTTGAGCTACAAGTTGAGGAGAGTATAAGGTTTTTATATGGGTAACATATCTAAACGACACTTCGCATCCCCAGAGCTTCAATTATCAACAATGATATCTGAAGCTCTTAAAATCAATTGGTTCTTTCCTTAGGTGGAACGACGATATTGTATCTAGGACCAATTGTAGCTTATCTACGATTTGATATAGATATTATTGGTAAAATTATAATTACTTATTAGTTTTGTGGTTTTATGTGAAGCTTCCAGCTTCATACTCTTACAAGTTTGTATTAGGATATCATCCTAATTCTAGAGAACTGGTAATTAAGATAAAATAATATACTAATTACTGGCACGATTATATTGTGATTTACTCGACTAACTTATCCATGAAAGGTAGTGTATTTATACTTCTAAGGTAAATAAAAAATATATTCATTTTTCAACTTGAAGCGGACTAGACGATGAACTGAGTTACGGGTTAGTTGTTCCAATGTTAAATTCATCTTTATAGCGCCTTATTTGTCATTTATACTTGATGAATTCACAGATAAACTTCTACACTTTTCTAAGGGCGTCCAAATTTTGCATCAATTAAAGTTAAGTATTTCTTGACATGTGACATTAGTCAGATGAAATAAAAATATATTTCCTTACATAATGTCATTTCAGAAACCAATAAATTCCGCTAAGTTAACCGGAGTACTCTGTCAGAATCCCGATCTCAACCCCAGATACTACAAAAACGTCTATGATACTTTATTTTTGACCAAGAATCAGAAGAAAATAATTATAGACATGTTGTTGCTTGTAATGTATAACTACTAGACTAAAATCTTTCTTTATATGAATACCACATACTTCTTTCAGAAATATCCTATATTGAAAGGCATAGCTTATATAATCAATAAAGGTTTAAGTTTTCCCGTTATCTTTTTTCGCGCCGCCGGTATTTCCAAATTAGTTATAAATATTTATAACTCCCCACCATTTTTCAAAGAAAAGATAGTTATTAAAGATGTCACATCACCATAATCCAAACCTTTTCAAAGATGTATCAACAGCGGAAGCTGGAATGATAGCAAGTGATATTGCTGAAGATAGTGAATTGATTAGCGAACGTGCTATTCGCTCTCATTCATATGGCACTGTCCAAGACAATGATAATATAGACCAAGCTACTGAAACTAATGATGACATCACCTATGCCCTTCCTAAAAGGCAGTTATATACTGTGATTTCGAGCTTGTTTATGGCTTCATTTCTTGCTGCCTTGGATACCACAGTGGTTACTACTTTATTGAGTATGATTGCATCCGAATTAAATGCCGTTGCTTATATATCTTGGATTGCAACTGCATATTTAGTATCATGTTCAGCATTTCAGCCTTTGTTTGGGAAACTTTCTGATATATTTGGGAGAAAGGTCTTATTGTTAATTTGTTGTGGCCTTTTTGCCGTAGGTTGCATGATTTGTGCCACAAATTCTTTAATCTGGCTTGTTATAGGAAGATTTGTGACTGGATGTGGTGGTTCAGGATTAACCACTTTGGGTACCATAACCATGTCTGATTTAATTCCATTAAGAGAAAGAGGCTTATATCAAGGATTAGCAAACATTTTCTTTGGTTTAGGTGCTGCTTCAGGAGGAATTCTTGGTGGTCTTGTGGCTGATTGGCTAGGATGGAGGTATGTTTTTATATTGCAAGTTCCTTTGGCAATTATAGTTGGTATTGCTATCTGGTACAATTTGAATCTCCCTGCTGGATCTCCAGGTTTAGGCGCCCATGGTGAGGATATTAGACAAAAGCTTAAAAGAGTTGACTTTTTGGGTTCATTCTTTTTAGTAAGCGCCATTATGTTTATTTTAATTGCTGCATCTTCTGGAGGGAAAGAGTTTGAATACACATCTTATAGTTTCCTTGGGTTGGTCATATCTGCGTTTGTCTTGTTAGCATGTTTCACCTATACCGAATTATACATCTCAGAAGAACCTATAATTCCTATTGAATTACTATCTGAGAGAACTGTTTTATCTTCTTCTTTAACTAACTGGTTTTATACTATGGGGGTATTTGCATATTTGTATTATATACCTATTTATTTCTCGGCAGTTTTGAACTTTACTGCTACTCAAAGTGGAACAAGATTAATTTCCAATTTCTTTGGTATATCATTTGGATCAGTTGGAGCTGGTTTGTATATGAAGAAAACTGGTGGCTATTATAAATTGGTTGTTGCAGTTGGTCTCTTGGCTACGGTAGGAGTGATTAGAATTTATTCCATTAATCCTGAAATTTCATTATTTAACCAGTTCACAATTCTCTTACCTTGTGGATTTAGTTATTCGAGTATCTTAACTATCACCTTACTTTCATTAATTGCTTCGGTACCTTCAAAATATCAAGCATGTACTACTTCAATTCAATATACCTTTAGATCTACTGGGTCAACATTAGGTGTTTCCATAGGTTCAGCAATTTTCCAAAACATTCTTAAGAAGACCTTAAGGTCAGAAATTTCTAGAATTGTTTCAGATCCTAAGAAAGCTAGCAAGATTATTGAAAGAGCATTAGATAGTACAAGCTATTCAAATGAAGCACCAAAATATGTCAGAGATGCTATAAGAGGTGCTTACGCTTCTGCTTGTAAAGGTGCATTAGGATTTAGTGTTGTTACTATAATAATTGGCTTCTTGTGCTCATTATTCATGAGAGAGCATGTTTTACACAATAGTATTAACAGAAAGTGAATATAATTATTGATAATTAATTAACTAAATAAATTATTAATTGGTTCTGTTTGAATCTAATGTAGTAATATGATATTGGTGTTTTGCTTTGCTAAATACTATAAGTTTTGTATTATCGCTATCAGCTTCTTGGTGAATCGGTTCATTTAAAGTATAAAGCTCACTTGGATGGTTTCTGTTATATAATGGAGCTTCTTCAGAGGTCTGTGAAGTTTGGTTTAAATTAAACCCTGATTCATTTAATGGAAGTTGCTTGGGTATTAACTTGCTATTTGGAGATAATGTCAGATTATGCAATTCTTTACCAATTTTCTTAGGGTGAAAATATGGCGAGTTAAATGATAAGCTTGTAGGCGATCTAACTAAAAGTGGACTCAAAATAGGAGATAACAATTCATCATCCCTTATCAGCTCCTCTAATACACTATCGATAACTTCCTCTATAAGCTCACTTTCTGAGGTTATATTAATATTGATTAATATAACTGATGTAATAATGCTGGCAATACCCAAATAATATATGGACGAGGTATTAGGTTTCCCATCTTCTGAGAATGCCATTAAAATATAGTCAATAAAAATTGTGATGGGTATCGCAGATGTTAGGGACAAAGTTGTAACTAATGGACTTGTTAATAGCATTGCGATAATAGCAGAGTAGTCAGAGATAACGGAAAAAATACCATTAATTAATATGGCCACCAATATATCTCTGCTAGGTGGCGGAAACTCAAATGTTTCTAACTTTAGATAGTGTACCAAGCATAACAGAGGAATGCTATACATCATTGAAAACAAACCCACAAACCCAAAAAGTTGTCGTTCATTCGTTGATCTCTTACCCATTCCACATTTAGCTTTCATCCAAAGCAAATACGCTGCATATAAAAAAGCACCTGCTAATGCTAGGCAATTACCTAAGAGGGGGTTTTTAGGCTGGAACCTGCTTTCACTATTTTTATCTCTTTTTCCATCGCTGTAATTAATCAAAAATACACCAGTGATGCTCACCATTATACAAACCAATTTCTTAAATGAAAAAATATCTATTCTCAAATATATCCCAATGAATAGAGTGAAAATAGAAGAAACTGTGCCTAGAACAGTCTGATTTGAAGCAGATGTGTATTGCAAACTCAGCATAACTGAGATATTGTATAAGTTATAAATAAAGCTTATTTGTGCAGCCAAAATTAGAACTTCTTTACGTGTGAGTTGCTCGCTAAATTCAAATGAGTCTTCAACTTCTGTTTTATTAGTAGGTAAGGGATTATTCAACTTCTTTCTGAAGAAATTGACAATTTCTGGTAAGAAGTTCAAAGTGAAACAGGATCCGGTAATAAATGAAAACATGAAAGGTTTTCTATACTCATCGCCCTTCAACACGGCATTCACCAATTCAAGACCAATTATCCAGGCACCTACTGCTACTATGATTAATAAAATTCCTAACTTATAATTTTCTTTTTCTTTATTATTGATAATCTCTATGATCTCGTGAGGGTCTGACGTAACTTGGGTCATTAATTTATTCTGAAAGTCAATCCTTGGAGATTTAACTCTATCGCTTCTATCAACATGATTTTGGAACATTGCTGATATATACTAATAATATCGACTTACTATATCTTTTTAGTGGTAGCATGAGAATTCTACTAAGTTCAATAGATAAGATAAAAATTCCGCTTTCGCAATGAATTACCATTCTGAGAAAGTTCAAATTTCTACTATACAACTCTAGTAAAATAATAGGACTATTTACATATATGACCAACCATAGGTAGCAGCCAATCTCTTATCCAAGTGCTCTTTTGCTGTAATATATGTCTTTTCACTGTTGACACCTCTATTCTTAATCGTACGAACGATTTCACTAGGAACAGGCTCCAAAAGCGTAGCATCATTTGGGTGACTGAAGAAGACTATAGAATAACGATCCTGACCTGATTCTTGAACCTTGGCAGGGAACTTTACTCTATGTATTGTTGATTTTAATAAGCCACCAGTCCAGTAACTAAGTTGATCAGCGATATTAACAATGATTGGAGGTGCCATTCCTGAAAACTTTTTTTCATTTACAGGAACAAAGGGTACAGGTTCCCATTTCTTTGTCATAGGAGAATAAATTTCTAACCCTTCTTGATCTTCTTTCTGGAATAACAAGGTCATCGATCCGTAGTCAGTATGGGCACCAGCTCTAATAACATCTTCCGGATTCAATGTCTTTTGACTAGGATAGTGTAATAGTCTAAAAGTTGTACCTGATGCTTTATCAGGCGCATATCTCGCA
Source organism: Schwanniomyces polymorphus var. africanus (assembly GCA_030563145.1). NCBI lineage: Eukaryota > Fungi > Ascomycota > Pichiomycetes > Serinales > Debaryomycetaceae > Schwanniomyces > Schwanniomyces polymorphus. Next base: position 175,712 of record JAKUBG010000011.1, read on the forward strand.
GAAAACCAATCAATCCCTTTTGAATCATCGCTATCTTCGATCTTCAATGCAACTGCCAAAATATTTAAAAGTTTGATGGAAAGATCATAGAGCTTTACTGAGGTGCTTTTGATAATCTCATCTCTCTTTGGGTCTTCATAGAACCAATCGTGTATCTCCTTGGAAGATTCACCATTAGTGAAATCAAGACAACAAAAATTCATTGCTTCTTTTGGGTCACCTTTCTTTTGAGTTGTAGGATCTAAATTTTCAATTCCATAGTCCGTGTAACCATGGTTTGACTCATCAATAGGTATTTTCCTTTTGTATTCAGTAGGTAAATTAAAAAACTCTTTAGAGATTTGAAATAGAAGATCAACCTCTTTGGCTGTAAAATCATGACCTTCTATCATGAGAAACCCTTGACTACTAGCGGCATTTAACAACTTTTCAGCAGTAATTGTATCTGTGTTTGTAATATCTATGATTTGCAAGGGATTTGATGCAATACTCATTGTATGGTTAATAATATCTCTAACTATACTAGTGATATATAGGTTAACTGCTAATCTAATCTGGATTCCTGATGTTTTTATAGACTTTTCAGTACTGATAATAAAGCGCAAAGTTGATGCATTTTAGGAAATGCGCAATTTTATTTTGACTCAGTTCAATTTTAAGTTAATAGAACTGAATTAATTACCTGAACTAATTCGTCCCATTAGCCTCAAATGAATTAAATGAATTAAATGCTTAGATATAACTTCGATCAAACCTTCTTGAATTTTTTTAGATTAGAATAGTTTAAGCTTTGAGTGCATTCATTTTTTTTTTTAATTTTAGGTACTTTTTGTAAAATCTATCAATTTTTTTTAAATAACCCTAAAATAGTATACTTATAAATATACGTACAGATAAACACATATACATATCGTAATTCTAAGTTTTAATATTCCAGAATTAAATATATTGTGTGATTCTGTTATTCTTGTAGTTCAAAATTAACGCGTCTACGAAAAAAATTTAGAGTATTCATGTTTTTACTTGTAACAAAAAAACACTATGACAGATACAATTGCCATTATTAAAGATGTCCCAGAGGTCAGAGCCAATCTTATACCCATGCATATACAATACAGTGGACAAGCAAATACAGAGGATTATTTTACCCCTTCTAAAAATAATGAAAAGGCTTTTTCAGGAGATAGTCATATAGCATATTTTAGAGGATGTAAGCTTGTAGGAAATGAGCTAGGAATACAAAAATATTTTGACGGATACTTGTTAAATCATTCTGAAAGTCTAGTAAATACTGAAGCGTATAGTGAAGATGGAGGTAATGATACATTTGATAACGTCAAATCGGTAAAAGTACATGCTGCATTTGCCCACTTCGATGAGATTACAATATATGGACATGATTCTTTACCTGAGCTGGATAGCCAATGGGCTCATATCAATGAATGGAAGGAGGTAAGTGATATAATTCATTCTTGAATGAGAATATTTAGCCAAAGTTAAACAATAATTGAGACTTTATAGAAAACAAAATGCGAAACGCTTTGAATTATTTATCTCTGAGAATGTGAAGACAATTAGACAATCTTTAAGTACAAGTTAATTAATATATTATTAATATATCATTCAGGAAAATATAATTAATATATATATTAATAAATCATGTATTAAGTATAAGTCATTATATTATACAATGAATGATGAAAAAGAATTATTTGTAAGAGAGATTGATCTTGATGTTATGCTGGGTGAAGAAGAAGAAGAAGCATCTTGTAAAAGGAAATTAGATATTTCAGAGTTTAGTGAATCAGATTTAGATGCTAGCGATTGGGAGGATATTCCATTAGATGGCACGAATGATAGTTTTAATATAACTATTACCAACAAACCAGACCGAGAATATTTAAAGAGAAAACAGAATATTAAAGAAATCAAGAGGAAAATGGCGAAGAGGAAATCTATAAATACAATGGGTATGATAACATATATCCTTCATGCTAAACGAAGGAATGAATGGCTAAATGACGCTATAATATTGAAAACGCTAAAAAAGTCACTTCCTTTAAGTTTAATAGATGGTAAACTTAAAAAATTCCGTAAACAATTGAAAAGGTACAAAACTTTACCCACCGAAGAACTTAAAGCACTGTTAGATGTGCAACTTGTTTACCTCTTGAAATATTTAATCAAGTGGTTTCGGTTTAATTTTAAAATTGATTGTAACGGATTAAGAGTACTTGGATACCTTCCAGATATTGCTAAAAAGGATGTATTCTCTTATTTTCCTAAAAACTCTCTGCCAATACCTGATGTTCAGACTTTTAAAAAAATTGTTAAGAAATTTAAACACAACAGAGACTCTGGTGCTCAAATATTTACAGCTTTGCTAAGGTCAATTGGTTTAGAGTCAAGATTAGTATTTTCAATTCCTCAAATTTCAATCAATTCAAACGCCACTCAGCCAAAATTTGACTCAATAGGTACTCAGCAGAATAAAGATTTTGACCTCTTGTACCCTTACTTCTGGACAGAATTGATAAATCCTATTGATGAAGATGAAATATTTTTATTGGAAACAATAGCATTCCATGATGAAGAAAAGAGAATAATACGTTTAAAGAGAACAGGAAAGGTAGTTAATAACAATATTAAGGAATTCTACACTGATACATACTTCCCAAAAATAAGCCCATTCAATATGATGTCGATGCACTACGTTATATCTATCAGCCCAAAAGGAACTATTATAGAAGTAAGCTCAAGGTATATGACTGATATTTCATATAGGTGGTTCAATAAATTAGATCTTAGAACTAATACAGGTAAAATGTCTCTCTTGATTCAGTCTATTATTCGGATATTAAATTGTAACAATAATTATAATAACTATGAAATAAAGGAATTAGACATGCTAAGGTGCCTAGGACTCAAAAACTTTACAATTCCAAATAATATCACTTCTTTGAGAAGGAGTCCAAATTTCACACCAAGTAATTTACTTAGATATAACGAGGTAATCAAGCCAGGAGCAAAACCAATAGGATTTGTATTAGTGGGTAATGATAGAATTAATTTTTATTCCAAAGAAGATCTTTTAATTGGTAAATCTGAACAACAATGGAAATTCCTAGGGAGGTCTGTAAAAAACGAAGAAATCGATAATTGCTTGAAAGAAACAACGTCAATTATTCCAAAAATGATATCGAGGCGTAAAACTTATAATCACGATCTTGCAATGTCTATCCAAAAAAAAACCAAGCTATACAGTTTTATGCAAACTTGTCCATATATCAAAGATAAAGTCATTAATAACATTCTTCCAAAAAATAAATATGGAAATATTGAAATTTATCGTAATCACATGGTTCCAGATGGTTGTATTTGGCTAAAATTAAAGGACATAGAATATATTTTAAACTTATATTCGAATGGGAAGCTAGGTATATTTTTAAAGGAGAAAATTCAATTTACGCCTGTCGTAACAGGGTTTGATTTTAGGACAAAAGTTGGTTCTGCTGTCCCGATCAAGCATGGTGTAATAGTTCTCAAGAATCAATTCATTATAATATACAGAATTTGGATGTATGGAAGAAACAAGCTTAAGAAAGCTGAATTGGAAAAGAAAGAATTAGTATCATTATTTAAATGGAATTATATTTTAAAGTCATTAAAGATCAAATCACGGATTGAAGATACTTATTCATAATAAAGTGATTTTATTTAAAATCTGGAGGAGCTCGAGATATATTTATATTAAACAAGTTTTTGAAATAACCTGCTTGTATATAAGCTCCATTAGTGCTTCCACTCCTAAGTTTTGTATTGTTTTCTATGTGTTTAATTTGCAATTTACTAATGCCCATAGCATCTTCAGGCAACCATATTTTTGGAGCTTCATGTTTCAAAGCTGGATGTAAATATAATAAATTTTCATTCAGATAGAATTCGTTAGGTGGTTCAAAACTTTTTTTTTGAAGAGGTATTTTCTGCGGATCTCCTGAATAATCCTTTATTTTTGCTGAAGGAGACAAATTCAAAATCGGGAGATAAATAGATCTTTTGTAAAATTTATTGTATACAACCAAGTGCATAAATATCGTTAAAATGGTAACAAAACCCATGAAGAAGCCATGTGATCTCATAGGAAAGTTTCCATCAACATCCTTCAGCAATACAAATATACCCATCAAACAGAATTCCAAGCAGTAAATACCGGGATATAAATGTAAAAGAGCGACAGGATATAATCTCCCTTGTGTTTCTGATACATTTATATGACTATATATATACTTCAATGCATATTTATAGTATAACAATACTAAAATTAGCATAAAAATAATGAATACACTTATTAGCGGTGATATTATACTATAAGCAATACCAATTGAAGCGTAAACAGAATAAACGGGGTAAATTGTACCCCAATTTATCTTCAAGAGAGTGGTCAATCTTCTAAACTTTTGTCTGGGAGTTTTATCACATAGTATGTCAATTAAATAGAATGAAAACAATTTATCCACTCTTAAAAAATTATTACCGCAAAATGCGAATGCCTTTAATGCGAGGTATTGAAAAAAAAATATTGCAGCTTTAGGCAAATTTACTGCCAAAAGAATTGGAATAGACGTTGGTTGATCAACAATGTGTTTAAAAATCACAGTCAAACTAGACAGAATAGTAACAACTAAAAATTGTTGAATGAATAAGAAAGCAAAGTACCATCTTTGAAGACTCAATTCTAATTCGCAGCCAGTTAATGCTCCTTTGAAATATGTTAAATATCTGAACACCACGACTACCATTTGAGTGAGAACAGCAAGTAATAAAGGGGGAAGTACGCTTGCTATCATATTTTGCAATCTTTCAGGAAGAGATAGTACCCACAGTAAATAAGGCATATATTCTATGAGCAATGGTAATCTTGATAGCAATCCAATAAAAGATACTGGTATCACATATAGGAGTATTATAGCAACAAGAATAATGTTAATTAGGGATTTCTCAATTAAAGACGTAGTATTATTGTCTTTTGCAACATTTTCCCAAATAATATCATCTGGATGAACTTCAATGAAACTGTTATCAAAAATGGTATGGCTAGAAGAAAGGATGCATTGATATGCAATATTAGCACCATTATGAGTATTAAACTCAATAAATACTTTGTTGAATTTCCTAACTTTTCCCTCAGCCAATACGAATTTCTTCTTATCTATATATTCTAATCGTTTCAGTAACTCTTTCATACTCCATTCTGATTGAAGAACTTTTTTTTGAAAAATAAGCAACCGAAATAGTCCTGGAATTTTGATTCTAAAATATCTCTCTAGAAATGGGATCTTAAATATTCCAAAATACACGGGAGGATAGAAGAATTCATATAAGCTTGAGTCATTTTGAATTATGTACAGATTGGAATTTAAAACTTCTGAGTTGTTGCAAATGTTTTTCAGATACTTTTTCAAATATTTTTTTGTATATTGAATTTGAGATTCTTCTAAAAAGTCAAGGATTTCTCTTATCTCATTAACAGTATTAGATGCTTCAATATAATCATAAAGGAACCACACATTTTTCACCCCTCCGGGAAGTTGATTAAAGATATTTGACAAGAGCTTCTCTTCTTTTAGATGTTCTGGTACGTCTGTAAATAAAACAGTTCTTGAGATGATAGATTTTCTATGCATATCAGATAATAAATATGCCAGCCTTATTTTTACAAAACTTAGAAATTCATAGTATATAATCCAATTGAGAAAACCAATCGTCAACAAACCCATAATGAAATGGAAGTTCAAACGTCTTACTTTTTGTGTTGATATATTGGATAAGCTTAACTTATCTAGCCCTTCTGCAGAGTAGTATTCGCTACTTCCTGTAAAATTAATCGGGACCAATATTATTATGTTTAATGAACCAATGAACAAGAAAAAAAGCAAAAGAATATTGATATATCGAATGAAGAAATATGTATCCAAGCCCATAGAAAGGTAATAGTTAATATTATATTTGAATATTGGTAAGATCCAATTGAAAAAGCCTCTAGGAAGAGGCTCCATTCTTTCATTTTTGGGAACACAATAAGTTCTAGGTTGATACAAGAACTTAAACGTCGTTCTAAATAAACAGAAAAGTATCAACTGAAAAGAACAAAGGCATAGAGATGTTAATAAAGTTTTCAATAGCACAATGGGTCCAATCCCTGATGATGAATGTGCCATACCTGATTGAGAGGTATTTAAGAATTGATTGAATTTCTTCGAATGAAACACGCTCATATATGCCTTAGTCAATTCAGTAAAATCTTCATTACCTACTTCTATAGTCAGCATTTTAATACATATATTAAAGGTTTTAAATAATCTTAGAACTTAGCCGCTAAAAGTAAAAGGTCGCACTATCTAATCCAATAAAATTGCACTTCAACGCTTTCTGAATGCAACCTCTTCAGGCAATGTAAAACTCACACAGAACATAGGTTTAGTTGGTGCTACTCTTCTAACAAGATGGAAATGGCACTCTTCTATTGGAATTTCATATTCAATCAATTTGACTATTTTATTATGGAGCCTCCTATGCAATTCTTCTAACTGTACCTCTGGCTCATGAGGAGAATATTTTTCAAAGCAATGGACGTTAATTATAGGAAGTCTAAATCCTGGTAAAGATTTTACACTTGATTCAACTCCAGAATATAACCCTATAAATTCTCCAAGGAATGTCAAGGCCGAATCCGGTAAGTTCATTACATAATTAGTAAAAAATTTCGGTATATCAACCTTCAAAACCTCATATTCTTTAGAAGACATTTTCTCTTTAGTTTCTGGATTAATTTTTCTACGCTTTATCAATTTCGTCTTTTCAATGACTTTTTTTGTCTCAGCCCATTCTAAAAGCAATTTAGGCGACTGCCTGATAAATTCTCTTCCATCCAAATTATATGGTTTAACAAACTCGCTTACATGATTGATTTCAATATTCTCTTTCAAATATTTAAAAGACTCCGGGTTAAGATCATTTGCCAAAACCAATACATTTTTTTTACCAGCAGGGACTGCAAATGGGCCGACTCCAGCAAAAACGTCAGCAACAACCTCAGTAGGCTTGAATTGATCAATTAGTCTTTCATGTTCGGTATTTAATCTTGAATTCCAGTAGACTTTGCTGAAATCAAATCTAAAACGACACCCACTTTCACTATGCTCCACCTCCAAATCATTTTTACCCGCTAAAACATTCATTTTGAAAGTCCTGAATGTCGTATCAATACTCTCTAGTTTGTCCACAACTGTTTCCACTTTGGAGTTTTTATCAAGTATAACTTGTCCAATTAACTTACCATATGGTTTGAATTCATCCCTTAAATTCAAATGCGCAACATGCCCAGCTTGAGCAAAACCAGTAGGAATTTCGTCTAATAGCTCCTCAGGTAAAACTGCTCTAAGAATATCATCAGATTTCCAAAACTCATATTCTAGCTTCATTGTGTATGGCTTTACTACAATATTGTACTCTTTGATTTTCTCCCTTGTTAATTCGGAAACTTTTGATTCTACTTCATCGACCGATTCTATTTCACTTTTTAATAATACACCCTTCGAATCGTCAACTGGAACTATATGCTTGATTGATGGTAAATACAAGATATCTTTTTTACAAGCTTTGACAAATTGACCCAAGAGTTTTGGATCAGGAAAATATGCAACAACTAATTGTACATCTCTCTTAAAGAATGAACGATCTAATTCCATCATTGATCTATTTATTGGTGGACCAAACTTACTCATCATAAAAACTCGTCTATCTGTCTTATTAATTTTATGAAAATATTTTAAACTTTGTATTGGACGATTAAAAAGCAGCCAATTGAAATCTCTTCTAAGGGCTTTTAACATAAACAGCTATGATGGCTATCTCAATCTCAATTTATAAGGACAATATTGAAAAATCCTCGATGATTAATAAATGTGCGCATCGCTAGTATTTTTCAAATATTTGATGAGCTAAAAATATAGAAACTCCTAAACAAGTGTATAGAAATATGGTTGAAATATCAGATGTTATAACCATTACTAAACCAGTGCCCATTTTTAATGACATTGATTCAGATACTGAGATGTCAGATGGTGAAGAGGGACAAGAGTTTAAAAAATCCATAGTCACTCCTGGTGAGCTTGTAACTGATGACCCTGTTTGGATGAAGGGACATGGAACATATTTCTTGGAAGATAAAACGTACTCTGCAGTTGCTGGTAATATATCAAGAGTGAACAGGTTGTTAAGTGTTATACCTTTAAGAGGAAAATATCAAGCAGAGACAGGTGATCACGTAGTAGGAAGAATTACAGAAGTGGGCTCAAAAAGATGGAAAGTAGATATTGGATGTAAGCAAGATGCCGTGTTAATGTTAGGTTCTGTTAACTTACCTGGTGGAGTTTTAAGAAGGAAATCAGAAAGTGATGAATTACAAATGAGAAACTTTTTGAAGGAAGGGGATCTCTTGAATGCAGAGGTCCAAACAATATTCAATAATGGTATTGCTTCTTTACACACCAGATCTTTGAAGTATGGTAAGTTGAGAAATGGTATTTTCCTAAAAGTCCCACCGAGCTTAATCATAAAATCGAAGAACCATTCGTATAACTTACCAGGTAACGTTAGTATAATCTTGGGTATTAATGGTTACATCTGGTTAAGCAAGACTATGAACTCTCCTAAATCTCAAGTAAATTCAAGCACAAATAAGGCACAGGCAGCCATAGAATCTCTGGGATCCTATACTCCTGGCCAAGGGTCTGTATCCATTACAAGGCTTGAAGAAGAATCATCATGGGAAATCTACTCTGATAAAAATGATCCTAATATATCTAATTCTACTCGTTCTAACATTGCTAGATACTATAATGTAATTAAGGCTTTGAGCTACGGTGAATTAGGTATTACGGAGCAAAGAATCATTATGGGGTATGAAGCAAGTTTAGCGTATGCTAATGTTGGAAATTTAATCGATAAAGAAATAATGGAAAATCTTTGTGAAGAAGTCATAAGTAACGAAAAGATGCGAGGAACAAATTAATTTTATAGTTAATACAAAGACGAAATATAAATATTGTATGAATGCCGTGAGCATTAATTCAGTGAATAGCATTAAAAAATTCATATTCTTAATATTATACATGGTTTATAAAACTCCTTTTTTTTTGAGAAATCTTCTAGTAAAAAATATTTGAATTGCTCCAAATATACCTATTATGACAAAAATGACAATAGTGTTCAAAGAATATGTATGAAAGATTTCTTCATTTGCATCTCTCAATTGGACTTCATAATCAAGAAGGGAATCCAAAGTCAGTTGTGATTTATCCAAGCTATCAATAACAGTTTGTAAATCGTTTTTCAATTCAGAAATACTTACGTCAAAGTCCGCCTCTGTAAATGAACTTCGGTCAGAATTTCTATCATACTTCTTGGCATTGAAATATTTTGCATAGGTTTGATAATTTGTTTCTTTGATTTTGGTCATATCTTTAATATCAACGAATACTTCTACTTCTCTTTCACGAGGTTTAAAAGACCAGGACTTATCACTATACAAGTTATCGAAACAAATATTTATTACCGATTTTCCACCTTTCTCAATGAACAGTTCTTCTTTAGAATGACCATGCATTTTCTTAAAGAAAGAGGATCGTTTAATTTGATGTAAAACATCTCCATTTTCTTTAATTTGATTTGGGTTGTTTAAATTAGTGAAAATTAAATCAAGATCATTCGCTATGTCATTAGATGTCCTGATCATGTTATTATCACTATCAAATATATGCAAGTTAAGTATCTGAGATCCTATTCTATCTCCACTCTTTATTCTGACTATTATTATATCATCCTTAACTGTTTCGTAGCTTACACAATTAATCATATAATTCAAACTAGAGTGTTTGCTTTTATCACCTTTCAATGCAGGCTTAACAAACACACCAAGTCCATAAGTTATCGGTATGATCTGGAGAATCCATATTATTAATGAAATATATCTTAGAGACGCCATATGAAATGTCTTTTTCTGTAATAGGATAATATTGCGTCAATGCTGAGAGAAGGTACTTATTCATACAACTATCAAAGCCTCTATTAAATTGAATATCAGTCAACTTCCTTTACGTTTTATTTTGCTTTCAAAGCTAATATACCCATCAACTAAATTTACTGCCTACGTAAGAGATTAAAATTTTTAGTGCTCTATCCTAGCAAACAGTACACGTCCTATAATAGAAATTCCGGTTTATTACCCTTTTAACCCCCGGCATTCGGAATCCAAACATACGACGTAGAGCAATATTGCTTATCTATATACATATACAAAGTGTTTATCTTATCAACAATATATTGAAGATAGTAGAAGCATGAATACTCTTCAATAGCTTTAGATCTATAATAACATTGAAGAGATCTAAAACCACCTAAATAGCATTCCACAAAATACCACAAATCATGCTAATGCCTAAAACTGCAAAGAGTTCTATAAAATATTATTTTCACGCGCATAATAATTACTGGGGTGAAAATTGAGAGCGCCCTCAAATTTGTCCGTGGGTGAAAATTGGTAGAATATTCGGAAATGATTACTGTCCTTGAAAAGAAAAGCAGCTACCAGTTAATAGGGATATTTTAATTATTATATATTTATTTTTTACTTAGTTTCATTTCTTCATATCTCCTCTGTCAACTTATATTCTGGCTATAGAAGCTTAATATATCTCTCATAATTTCAATATACTCTACTATGACATGATTTAATTTACATTGATAGCCAAGCAATTTGATCGTAATTTCTGCTTTTGGGAAAGGCGTCGATTCACTCTCGAATTTCGCAGTATTCTAGACTATTAATATTCCAAATTGTCAATTTAGACGCGAGATTTGCATTAACATAAAATCCATCTCATCACTGTACAAAAGGGTAGCACTAAGGTCCAAATTGGTAAATGATGGACGGGTTTGGGTTTTTATGTCCTTGATATTCTCGTTGCAATGGGGTCTGCTTTTCAACAACCTTTTAGGCTATTGGTCGCGTGATGAATTTGATGAAAGGGTCCGGTCGGATCTCATATTTTTCAATTCAATTAGATTATTTAATGTGCTTATTACAAGAAGTTTATTTACTTATCTATTTTGTTCTATTAATATCAGAAGACGTTCCTCAAACTCATATTGCTCTATTTTATCAATTAATTCCATGAGTTTAGAGCCTCCCATGCATCCCTCTAGATCGTGAAGTGAATAACCACACCTGTGATCAGTAACTCTATTTTGGGGGTAATTATAAGTCCTGATCTTATCAGATCTATCTGTTGTCGTTACCTGATCAGTTCTTAGTTTCTTCTGCTCAGCAATTTCTTTCTCCCTTTCTAATGCAGCTAACCTTGCCCTCAAAATGGAAAATGCCTTAGCCTTATTTTTTGGTTGAGATCTTTCATCTTGTTGTTGAACTTGTATACCTGTAGGAATATGTGTCAACCTAACTGCAGAATCTGTAGTATTAACGTGTTGACCACCTTTGCCACCTGCTCGCATCGTATCTATTCTAACTTCTCCAGGTTTGAATTGCCGCTCATCGTCTTTTAAAGAACTTTCATTACCTTCAGAAATTTTAGGTAAAACAACAACAGCAGCAGTAGAAGTATGAATTCTACCTTTTGTTTCCGTACTTGGAATTCTCTGCACTCTATGAACACCGCTTTCGTGTCTAAGAAAATTATAAGCTCCAGGATGATCTATACTAACGATCGCTTCATTAAGAAACCCATTATTGCTAGTACTTTCTGAAAGAATAGTGTATTTCCATTTCATGTGATTTGCGAAATTAATATACATATTTAATAGATCATTAGTAAACAATCCCGCTTCTGTACCACCAACACCTGGACGCAATTCCATAATAGCTGGTTTATCAGCATGAGATATAGGAGGTAAGAGCCTCGTTTGTAAAATATTAATAGAATCCAAAAGATTAGGAAGAATCTCTTTGAGTTCCTTAGTGGCTTCAACAATAAGTTCAGGATCTTGATGTGGATCCTGTATCATCTCCAATAAATTCGTAACATTCTCAGAATCTTGCAAATACTTATTATAGTTATTCAATATGACAGAAAGATTCGAAAACTTCACATTAGTCTCTTGATCAAAAGCACCATCGGCAATTTTCTTTTCTAAATCAATAAAATCCATTTTCATTACCTTAGCTCTTTCTAACAATAATGGATGTATACGTGGTATCATATCTACAACATCACCTTCATTCTGTAGGGAATAAAGTCTGATAAATTCAACCCTCCGATGAAATATAAATCTTCTCGGTATTCTATTTATTATTCTTAAGAACATTGGAGATCAATCTGGGGTGTAATATTGTTAAAAAATTAAATGCGATTTTTTTCATATTTTCTATGAACTTCCTTGCAATGTCTTACGAATCAAAGCCAATAAATGTTAAAGATTTCCAGTTGGCAATAGATGATCTATCAGACGACGTATTACTTTCATTAAAGTCACAATTACTAAACTCTTTAGATAGGTTAAAAAATACCAATGATGAATTATCTGAAGAAATAAAAACGATAGAATACCAGCTTAAAGTGAAGACGGACAAAAATTCCACCGAAACCGATGAAGATATCAAATTATATAAAACTACTATAGAGGAGAATATAATTTCGATAAAGAATCAAAAGGAACGTTTAGATATTTTAACAAATGAGTTAGTACGAAGAGGATTGGAATCTTCTACAAATTCAAAAGACGGTGTTTATCTTTAATAACTATTTACATCTTATTTTTAAATGATTATTTGGCTTTAATTGGCTTATAGTCTGTACCAAACAACTTGTTAATAAATGGTTTTTCTTCAATATCGAACGGATCTTCGGGCCTCTTACATATTAATAACCAAGTAGAACCTAAATGTACCCTTTTTTCATAGGTAATATCTAAACCAGCATCATCAATTAATTCACCAATATCTAAGTTCCATCTACACGCCCAAGTTTTCATTCTTTTCTCACTTCTGAAGTCCAAGTGGTTATTAATGAAGTCCCATGTACTTCTACCGTGTTCAAGAAGGACCATTCTTCCACCAGGTTTTAACAAACTAGACATATTTTTCAATGCTTGCACTGGATCTTCATGAGCACATAAACCAAATGCTTCTACAATCGTATCGTATTTCACAGCATTATTGTCTGCTAATTTGATCAAATCTTCTGCTTTACCCACTACAAAAGCCGCCTTATTAAACTTTGGATACTTCTCTCTAAACTTTTTTTGTGTTATATTAACCATATTCTCAGAAGAATCAAGGAACGTTATAGAATCTATATTTTCAACGTTTAGGTAAGGTAAGTTTCTTCCTGTACCGCAGGCAACTTCTAAAACATCACCTTTCAATTGCTTCATTAGCCAGTTTCTACGCTTTCCCATAAACATACCTCTTTCTTCCCACTTAATTTCATCGTCATAAGCTGCTGCTTTCATTTCATAGAAATTAGTGGTATCCTCTGGTTTCATAATGTGTGGGTTCGATGAATTAGTTAACTCTATTTCTTCATCTTCATCTTTATCATCTAAAACAGGAGCTTTATTAACCGATCTTCTTGCTTGTTTGCTATACCATTCTTCTAATTCTTGAGGACTTGGATTGAACATGACATCTTTGTCTAGAATATGCTTTCGTCTAAATTCTTTTCTCATCATTTGGTATATTTTGAATTTTTTCTCTTCTTTACTTTTCAATTTATCCCCACTCAATACCTTCAACTTTAAATATTCATATTCACTCAAACTGGAGGGATCTTCTTTATACTTAGCTCTAATATGGTCCATCTGTTTATCTTCATAATACCTGTCTCTCATATAATAATAGAAAGATACAAGCATAACTGCGAAACCACCAAAATAATACATGGTCATCCCTCTCTTGAATTCATTACTTTGAAAATAGTTGGCCCATTGCTTCCATTTTGGTAAACTATCAAGTTTTTTTTTTTCGATTGTCTCTTTATGATTTATAGGAAAAGGGCTCTTTGCGTAATGTCTTGCAAACCTTAAACCAGGGTAATATAAAGTGTTAACCTGACGTAAGCCGACACTGTTAAAAACCCTTTTAATAGGTGCAGTTTGTTTAACACACAACATAGTGAAATCTATTCATTCATATCTCTTTCAACTGGTGTAAACTGAAAATTACATGTTAGAACGTGCGGGTAACTTATTATTGTTAACTCGACTTTAGGATCAGCATTGAAGGCAAACCCAACTAACTTCGGAGTAAAAGACACTAAAACCTATAGCATTATACAATGTCAACAGTATCAGAAAGTTTGACTCTAGCTAGAGATTTAGCTGCCAAGAAGGATTTCATTCAAGCTGAATCAAAATACTATGAAATAATTCAAAGTCCCGCTAGCCAACAATCTAGTGCAAAGTCGCTTCAAGAAAAGGAGGCTGCTATATTAGAATTAGGAAAAATATATCAAGAAAATGGTGATACCAACAAATTAAATAAGTTGATTGATGACTGTAAGCTCATTTTGGGTGATTTTGCCAAGTCAAAGACTGCAAAGATAGTGAAGACTTTGATTGAAGGTTTTGATAGTATTACAGGAGCATTGGATATCCAAATCCAAGCTACAAGAGATAGTATCGAGTGGGCAATTACTAGTAAGCTTGCTTTTTTGAGACAATCATTACAATTGAAATTATCTACATTATTATATCAAAAAGGGTTGTATAAAGATGCATTAAAAATCATAACAGACTTGTTACTTGAATACAAGAAGTTGGACGATAAATCGTCATTAGTGGAAGTTCAGTTATTGGAATCTAAGATTTATCATGCTTTGAGGAATATACCAAAGTCAAGAGCTGCATTAACTAGTGCAAGAACATCAGCAAACTCTATATTTTGTCCAACCTTACTTCAAGCCGAATTAGATTGTCAAAGTGGTATTTTAAATGCAGAAGATAAAGATTATAAGACTGCATTTTCTTATTTCTACGAATCGTTTGAAGGGTTCAATTCTCAAGATAATCCTAAAGCAGTGGTTATTTTGAAATATATGCTATTAACTAAAATTATGTTAAATCTAATTGACGATGTTAATAACATTCTTAATCATAAGAATGTGATTAAATATCAATCAAAAGATATCGATGCAATGAAATCAATCGCTAATGCTTATTCGAACAGATCATTAAAGGACTTTGAAAGTTCTTTGATTTCATATTCTAAAGAATTAAAATCTGACAATATTATCAAGAATCATTTTAATGCCTTATATGATAATTTATTAGAGCAAAACTTACTTAAAATTATAGAATCTTATAGTTGTGTTGAATTATCGCATATCTCAAAAACAATTGGGTTAAACTTACAACAAGTTGAAGGCAAATTATCACAAATGATTTTAGACAAAGTGTTCTATGGTGTATTAGACCAAGGAAATGGCTGGCTTATAATTTATGATGAACCTAAGAGAGATGCAGCTTACGATGCCTCTTTAGACTTGGTGAAGAATCTTTCCAGTGTTGTCGATTTATTGTATGAAAAGGCTTCTTCACTCAATTGATTTAATCTATACTGTACTAGAATTAGATTATGATTTATATTTATAATATTATAATATAATGCTATTAAGACGATAAATAGTCAATAGAATGACCAGTAAAAATACCATCGATTCCCCTTTCACCTGCTATTACGGCTAACTGTCCTACCATCGTCAAGAATTCCTCTATCCTATTACAGCTGAGAAAACATTGAAGTAAATCATTGCTGCTTTCATCTGCAATCTCGTTCACCAAGTTGAATGCTTTCTTAATGTACTTCCAATCGTGAAGCCTTGAATATTGATAAATTTGCATTAATTCCATGATTAAAAATGGTACGTAAACCGATCTGAATTCACGATATATCTTGGTATCAGGAGAATCGTTCAATAAATGAATTAACCAAGTATTAATTAATTGGGTTATTGTTTTTGTGATTTTTTCAACTGAGTTTTCAATATCTTTGGATTTCCACATTACCGATTCAGAAGAGATATCTTCTAGCTTATTATCAACTAGGAACTTTTTCCAATCATCAATTAAAACTAACCCTTCATTTAGTGCTTCATATTCTGTTAATTCCTGTTTCATTTCTTCGGTTACTCCACTTATAAAACTAGGGAAACTAATTGTCTTCGTATGAAGCTCAAAATCAAAGTCCTTAATCAATTTTTTAAAATTTTTTCCATTGCAAAACTGCTTTAAAGCCCCAATCTTACCACAAAGCAAAAACCTACGAATCACAGTAATAGACGCTATTATAGCATCTTCATACATCGAACTTTCATAGAACCATTCAATTGCTCGACAAAGGTTTTTGTCTGTCTCGTCAAGTTCATTTGAATTCGATAAATCAACAGTCAGATTTATGGAGTAATGGTCCTTACTTTCTGATATAACTCTTTCAACCATTCTTCTTAATACATTTTCAAATTTTTCCTCATGTGTAGCTTCCTTAAATTCAAGCTCGTCCAGGCCAAATCCCAATGAGATATCCATGCTTCTAGCTATCTTAATCTGTTTAGAACGTTCTTCAGGATCAGTTATCGAAGATAAAAATAACGAATATGTTTCTCTAGCGTCTTTTTCATTTGGAAAGAAAGACAAATAAAGAGGTATAATATCGGTCAATCCGTAGTCAGATAATTTAGATATGTATAAAATTATGACTTTAGTGATGTCTTTACAATCTTCAGGAGCTTCAATCAATAGCTGAATTATTGCTAAATGTGCAATCACTCTTACTAAGTCAGGTTGGTTAACTAATTCTGACATTTGCCCTTTGTTAATATTATGCAATAACAATGGAATTTTCCGAATCATAATACTACCACTTATAATTCTTAGAGGATGATTGCTCTGCTTAGCTACCAAATCATTACCCCTCAGAAGAGTATTTAATATATCGTCGATCGTTGTTGACTGTGGAATTGGAGTGGGAAAATTTAACAATTCATCATTTTTCTCAGCATTAGTCATATTAGAAACAATGAACTGTTCCAAGCTATATAAAAATAACTGATTAAGGTATAGCAATAGAGTAGTTTCCCAACTCTCTTTAGCTTCATTAATATTCTCTCTTATCTCCCCGCCACTCAAGTAATTATAAATTAATCTTTCATATTCGTCGATTTGAGATTGCTGAGACAATTTATATACTGTCTTTTTCCATAATAGTTTATGTTTTAATCCGGAAGCGGTGTTTTGTTGAGAAATAGAGTCATCTAATATAGTATCACTTCTACCATCTAATAATGGGTCAATATAATCTTGATTTGCTCCAATTAATATTAATGCTAAGGAATAATTTCCTGAGTCATTTGCAAAATCTATTGCACCTTGAGCATCGTTGGCCAACAACAATTCATATATTTTTTTATAATTTTGGCTATCAACTATTTGATCGGCAGGATCAATCTTCTTTCCTGATCTTAATGGAGAATCTATATCCAATTCATCAAGTAATTCAGTATTGTGAGATTCTAATATATTCAAATTCTCATGTTTAGATGCAATTCCTGTCTTCAACCATTTTTTCAGAAATTTTGTATCTACTTTATATTCTAATGATCTCGAATTCAGTTGCAACCACCCAATAATCAAACTTATTTCTTTCAAAGTAGAGTTTTTACGTAAAAAGTTTTCCTGTTTCACGGTGCTAGACGAAGCTTTGTACTCTTTTAATAATTCAGTCTCATTATAATACCTGAATCCAAATAATATTTCAGCTAAATGCCACAATTTAGTTTCAAGGTCCCAATTTTCAAATATAATTCTATGTTGTTCATTATTTGGATCTTCTGCTAGTCTTTCTCCAACTTTCAATGCTTGCGAAGCACATATTGACTTAAATCTTGATATGAGTTCAAGTGGACTTTGCATATTCTTTCGGTGATACTCCAGCAATACATTAGAAAATTGATTTACCACATCATTAGTTAGGTCCAGATAATGCAAAACTTGACTCTGCATCTCGTCAACTTAATTATGTTTTAAGTTTATGCTAGTGATTGTTTTCTACAAAGTCGAAAGAAAAATACAAAAAATGTCTTATTACTAGAATGATGTAGACATTATAATATGTCGCGAAATACATACAGGAAAAGCATAATGTCAGTCGTTATCTACATAAGATATCTCAAAAGCACAAACCTTAATATCATTAGTCTGGAGTCTTTCAAATATAACTAATATCTTATAAGTTAATTATTATTATTTATTGGATCAATTAATTAGTAGAAATTAAAATCAGAATGTCTAACGAGGATGAATCTATTCCTCAAATTACCGAACCCTCATTCGATGAAAGTGAAGATAATAACCCATTTTCTAATTCAATACAAGGAATAAATAGATTTATTGAAGGTGATGAAGCAGAAAATGATACTGAAGGAGCCAATAAATACGGTTCTGATGAGAATGACTCTGTATTACTATATCGCTCATTAGGTAAATCAGATGCAAAGAAATCTGGGGATTCATTCAACGCCATTCAAATTAACTATCAAAGTAGAGTCACTAAATTACTAAAACAAAAAGACGAAATTGAAATACAAATTACCGAAGCAGGAAATTCAAACGAAGGTATGAATAACACTCTGAAAAAGTATGTGGTGTATACGATAAAATTGATCAACAAAAAAGATCCTAATGATGAAATTCAAACGAGAAGGAGATATAGCGATTTCTGCAGCTTGAGAGAAGTACTAACTAAAATATTTCCCCTTATAATTATTCCACCGATTCCACCCAAAAATTATTTAAATTTTACGATGCTAAATGGACTAGTCAACCAAGCAAACGCAAACGCCAATGGAAATAACTCCAACTCTAAAGAATCAATTTCTACATATTCATACATTAATTCAAAGCATTTAAACAAAAGCAAATTGGTTGAACATAGGAAGCGCTTGTTGGGTAACTTTTTAAACAATTGCTTAGAAATTCCTAAAATCAGGAATCTAGGATTCTTCGCCAAATTCTTGGATCCAAACGCTAATTGGACGGATGAAATTTCATTAATAACCAGTAAACTTCCTAAATCAATTTATTTACTGAACCCCGAAAATGGATTAAAGACTGATGCTATATATAATAATCTACCAAATCCGTCTGGTAGTCATACTATGTCATTTTTGAAAGGAAATAAGAAAAAAATAGCAAATAAAACTAACAAGTTTCTATCGAGCTCTGAAAATAATACTGCAGTTCATGAAAATTCGAATTCAGACTCTCCATATATTATAAAAACGTCCAATTTAGATGATATCAACAAACATATAATGGAAAATTTCATAGGTTTATCAAACGATTATAATGAGCTTGGAACTGCATTCAACTCTTTCTCACTTATACTATCAGAAAGTTCAGGTTCACCCAAGATTCAAGATGATGATGAAGTAAAGTTAAATATTCTTTTTGATAAAATCGGACAAATTTTCGACAGATCTTATATTACTATTAATTCGATGATAAATGACTTGGAAACGAAATTTTCGGAGCCGTTAGGAGAGATTGTCCAGTTTTCTGATGTTTTGCATTTCATCGTTAAATTCCAAAGTAAAAAATTACGGCAAAAGAAAATGGTCGATCAAGATCTAATTGAAAAGAAGAAGGAGTTAGAAGAACTTATGAAAGCAGAAGAAGAGTCTGAGAGAATTGAAGGCGCCCTGAACAACCAGGCGATTGCAAAAAACCTGAAATATGACCTTTCAGGAACAAATTCTTCCAATGGACAGGATTCATCACGAGTGACGGCTCATTCATCATCCAGTAAATACAAATTATTTTCAGGAATGTACTCTTTTAAGAAAATCACTCAATATTTGACAGATATAATAGATCAGAATCCAGAAGAGGCTAGGAAACAAAGAATATCTACTTTGGAAACTAAAATAGCGTTGTTAGAAAAATGCCAAAAAGTTTTACTACAAGATATCAATTTTATAACTGTTGAATTAAATGCTAATTTCAAGGAGTTCCATGGTAAGCAATTAAAAATAATATATGAAATATTAATGAGTTATAATAACTTTTTGATTAGTTGGGCTAAGAAAAATATAGAAATATGGGAGGAAATTAAAGTTGATGTGGAAAAAATATAAGCAATTCTATAGGTCTTATATAGTTAACTGAAGTTTAATTTTGTTGCAAATATTTAATAACAGGTGGTCCCCACTCTTTTGAACGTTTGTAAACTGCAATATCATCAGGAAAACCCTCTATCGCACCTATTAATCTTTCGCAAACTTCTTGTCCTTCATTCTTTACGTCAGGTAATGGTAATAAATACGTTTTAATCGTAAAAACAACAGCCCCAGACTCTGGCAATTTCGTTAATGTTTGTCTCTCGCTTCTATAATGCACCTGCGTTTCAAAATCTAAGCTATCAAAACTGATTTCTTTCTGTACATAGTTTTTTGGTAGGTTATGGCCCTTATTTGAATCATCCACATATAGTTTATCATGTGTTTGAACAGAAAAATTATTTCTATTGACAAACTGACCTGGTTTAATTCTATCAAAGAACCTATTCATGGAAAATTTTAATTTGCTTTCATACCCAGGGATTGGATGGTGAATAAACGATAAAGGCTTATTAAATCTATCACGGGGGTTAAAACCAGCTGCAAAACCAAAAATTCCAGCTTTGAAGTAATATTCATCACCATCTTTATCATGTTCCTTTGTTGGATCTTTGAGTAAGATGATGAAATCCTCTTCGATAGTATCAACTAAATAGTGCAAGTAACTTTTGACATCTTCATTTTTATCAACTGTGGCAGGGATAAATTTACCAGTTATCGTGTTTTGAATACTATCACCTTTCTTCTTAAAATACATAGGGTATCTCTTACATAAAAAGCCGACAACCAAAAGATATAATTCATGAATTGCGGGGATTGCTTCTTCAGTAGAAAAAACTGTATTACTTGTCAAATCTTTGTCAGAAGGATAATCAGGATGTGTATTTGTGACGATCTTCTTTTTATATTCAATATGAGAAAGGTATGATGGCTCTATTAACAACCAATCATTAAAATCCAAAGATTTAATACCCATAGTTAGTTTGTATTCACCACTTTTAAAAGGATATGGCTTGACAGATGAAGGTGCCTTCCAGTCAAAGCTATCTGGTACCGGGACAATATCATCAAGAGTTTGATTTTTAGATAAGAAGTTTGATTTATGGGGCGGTTTAACAATTACTCCAGACTTTTTTTGAAAAAATTGTGCAACAAAATATATTACAACAAAAGATGTTGCCAAAGCGACTAATCGGTAGCTACCAGAAAAAATGGATTGATCGCTTATGTTCTCTAACAAGGTGCTATTATCCATTATATTTTCGCCTAATCTACGACTAATTCCTTAAAAATTAGGACATATTTATATCCCACTCTTATCTGGATTGGGTTATACTTCCCGAGATCGAGTTTTCAAATCGGAAATATCCTCCCGAATTTTTCTACACCTTTTTCTTTTTTTGGCTCCCTATTATTTTACCAGTAATAGCTCATTTAACTGATTGCCTTCCAACACCAGTGGTGGCATCATAAACAACTTGCTTACCCAACGCAAAATTTATAATCATAAGAAAATCAATAATTTAGCTTTTAATAAGTTATATTAATACCTTCTTTACTATACATATCTATTACTTTCAACTCCCCCTTTTATCGTTTTATTACAGTGTTCAAACGCCAAGTATTGCTATTGAGTAAGTGAATAATGAGGAATTGGCAGATCTTCTCACAACTTCTTATCAAAGTAAATCACGTGACAAAAAGTATGATCCATCAATCAAAAAATTTTCAGCCTTAAATTAAATAGTGGATAGTACAAGCAAAAGGTCAGGATGTCAGCTCTGATATCCTTATTCTCTAAATACCTTGATTCTGAAAAGAAAAATGAATTAGCTTTGAAATTATCTGAAAGTTTAGAGGAAGATCCTGAAAACGTATTGGCCTTATGCGAGCTAATAAATGAATTAGACTCATCTTCAGTTTTATTGATTTACCCAAATATATTGTCATATTCAACAGGATTATTAAATAATCCTGTTGAATTGACCGATAGTCATTATAATAATTTGTCCAAAATGGTGGGAAAATTGCCTAAATTGTTTGACGATTTAACTAAACATATCCAAGATGTACTTCTCAAGTACCTTATGTATCACCAAAATAACTTTGTTTTTGATGTTACAAAAATTTTGAAAGATATTCAAATGGAAAATAAGAACGAGAGGGATGA
Source organism: Schwanniomyces polymorphus var. africanus (assembly GCA_030563145.1). Classification (NCBI taxonomy): domain Eukaryota; kingdom Fungi; phylum Ascomycota; class Pichiomycetes; order Serinales; family Debaryomycetaceae; genus Schwanniomyces; species Schwanniomyces polymorphus. Next base: position 198,068 of record JAKUBG010000011.1, read on the forward strand.
AGTGGATACTACTACTATTCTTTCATTATTGAATATTTTAGATCGTTTATTCATGTCAACTGAAGTTCCAAATAATTTACTTGACTCTATATTGTTATGTTATATTGGATCGAATGATGAGGCAATTTCAGACACAGTATCAAAGTTATTGAGATGGAGAACAAGAAATATTATTAAAATAACCACAAACTCGAGTACTATTTGGGATATCATTTTTTCATTAACTGTAACTAAGATAAAATTTCACAAGAGCCATGCTTATATATTATGGTTACGCTACTTGAGTAGCTTGAATGCAAAGGAATGCACAACGTATCAAAATTTGATAAAAGAATCACAATATTGGTCTACTTTACAAAATGGTTTGATTAGTTCATCTCATGAGCAACGTAAGCTCTGTTTATCAATATTACAACTTTCGATAGAATCAGTGAACTGCTCCTTTGAAAATAAAGTTGCATCCTGGGATATTTTAAGGAATGACCTTTACTTAAGAGAATGGTCGAGATTTATTACCTTGTTTGAAATATTAGCAATTGACACATCTTTACATCAGGCTACTGCTGGATCAACTGATATTATTGGCTTAATTTCACTGGATTCTTTAATACACCCATCATGGGGTCTTTGTTTATTGTCGACTGGTTTTAAAGCAACGATGGATTCTGTGAGAAAGTTTTCTCTTAACTTATTATTGTCTATTCCACCGAAGAATTTGCATCTAATTAAATATGGTTTAAAGTTATTAGAAGAAGTATTCCTTCCTTATTCGATGATAGCTTCTCACTATTCAGTTAGACTTGTTGAAGATAAAAATACTTGCGAATACGGTTCTAGAATTTCTTCATTCATTGCTAATATTCTTTCGAATATACACAACGATGATGATCTTGATGCCGTTCTAGTTTCAATTTTAAAGGTAATGGTCAACTTGAAAGAATCATTTGATCCATCCCGTATTTACATTTTGATGGGTATTTTAGATGGTTTATGCTCTAGAAAGGTTCTTAAATTTGGAGTTCATGATGAGTTAATAGCAAAGTTATTTATCAACACTACTGAAGGGGAAATTTATGAGATTACTACTCAAACTATTAACCTTAAATTTTTATTACATTTTAAATTCACTACCTTAAATGAATATTTGAGCATTTTGCGCAAATTTGTGATTTCTAATGGGTTGAACTTAATAGTTGAGAATTCAAGTAATTTACAAGATTATTTGAAGTCAAATGGCATAACCCAAGAGATATTACTCAACGCTCTTAGTTGTGAACCAAATGATGACAACAAGCTTATTATTGTGACCTTGTTAAATTACGACGAAAGGTTAGTTAGTATTGTTACTTCACAGCCAGATTTAACATTTTCTAAGATTTTAAGAGTAGAAAATAATATCAAGTTATTCCATGATCAAACTATAATATCAAACCTCGAGAGAATAATATCCAATGTTATTAATGGAGACGAACAATCTGAATTAATTTCAAATTTGTCTTCTATTCATTTTAACTTCATTGAAACTAAAAAAGTAGATATTCATGGATTTTGGAGACAGTTAGAAAATGATTCTCAATCTGATCAATATTATTGCTTATCGTTATTACCTTTTAAATTTAGACTCTTTAATAAGTTATTGTCTAAGCAACCAGAGGATTTAAGCTTAGATTCTGTCTTCAAGTTCAGTGAGGTAATGTTAAGAAATTCTCATGAGGTTACCAAATCAGTGAAAAATTTCTATAAATTAAGAGAAGACATTTACAGTGAGTACTTTAAAACTGTTTCAATTTTGTCTTCAAGAGATTTAATCAATGCCGAGAATGATGTAAGCGAAACTTTGAAAATTCTTACTCCAAGTTTGATTCATTATGAAGGAAACTGTTATGTTGTCGAAATTATATCTAAGTTCATTTCAATGAAATTATCTTTAAGCTTAACAGAACAGATTATTAATCTCTTAGCAGATCTATGGGAGAACTTAGCGTCATCACGCCTTCAACTAAACCAGAAATTTCTTCATGTCAAAATTATCGAAGCTATGTTACATCCACATGTAATAAGCTATTCTGTTAACAGCAAATCGTTAAAGGAGCATTTAACTTTATTCTGTGAATCAGTCATTAATAATTCCCCGGGTCGCAGATGCCTATTGCCTACATTAACAAAGTGTCTATCTAATTTTCAAATTATTAAAGACAGTTCCTTCGAGTCGCTAACCTGGGTACCTGAAGTTTTGGTAAAGGCATTTGTTTTATTCCAATTGAGAAGTAATGTATTTAAACTTGAGAATATTATTGGCGAGCTATATGATTCAAGTCTTTCTAATCTGTCTTCTTCTAATATTTACAGAGAAGTATATGGAGAGGAGGAAATCAGTTCTAAAATTAGCTTGATGGCTATATTGAATTCAATAAAGACGGAAGAATTTGCTCTTAAAATTTTACAATATATTATTATGAATGAAGAGAAATATAACTTCATTCATGTCATTAGAAATACTGATGGATTAGAAGAGTGGACAAGAATTCAGATTGGTACAATTATTGTATCTCTTCTTAGAGTAATCAAGAAGGTTGCCTTCAAACCATTTTTAAAGACATTTATTGACTTATTAGAAACTGAGCCAAGTCCATTAGTGAGAGTGTATTGGGAATGGGTTATTATCTTAAATATGGATGTCGAATTAAAGGATCAATTATTTGATTCCTTGATTTCCCAAGGATGCAATTTGAAGCCTTCTGTAGTGACATCATATGAAAGAGTATTATTCATACTGACTCAACAGCTACCTCCCGATGAAAGATCAATCAATCTAGCCAAATTATTAACTATTATTATTCCTGGGGCCACTTCTAATAAAGCTACTACGAGACATTTCTCTTTATCATTAGCATGCTCAATTTTTAATGAAGTTAATTCCAATAAATTGACGTTTGATTCCGAACTCTTAAATCTTGTCAGAAATATCAATTCAGCTGCAACAAGCTCCGAATCATATGGTCAATATAGAAGTGGTGATGCTTTACTTTGGAATGCGATAAATGATTTAACACTTGTTAGCATATCTGGTGGAATTTTGTTTAGATTAAGTGATCGTGAAGATTTTGACTTTATTTCTAAGGAAGAATATTTAAGATTTTTAACAGAAGAACAGAAGAAGAACTTAATGATACCAATTGGTGAAAATATGCATGAGTTGTGGATTAAAGAGAGGAAAGTAATAAAAACCAAGAGTTCTGTAACTTCATCTACAGCATCACCATTGCAAACTAAGAGTGGAGCGTGGTCTGCAGTATTGGATAATGCTGATGGAAGGCGTTCAAATGAAGTTGTCCGTAGCGACTTAATTGTTGTTTCCTCTTTAGTTGACAAACCTCCAAATTTAGGAGGAATTTGTAGACTTTGTGATGTCTTGGGAGCTGGATTGCTTACTTTGCACGATTTGAAGGTAAAAGACCAACAACAATTTAAGAATGTTGCTGTGACTGCAGATCACTGGATGCCAATGATTGAAGTAAAGCCTGAAAATATTAAAGATTTCTTATTACTGAAAAAGAAAGAAGGTTATACTTTAATTGGCTTAGAGCAGACAGATAAGTCTGTGGAATTAAATAACGAGTTTAATTTCCCTCAGAAGTCCTTGATATTATTAGGAGCCGAGAAAGAAGGAATTAGAGGTGACTTACTTGCTGAGTTAGATGTTTGCGTTGAAATAAAGCAGGTCGGTATCATTAGGTCAATGAATATCCAAACTGCTACTGCTATTATAGTACATGCATATTCCACACAACATTGTTAGCATATTAGGTATAATATGTATTAGAATTGTATATAGTTAAAAAATTGTACCCTCAGAATCATCTTGTTCAATAAGATTATCTAATCCTTGTATAATAAGTCCACAATACTTATTACACATGATTGTACTTTTAATGATCATTTCCTTACTTATACCTTTGAAATTAGAATTATTTGAATCCACTGCTAAATTAATATTAGTTATAGGAGTTATGACTTTATCTTGTTGGAATGCAATTATTAATCCATTTTCCAAAACTTGCTCTTCTTCAACGGAAGGGTCGAATATTATACTAGTGCCTACAACACCTAAAACCAAAAATATGGGAGGATGAAATTCCTTATTAGCAAAATATTCAGATAAAAGTTTGGCATTATCCCAGTCATCAGAAAAGGTTGGTTGTTCTTCAATTTCTTCATCGTTTACTTCACTTACTAAAAGAGGAAGTTTTGTAGTTTTTAATGCTAAATACGTCGTTAGAGAGATTAAACTCAATGGGTATGACGAATGACTAATAACAACACAATCAATAAATAATTTAAATGTGTATTTGGATGTTAATTTCAAATTTTCAGCTTGAAACGTTTTCTGTAATAAATCAGTCATATTATACTTTAAATTAGATACAAAATTTGAGTCATCTCTGTGTCCAGCAACATCTATATCAATTTCTATCAATCTAGGTTCTTGCAATGCTACAACCACCTTGGATTTAACACTGACTATACATTCACTACCGTCCATTAATCTAATTCTCGCCGATCCATTAGACGTTGGTAAGAAAGAGGTCTTTGCTTCCAACGGCCTTAATTGATATTCTGCTCGCGAATCTGGTCTTAATAAAGGCTTCTGTGTCAATGAATCATAGAGATATGCCCTTTCAGCAGGTGATAATATCATATTATGTTATCTTATGGTATATTTGATGTTCTTTGCATCTCACCTTTTTTTTAGCGATGGGAAGTAGTTGAATTGTGTATTGTGTACAGGACATTATTATGGATAAAAAATATCACGACAGACTTCAAAACATCTAAATCTTGAATAAGGGTAAGAAATTATGAGTGCATTGTTTGGCCAATCCAGCATTCAAAGCAATGGGTCTGGAAACCATCAAAATCTAAATACCAGGGAGCAGCCTCCTTGGTTTCAAAATACTAAAAAGAGGACCATTCCAAACCATTTAGTGCCAAAGAAAAAAGTAGGATTTCAAATATCTACTGGTACAACTTCTAAAGGCAGCAAGAAGGGGATGTCATTACCCTCAGGCTCAGATTCATCGTCGTCTTTTAACTTGTGGTCATTTGGAAGTAATCAACGTAAAAGTGGTAGCCAAGGTAACATATTAGAAAGAACAAATAGTATTGGACTATATGATACATCATCTGGTGACATTGATGATACTATAAACAACGCACTAAACGAAGAATTTTCATTATATCCGAATGGTGATGATGTTCCACCATCAAGATCTCTCTATGACTTAAATGACGAAATTCTTGTATCCGTTAATAAACCTACTCAGCATGCCGATTCTTTTATCAACAAGGATCCTAAAGATTTCAACAATGTTTTCAATATCAACGAAGATTTTTCTGAAATGAAGCCGAAAGAAAGTATAAAATCTGTTAATCCTTTATCAAATAAAGAATCAGCGATATTGGTTTTTGGATACCCTGAAAACATGTGTTCCCAGGTCATTCAACATTTCCACGAGTTTGGTAACATTTTAGAGAAATTTGATATTAAACAACAAAAGAAATTCTATTCAAATTTATCACATACGTCAAAATTGGTGCCAATTTTTAGTGGAAAGAGTTGGGTTAAAATAACTTATGACAACCCCTCATCCGCTGCCGACGCTTTACAGGAAAACGGATCAGTTTTTAATGGAGCCTTGCTTGGTGTTATCCCATATTCAAAGGATGCTATTGAGAAATTACAAAAAAGAAAGTTAACTGATGAAGAAGACATAGGTGGAGGCACTGAGTTTGTTTCTATACAGAATAAAATGAACAAAGAGACAGAAGACTTAACAACTCAAAATACTACGCACGCATCAAAGGTAACGATTAAGGATGGTCATATGTTTTTTATGAAACCTCAAGAAGTCAATAATAGCGGGAAACCAGAAGATAAGAAAGATAAAAATCTAGGATTTGTTGGTAATATTTTTAAATACGTCTTTGGCTTCAACGAATTATAAAATCTAGTTTACATTTTTCATATAAATAGAAATAAATAATTATTAGTAAATTATTATTTTTATCGCCATCTTGGTTTTAATTCATGAGACTTATCAAGTGGTCTATCAGAAGAAGGACTAGGTGATCTATATATTTTTGATGTTCTTAACTGGGGCGATCGACCCCCTTCTGATCTCAAGAATGGGGATTTAGAATCATTATTGCGTAATACTGGCGATTTTCTAAATTCTGTATTTCTTACTTCCGGCGAAAGATCGGGGAAACCACGATCGAATCCTCTTAGACTAGGACTCTTTTGTGGTACTCTGCCATAAATATCAGATCCTCTACGACTAGGTGATCTATATGTGGATCTCAGAGGACTAGGCGAGCTTTGGAATTGTTTTGTTGGACTTGATGATCTAGATCTATTCTTTGTTGGACTTGGTGTCCTAGTGACATTAGGTGACCAAAAATTGGAAGATTGTACATTAAAGTTAGAAGGACTTCTTAAACTCCTCTCTCTGCTTTCTATAATGACCGGATCAAAATTTTTAGATCCATATAGATCTTCAATTTTCTCATGAAAAGAAGTTGGATTTCTCGCCAAATAATTTAAATGTTTCTGTAATTGTTCATTCTTAAATTTTAAATTTTCATTTTCTGTCCTTATACTATGAAAATTATTAACTAAAGGTTTGGAAAATTCAAATATTTCGAGACTTCCTGAAGGGTTATTAATGGAGTTTTTAACATCTATTGATTGCTGATCCAAATCATCATTTAGATAATGCTGAACCTGAGCACCATTTGCATCGTGTGTCACAAATACTTTCAGCTTGCTGAAAGAATATGGTTTTACGTTGGTAAGAACAGTAGATCCAACTGGGCCCTTTGTAGAATCTATAGATACGTCTTTCTTCAATATACTAGTTTTAGGTTTAACAAACTTATTGTTAAATTCTGAGAACATTTCCTGATAAAGAATTTGTTTATCGTTGACTAACGTTAAAAACTTTTGTATCAATAAATATATTCCAACGGATACCATAGTTACAGTAGACAATGTTCTTAACAAAAAAAAATTAACGGAGTAAAATTGAAATAAAGTTAAATTAAGAGGATTAAAAGGAATCTCCAAGAAGAGTAAAAATTTCGACGGATCCCACACATTTAACTCAAAGATTTCTTTATCATCTTCTAGTTCAACTTCAAGTACATATTTATCATTATTATTAAAAAGTGTTTCAAAGCCCAAAAATTTCCATAATTTTCTAATGAACTTTGTATGATTTAATTTTGATTTCTTCACGGATGGCGTATTCGGTTTTTCTTTACAGTATAATAACCTATAGTTCCTAGTAGATCTGAAAATAATAAAGCAAATAATTATCGATGCAAGGAATAACAATATATTAATCCACTTGAGAAAACGTACAAACGTATAGTTATAGCTTTGAACTGTGATATTTTTCTCAAGTAATCTTGCTTTGAGTCTTTCATAGTTATTATAATTTGTCTGAAATAAAATATTTTCAGATTTTGAATGAACAATATCATAATAGTTTAATATTTTAGCTATTACCAAATAAATCATTAAGAGAACGACCCCTAAGGCAAGTGCTATCGAGTCTGCATAATCATCCCATTCTATAGATAAGGCCAATTCATTTAAGTAGATTAAAATATCGAATGGATACGATTTAATTTTAGAAAGCAATGGCTGCTTCCGTATAAACTTTTCACCCATATTATATTAATCCTGATTCCCTCTTATATTCTTTGGATGGTCTTATAGATAATGTTTTGAACTACGCGCGTTATAAATCTTCTGTAAACAAAAATATTTCCGTACCACAAACAAACACATCTCAGAACCATAACATGGATGACACTATTCAAATTATGAAGAATAGGAACAGGGTATTAAAAAGCAACCTCAGGGAATTTGTGAACGATACTGACGAAAGTACAGAGCATATTTTAATAAAGCAATTCATAAATGAAGATAAAGAAAATCACATGAGCCCCAAACAATTATACTTTAATAACCTAAAAGAACAAGTTAAAGATATAAAAAATACAGAGTATGGTTTACCATCCAAAATAGATAACACATTTTCCAAGAAACTACCAAATGATATAAAAGACGAGAAATCAGAGCAGCGAACTAGAAATCAGGAAGCAAGAAGCTTTGGATATAAAGAATACACTCCGACAAGCAAGAATTTTAAGGATAAAGAATGTAAAGCATCGGAAGAAGTAAGTGAATTGTTATCCGAAAGAGTTATGTCTTCACCTAAGAGTAATTTATTGATTAATAAGGTTCTTCACCAAGGTGAAATTATTGAAGAATTACGAAAGCAGTTGCATGAAAGCAAAAGCAATAATTCTAAATTAATAAAGAAAAATGATGAACTTAACACGCTATTTTCTAGAACTAATAGGGCGAAGGATAAGCAGATCGAAAACTTGGAACATGAATTAAGTGAAATCCGTCTAAATAGTTTTCTGAATAGTACGGTAGAGAACCTACAGCATGAAATTAGCAAATATCAAAAAGATATTCAACGATTGAACGTTGAATTCGATGACCAACTGAAAGAGATCGCAAAATTAAATAACGCACTTCGTGATTTAACAATAAAGTTGCTTATTTATAAAAATAAACTCAATCTTAATGAACGTATCAACCAAGATTTGAGAGATACCTATAATAATTTAAAGTTCTTACTTAATAGAGACCTCTCTGTAAACAATAACCAATATGGAAGGATTCAGCATGAAAACGATACAGCTTATGATATCGAAGAGGACAGCACTACGGAAATATTAATAAATGGCGGCACTACTAATCAGTTGATCCGCCTGGATTATAATAGCATAGATCAGGACTTAGATATAAATAAACTTTTAACAAGGCGGGGCAAAGAGTTTGCGCAAAAAAGTCTAAAGTCGTACATTCTTGCAATATTATTCACTATTAGAATACGGAATAATGTTAACAACAAAGAAATATTTGAATCTAAGATCCATAATCTAACAGACAATTCATAATCATAACTAGTTTAAAGCATATTTAAATATAGTCTCCGAAATATCGTAGCTCATTTACTACCATCTGGTGATTTAAGAGTGTCACAAGACCTTTGTAGTTTTAGTCATAAAAATATCTGCTGCAAATTTATAAATGCAAAAGACTATAATACGTACTGCTGCGCCATGGGTGATAATCATAGTGCTAGGTGAAGTGAACTAAAAATAGTTCTGTCATTTTCGCATTCCTCAATGGATGAATTAAGTGTTGCCAGAAAATCCTGACCACTTATAGTCGAAACAACACACCTGTATTTTAATACAAAGCTTCGTCTCTTATTATTATCTTTTAAGGACTCGGTTTAGTCGATCAATAAGCTGGTTATTCATCTCCTTATGGTGTTTTAAATTTTCTTTACGCATTCTTTTTGGGATAGTCAGTGTAACTTATGCGCAGGCAATTTATTTTTAGAGACATTCTAGAATTCACAATGACGTAATAAAAAGGGTTCAGTACTTGCACCATATATAGCATATAAGATGACCAACACTATCGAAATATTGCAAGCAAAAATTGTAATATATCAAAATTAAGAACCAACTTATATTACCGATATATTATGGCTACGATTACTACAACGTTTTCTTTGCCACAGCATGTTAATAGAATCAAAAGAATTGACTCCTTATCGAAATTTGACATAATAATAGATGTGCGAGCATATAACAAGTTTATAATATCACATTTAAAGAATTCAATTAACATTTGCTTACCTTCTACTTTATTGAAAAGGAAGAATTTTGATTTGGTAAGGATGATGAATTGTGTCGACAGTACTCCAACTATAAGGCGAATAGTTACGAATGTTACTCAACCTATGGATAATGGGAGACTTTCAATTCTTATATATGATGCAAATTCAACTGATGATAATGTAGGGTTTAACTTGTATTATACCTTTGAAAAATTCCTAAACTACCGTGACAATTTTGAATTATCTTATTTAGAAGGAGGATTTGATTCATTTATCGGAAATAGAGACATTATTGAGGATTCGTCTGGTACTCCACCAAGTTCACCAATAAAAGACCATCTGAAATTATCTTGTTTCCAGCTTCCTAGCTCTAAACCGCCCGAAGAGATGTTTGTATCATCGTTAAAGAAAAATGCATTGCCAAAATTAGATATTAACTCGATCTTAAAGGCATCAAAAGAAAGTGATGATATATTGTCAGGGTATCAATACAAGATTACATTACCAGCGGATTTTAATAATTTTAAGGATGAGATTCCTCAATGGCTTCAGATATTGACGAAAAGTAATAATGAAATCATTCAAAAACTATATCAAAAATTTTGCAAGATTGAAAGAAGAGAGCAACTGAGACTTAAGACTGTAATTTGCAAAGATAAGAAGTGCCATTCCCCCTCAATTTGTACACCAACTGGATTATGCCCAGGATGTGATGAGATTAAGTATGTAATGCCTAGAGGAGTAGAATATGGTTTGAAAAACAGATATCAAAATATATGGCCTTATGAGCATTCGCGAGTAAAGCTTACAGATGCACCTGATGATTACTTTAACGCCAACTACATTTATAATTACATAGCCACACAGGACCCTTTGCGAGAAACACAAGAAGACTTTTGGAATATAATTAGAGAAAACAAAATCGGAGTAGTGGTTTGTCTAAATGATAATTTTGGTCAAAACTATTATGATGGAGGGAAGTTTAATTCTTTTGAAGTAAGAATTGATAATATTGAAGAGAAAAATGGATATACTATCCGCAAGCTTCGTTTAATAAGTGAAAATACACCAGAGCATATTGTATATCATCTTAAATATAAAGAGTGGCCAGATTTTGGAGTTCCTAAGAATTTCGACTCTTTAATAGAATTAATGAGGTTTAAGCATAAGTTAATTAAAGTTAATAACTTGAACGACAAAATTTTGGTTCATTGTTCTGCTGGGTGTGGTAGAACTGGTGTCTTCATTACTGTAGATCATTTGATTGCAGAATTATTTAATGAAGTCCCAGACTTTTGGACAAACAGTGATCAAATCTACAAATTAATCAATTACCAGAGAACCCAGAGAATTTCTATGGTACAAAATTTTGATCAATATATAGTTTGCTATGAATTAGTAGCATATTTTTTAATTCTTTATTTAAAGAAAAAGAAAAACAACAACAAAACAATAACACCCAAGCATAAAATAGGCATAGAAGGTAAATAGTTATAATAGCATTATGATTTATCAAGCTTTACATGTAAGAAAATGTAAATTTTTTAGGTATGAATTCCGTAATTCCTAACTCGGAAATTCTGGTTAAGGAGATTTCAGTTAAGCGCCATATGTATAAATTACTTCACTGAATCAATTTAAGGTAAGATTTTAATATGTAATTAGTATGATAATTCTGAATAATATTTATTAGATAACTTATAAGCAAAAGGTCTTATATTTGGAGATAGATAAGTTTCATTGTGTAAACCCTGCTTAACAGACTGTATATTATACTTCGTTAAGCGACTAGTTGGTTCTAGCCCTGGTAATACTTGCTCTACCACTTGCACTACGGTTAAACAAGATTTAAAGGAAGCGACGTGATATAAAGATGCTACTAATCATATATCTTTTTAATTAATTCATAAGCGATAAATGTTCATTCCTACTCATTAACTTATTATTTTTATTTGTTAACCTTATTATTTCTATGTTAGCTCTTGATTATTTGCTACTATATAGATTTTGTAAGGAAAGAATCAAAGTGTAAATCGTATGGTAATATGTAGCTTATTAATAATGACAAATATCTTAGTCTTTATTTGATATGAAATACTCTAAATTGTTTCATAGTTCTCCATTCTACAATTTATGGTTTTGTACCATTTAACACACAGTACTAAAAATAATATTTAGTATAGTATCCAGCAACCATAAATGAATAAGAACAAAAAAAGAGTTGGCTATATACTAAATCTCTTAGGGAAAAAAAGAAGTTCAATTCTTACAGAAATCCTGAATTGTTTTGATTGGGAATCAGAGGGTGAAACAATGAACTCTAAGATAATGGATGTTTTAGAACATATGCAAATGACTATTCCTATAGCGGATGATCTACATGATTCTGAAACTAAGGATGCACAACTTGAAGTGGAAAATTCAATAAGCGATATATATAGAAGTATATTAAATGGAGAAAGAGAACCAAGCGGATTAAAAATCAAAGAACACTTGAAATATATCAATAGAAATCTAGAGGAACCATTACCCTATTATTTCAGTGCTTTGGATGCTAGTGGTGGCTGGTTGGTATATTGGCTAATTAACTCATATAATCTTATAAGCGATCTTGAAATTAAGTTGGAAATAAAGCAGTTAGTGAGTAAGAAGATTAATGGCAACATAATTAAAGGTGGTTTGGGAGGAATTGGAGGGGGACCAAATCAAATTGGTCACGTAGCTTCAACGTATGCATCAATTCTAGCTCTAATTCTAGTTGAAGATTTTGAAACTCTAACTAAGATAAGAAAAAATATATATTCTTGGTTAATTGACCTTAAACAAAATAATGGTGCATTTATAATGCATGAAAATGGTGAATATGATACAAGATCTACCTATTGCGTTTTAGTAGTAGCTTCTTTAATGAATATCATGACAGATGAGTTAACTAAGGGAACACTTGAATGGATTAGCCTGTGTCAATCTTACGAAGGTGGATTCTCTGGTATACCTGGAGCAGAATCACACGGTGGATATACATATTGTGCATTTGCTAGCTACTTTTTATTGCTTAATACATCTGATAACATTATGAGCATATTGGAGAGGTATATTGATATCGATAATTTATTACGATGGTCGGTGATGAGACAGGGACAAAGGGAAGGAAGTCTCAGTGGTAGAAGTAACAAACTTGTCGATGCTTGCTATAGCTTTTGGGTTGGTGCCCTTTTTCCTTTGTTGGAGAATGTCACTCAATCAGGTTTACTTTTTAATAGAGATGCCTTAAAATTGTATATAATGAACTGTGCCCAAAACAATACCTACGGTGGTTTCAAAGATAAACCAGGAAAATCAGTAGACTTTTACCATACTAATTATTCTCTATGTGGACTTAGTATTTGTGAACATGTCTATGAGCTTCCCGCCCAAAATTTGTCTCACACTATGCCTTTAGCATTTGCATTCACCTCCAGAAAGTACTGTGACGAGACATATACCAAACCAATCCATCCTGTTTTTGGAATAACTTTACAGGCAGTAAATACATCACATAAATATTTTTTAAATCATGAATCTTAATTTTTATATTAAAAATAAAAATGATCTAATATAAGAAAAAAATATATGCGATTTCTGTGGATCGAACACAGGACCTTCAGATTAACTGGACTGAAGTCTTCTTCAGTCTGACGCTCTCCCAACTGAGCTAAAACCGCAGTAAACCCACGGCGGGAGTCGAACCCGCAATCTTTTGATTAGAAGTCAAACGCGTTAACCATTACGCTACGCAGGCTTTCCTTGTTCCTTTTTTATTGTTGCATATAATAGGATAATATGTAGTTTTCTCAATTGTTAAAAATAACTCTTTTGGTTTATTAATTGATCATATATATTCGCTTTAAGGTAAGAATGTCTATTGGTAACAATAATAACAATTGGCTTGGAAGGTTATTATCTAATGAATCATATCACGTATTAGGCACTGCGGATTCGTCACCTGTTGTTAATATGCCTGGTGGATTTGAAGAGGAAGTTAATACTCAAAGGAGAAATGTATTTAATTCACAATCCATCAATCATTTAACTAAAAAGTTTTGTCGCTGGATTAACATCATTATAATAATCCCAGTTATTAAGGTGATTGTTTTGCTATTTAGAACCCTAGCCGGAGTAATAAATACCATTTACTTTAAGGATATTCATTTAGGCTCTGCTAATTCAGGAAGCAATCATACTAATGATCCAATAGACAGAGCTGCTAAATTTTTACGGGAGATGGAAGATAACCTCAGGCCAGATCAATTACAGCAAGTTATCCCTTTGCTCCCATTCTATCAGGGAAGCTATTCTCAAGCGTTGTACATAGCTACCCAAAGAGCCAAATTCCTTTTCGTATACTTGACAAACCCACAAAACGAAGGCTCTACTCGATTTTTTCAAGGAGTGATTGCAAATCCAAAATTTTTAAACCTTTTTAAGGATAATCCTAACTTATTAATATGGGGTGGAGATCTGACCAGTCCTGAAGCTTACCAACTTGCTAACAGTTTAAGAGTAACCAAATTTCCTTTCTTAGGATTGCTTTGCCTCACTAGATCTACAACCATGTCACCAAACGGCCCTGTGAAAACGGCCCCAAAAATATCATTAGTGCTGAAATTACAAGGAGGTCTACGTGAAGATATAGATTTAGACGAATTGATTACTAAAAAGTTCCAGCTAGTAATAAATAAATACAAAGATGAATTGGGTTTAATAAGAAATGAACTAAGAGATAAATTTATCAGTCAAGTCCTCTTGAAGCAACAGGATATTAATTACCAAAACTCACTCTTAAAAGATTCCAAGAAGAAACAAGAGAAGTTATATAAACAGAAAAAGAAAGAATATTTATCCCACAAAGCAAAATATTTCAGGGAATTGCTAAAGGAGGATCCTCAAGGAAAAGCTAGGATAGCTATTAAACATTCTAACGGTGAGAGGCAAACTTTCTTTTTCGATCCATTAGACAAGGTCGAAAATATTTTTATTTATGTAGAAGTATACAAGGCAGGTTACCTTGATGACACTGCAGAAATTAGCGATACAAACTTTCCAGATTCCTATTTCGAGGACTTCAAATTATCATATTCTTTCAAATTGTCGTCACCTTTACCTCCTAGAATGGCGTTGAATGATTATCTAGAAAGAGAGATCAGAGAAATGGAATGTATCTACCCTAACGGTGTTCTCGTAGTAGAAGAATTATAGAAGTATTTGTAAAATGATTATGTATTATGAAATAAGTAAATATTTACACATTAATTGCCTTATTTGGATATTTTACCACCTTTTTTGCCTTTCTTTTTTTCCTTCTTCTTCAATCCAACAAATCCTGTTTTGATTACTTGGACATATTCTGTCCAGAAATTATCTAAATTATTATGCTCTACTACAGTAGAAATCTTATTCTTTTTCTTTTCCTTTCCATCTCCGTTCATTGACACTCTTATCAAAATAGGATATTGTGTATTGTTTTTGGGGAATTGCTCAGTATCTATAACATTGCTTGAGAGGTCGTTGATTGACGATTCGGAATTCTCTATTGGTGTATGAGCTAATCTCTTTTGAGTTAAATAAATAGAGGAGCTACCATTGTTTTCTTCTAATACACTCCCAAATTTGGCCAAAAAATCAGTATTACTTAATCTGCCCATAGTCTTATTATATTTTTATTTTATATGTTCTTTAGTGGATTCGAACTTCCTAGATAGTAAAAAAATGAGGTTGGCGAAACAACAAAATCGGGTAAGTCCTTCGCAAAAGTGAAGGTTTGATAAGAGATCTCGAGAATTAGCAATATTTCTTCAGATTCCTTTCTTCTCCATTGTATGGATTACTACTAGTTATAGAGAAATGACAAGTAAAATAAAGGAGTCACATCTTGCTTCAAGATTGTTTACCCTTGCTATATCATTTCTCGTTGCATTGGTCTCAGGTACTTCATATCTTTATGGGGTATACTCACCTCAGCTTATAACTAGAGTTGGTTTGAGAACAAGTGATTCGGCGACTATATCTTTGGCAACAGCACTAGGTGGTGGCATTGGTGGTCTTCCTGCTGGATTCATTATTGATCATGAGGGCCCTAGGATATCGATTTTGATAGGTGCTGTAAGTGTATTCTGTGGTTATTATGGATTATATAGATGCTATGACGAAAAAATCTCAAATTTAGCAGTTATAAGTATTGCAATGGTATTTGTTGGTTTTGGATCAATTATATCCTTTTATTCAACACTAAAGACAGTTCAGTCTAATTTTCCTTTACATAGAGGTGCAGCTGGAGCGATCCCTATTAGTGCGTATGGCTTATCAGCTACTGTTTTTTCAATTATAGCTGCTGCATATTTTCCACTGGACACAGGTAACTTTTTAAAATTCTTAGCGATATTATGTGGATCAACTTTATTGATTAGTTGTTTTTTTATTAAGCTCTATGTCGATGTTGAGGTAGAAGAAAACTATGAAGAGATCGACGAAGAAAATGCTATTTCTGCAAGTACATATAGTGAATCCTCATCTTTATTAAATCTGCCGCAAAAAAATCCAACTAAAATGGTACGAACTTTATCTAGAGATCGATTAGATTCGTTAAGGGGTTCCATCTCATTTTGGGGAACTGGTAGCAGAACGCCTAGAACATCTACTAGCTCCGTTACCTCAGTACCAAATATAGTTCAAAAATTACGTTTGCAGAATTCAGAAGGTAATTCTCATTCTAGCCCATTTATTTCTAGAAATAATTCTGATAATAATGTGGACAACCCTGTTGCAAACATGAAAAAGTTGCAAATTGCTATGGATTTAAGTAAGAACATATCCAAGAGAAAACCACTTGATGTAATATACGAATTATTATGTACCAGAATTTTCTTACTTCACTTTCTCTTACTCTCATTTGCCAGTGGAGTAGGGCAAATGTATATATACTCTGTTGGATTTATTGTTAAGTCACAAACTGAGTATAAGGATAAAGAAATTATAAATATACTATCTAATGCGGAACTACATAAATCTGCTGCTGCATTGCAAGCCTTACAAGTATCGGTAATTTCATTAGCATCGTTTTCAGGAAGATTGTTTGGAGGCTTTTTGTCTGATTTAATACACAAAAAATATCATATTCAAAGATTGTGGATCATTCTTTTCACCATGGTGTTGTTATGTTCAGGTCAGGCATTGGCTATCTATAATGTCAATAACCCAACTTTAGTTACATTAACTTCTGGTATAATTGGTGGAAGCTATGGAATAATATTTGGTGTTTATCCTGCTGTTATAGCTGATCAGTTTGGGTCGTCCACTTTTTCTACTACATGGGGCCTTCTTTGTACAGGGCCTGTTCTTATTCTATTTATCTTGAACAAGTATTTTGGAATAATTTACGATAGCCACACTGATACTGATGGTATATGCGCGTTAGGTAATGCTTGTTATAAAGGTGCATTTCAATTGAGTTTTGGACTCTGTTTTTTTCTTTTTGGGTTGAATCTTACTATTATTTATTTGCAGCGCAAGAAATAATTTCAATTAATGTTATTATATACAGGTTATAGTCTTACTTAATCGACGGTATTCATATTTTCAATATCAATCAGATTTACCATGTCTCTTTGATATTCTATTTCAGTTAATAATTTATGGAAGTACCCATAGCTAATATCCGCATCCTTAATAGCCTTTTCTAAATCTGCCTTTTCTGACGATCTCTTATCAATAGTTGTTTGATAATTATTCATTACTTGTCTTATTGGATAGTTTAACACTTGGCGACATTCTTTAGAAATTCTAGTAGCATTGATATGAGCATATTCCATCTCCTCAATTTTCTTCTTAATTTTTCTTGCTTGCTTTCTTGGAAAGGCATTTGGAATGTCATTGATTAAATAATAAGCAGCAAATGCAGCTACTCCTATCAAAATAGGAAGAGCTGCCTTTTTCAAGTATGAAGGACGTAATAAAGATGAAGCAGTATATACTTTACGTATAAGAGCTCCAGTGGTCAATATTTTACCGGAAGAATAAAGTGTATGCAAAGTCAATTGCAGAGGTATCAGGCTCTTAAATGAAGCAATATTAGATGTAAGATTAGTCAATGTTGTGATTGGACTGAAATATGTAACGTGGCGTTTGGTGTATCCAAGGTAATCTACCGGTATGCCGAGCCACATTAAACAGGAATCTAAAGAAGGATCAAAAAAATCATCTATTTCAATCGGAATTTGAATATTTTTGATAAGATCTTTTTTCCTTGAAAACATCAAATCAGAGTTAAACACCAGGTTATTCAAAAAGTCAGTGCCTAAAGAATCTTGTCCAATTTGGATAACCTTTTGTACGTTCTCTGTGGTAACGGATTTGGCATGTTGTTCACAGTTTAGAACAGAAGAAGAAATGCTACTGAGCATTAATCTTTGCGTTTCATAAGCATATTCATATAAATACTGTAAGCCAAGATAATTTACAATTGGTTTATCACCAAATGTGCGAACAGTTTCTATTATTTCTTTCTTAGAATGATCATATATCTGCGCACAAGCATCTTCAGTAAGTTTGTTTAGCATATCATTGACCTTAATGCTTTGGGATTGTAATTTATCAAATTTTGGATTTACAGTATTCTTCAATTCATCAGTCTTTACTTCTTTTTCTTTCACATAAATCTTTTCATTAATGGTGGAGAGAGTAACTAAATCATTTAAAATATTCTTTAAATAATTCTTCGCTGGTAATAATTTTGAAATTGCTCTCTTTTCTAAAAGAAATTTTCTTAATGCAGATTCTAAATGGTCAAAATTAGGGTCCGTATATCTGTTATCGTTATTACTTTCATCACCACCATCATCAGGATCTGAGCCAGGACCAGACCCTTCTAAAACTTCAGATGAACTAACAAAATGAATGAAATCTTTTGCACTTTTGTATGTATCCGGAGATAAACTTTTCACTTGATCTAAAATCCTGGATACGCATTTTTCTTTATCTTTGATATTATCAAATCTATTCACAACAATAAAAACATATCTTTTTTCTGCAGCTGCAGTTGCAATGAATTCCTTCGCGGACAAAGTAAAATGATTTTCGGAACTAACAACAAAAACTACCAAATCAATCTCTTCTTGTCTTGAAAAAACTTGAGTAGTTTGGTACAGATCCATATTTAGACCAGGTGCATCGATTAATTTGATGTCAATAACGCCATTACGGAGAAGACTTTCTTCAAGACTACGGTGATCATCCACATAGATATTTAGAAGAGTGTACTTATCACATTCATATACTAAATCTTCTAATTTTTTTAATGGGTGTATTTCATATGAAGATTCATCTCTAATATGATATTCTTTGCCGATTGGAACAGCATGTACTTCTTCAATCCCACCATTGATTTTTGCATCAATTACTTCAGAAAAAACTGCAGTACATGGTTGCTGGTCTTCAGGTAATACCTTTCTCCTTAATAATGCATTACAAAAAGTAGATTTTCCAGCATTTAAATCACCTGTAACAAAGACTTTAGATGAGGTATCATCCACTCTATCCTTTAAATTCAATAAGTACTTTATTTGCTGATTTATCTTTTGGGTCAACAATGTGGCAATGGCCTTTTTATCAAGAGAAGCTGTAATATTCTCACCACTTTTACTATGTCCCATATTAAGGCTGATCTTTAGAACTTTAAACTCCGGTAAATTCTCTTCCTCATCAACAATTCTGGATTTACTCAAAGTTTTGGCGCCTTCTGAGTTTCTAACAAGAGCAAGATGTGCTTTTGCAGAATTTAAAAGTAACAGATTATCATCCTCAATCTCCGTAGGGTAAAACATTGGCCTCTCTTTATTCTCTGTTGCAAATCTACTTAAAATATCAACAGTTTGATTTATCGCTCTATCTAATGCAATTTTATTTTCGTTATACTGTAGTTGTTGTATAGACGATTTCACACTCTCTTTCATTCCTCGGCTCATACCATGCCCTGACGAACTACCAGAGGAGCCATCGATTAGAGTGTTTGAATCCCCTGAGAAAGTACCTTCTTCTGGGATATACATTACACTGGTAGGCTCAACCGAAGAAAAATCATTTGGGACAAGAGTTGATTTGTCCTCATCGTCGCTGTCATTATTTATACTACCATGTAGGTTAAGGAACTTATCTTTATCCATCTGTTTGCGTTTATTAAATTACATTAATGGTAAATATTGTGCCACCATCATAATTTTTATTTACTTAATTGGTAAATCACATGACCTATATACACAAAAATATCTTCTGACAGTAAACTATATTATTAAATACCTAATCTAAATACACTCATATAATATGACTAAATATGAAGCACTCAGTCACATTATTATTATTATTTTTAATCTGTTATCTGAAACTGCTATATATAAATTTAATTTTTCGTAATAATTTTAATTCTTTGGGATTTTGTCTAATTGTATTTTACCGCTCTCAACCCAGAATGGATCAATAAGCTTCTCCTTTTCTTCATACATAACCTTATAGGATGTTTTTATAGTTCCATCACTCACACCCGTTTTATCGGCAATTTTTGAAGGCGGAAGGTCGGTACCAAACACTAAAGCAGCCATATAGATCACGGTAGCAGCAATTGTAATAGGAGAACGACCAGATAAAACACCGACTTCTTTACAACGCCTAGCAATGTATTCTGCAGCATTGGCTACTTGAGAATTTAATCCCAAATGAGAACAGAATCTTCTGATCAAATCTTCCGCAGTAGTTTGCGAAGACTTTATGTCATCTTCAATAAATGCGCCATTAGGATTGGAGGCATTCTTCTCTTGAATTATTTTGTTCATGATTTTGAATACCTTACCAATTTCCTTTCGTGGAACATTTGTTAACGCCCATATTTCCTTAAAAGAACGAGCAACCTTAGCCTTACGACATCCAATGAAAATAGCAGCTGCCATAATTGACTCTTGTGACTTACCCTTCAAAGGACGCTCTTCGTATACAAGTTTATATACTTCTTTGGCCCCATCCTGTACAATCTTCGGTAATTGATATCCATCACACATTTGTGAGATTTTAGAATATGCAGCAGCCAAGGCGTTATCCTTTTTATCAACTAAAGATTTTGATTGCGCTCTGTTCAATTCTCTTCCCACCCTAGTATTCTCAGGCACATATGAGATCATGGTAGACAAATCCTCAGTATCAAGTAAGGGATTACCAGCATCACCTACACGGCTAGGATCATCACCATTTTGATCGTCATTACTAAAAGTTCTCCATTCAGATCTGGTATCCACAACTCTATCGCTAAGGACTAATCCACAACTACCACAAACTATATCACCTTCGCTAAATCTTTCAACCAAATCTGGGGGAAATATTTTACACTCGGGGCAAGTCAAGGTGATATTTAAGTTAGGTCCTGTAAATACTTCATCTGTAGAACTAGTATTACCAGAAGGTGACATTTCAAACAATTTTAAGATAACTCTTATAAATTACTAGTACCAAATAAAACCACAGAGTAATGTCTTCCTTTTGCAAGTAAAGAAGAATTAAATTATAATAGATTGTACGTCTGAAAGGGTATATGGGGTGGAATATGGACAAAAAGATGTACTTGAAATAGATTACTAACTTGGATGACTTTATTTTTTTTTAGCCCTCAGTTCTATATGGTCGTGTGAGATTACAAACCAATACTAAATATTCTTCTTGGTGTATTTAATAATTTAGCTGCTAGGCTGCATTTGCATTTGTAAAGAAGTATTGAATAATATGTAGCTTATTATGAGGTATCCAATCCTGTTAGGTGTCAAACGAGTAAGATTGAAGACACATTTAAATTCATTCCTGTAAATTTTTTTAAGAACTACATATGCCATAGATACTAGTAGTCTTTGGACACATGTAACAAACACTAATTACTTTCATCCTCATCAATACACCTCAGTGTTTCGTTATAATAGCCTTACATCTAATGCATATGTGAAAATCGCGATAAGAATTTATTTTTCGATATAAATATATGAATGCTTTATCAATATCTTGCGGGTGAATATTAACATTTTTTCCATAATGAATTCTGATCCAATTGCGGATATAACAAATCTTAAAGCCAGTCAAGTATATAAGGAATCTCTAATCATCTTAGAAGGTATAAAAAAAACATGGAAGAAGGATAAGCAATTCAATTACAAGTTGAAGAGAGATGGCAATTGCAATATCAACGTGCAAACATACCTGAAAAATAACCTAAACAATGTTTATTGGTGTGCTAGAGTGACGGATTTCAAGTCAATTAGTGATTACAAAAAGGAGCTTTACTATTCAGGATTTGAAAAATATATTCTTGGCTCTTTGAACGGAACTGAAAACTCACATACAGAATTCGAAAAGGAATACATCCATGAGTTAACTAGCTTCAAAATCTTTGATTCAAGTATACTGAAAGAAGGCTTAAGTGAAAATATTCTATTTAATTCTTATCTTGCGGAGCTTACTTACACTTTTCAATTCCCGTTGAAAACAAGAAAATTCTATGAATTAATTTGTATTTTCAAAGATAAGGAGAACAATGAGGGGTTTGTGGTATCTCAGTGTATCTCTCCGTCTAATTTAGGAAGTATTGGTTCTAGTAATGCGGTAATAGGAAGGTATACATCGATTGAAAGAGTTTCATACGACGAAGTAAATAAGGAACTTGATTGGACTATGTGCACATGCTCAACACCTGGTGGATTTATACCAGATTGGATCACTAAGTTAAGTATTAAAAAAGCAATTTCAAAGGATGTTCCAAGTTTTCTTGATTGGTTAGAAAAAAACAGCCCCTCTACGTAATGTATATTGCTCCTCAAGTAGGACTAGATGAAGAGATTTCGTACTCTATTGAAATATAATTGATATGTTTAGGTTCTCTTTTCAAGATTCCGATTTGATATTTTAGAAAAGAAATCAGACTATATCTCATTCATTTGTCTTCGATGAAGTTTACATTATTATAATTCCTTACAATTAAAATACGTACGCTGAAGACAAAGTTGTAGTTTTAGCCCTGTTGCTCAAAAATTTTCTTTGTTATTAACACTATTTAAGAATAAGTAGATCACAAATCAGCATATCATACCATTCAACTGCAAATATCTAAAATTCTATCCAGTAATAATTCCGCTTTATTATATGCAGTATATAGTTTTACTATATCGCCCACTAAGATAAGACCTTTAGGTAATAATTTGAGTAGTACCTTACTAATAAAATGCCATTAAAGACCTTTTTATTACCCGATAATATAGAAATAGTAGCAGAGGAATTAACACCTGAAGCTTTTAAACACTATGGCGGAGTATTAAGTGCAGACCATCAAATTAAGAACGCTAATAATTCTGAAGCTAATTACGGAACTGCTAAAAAACTTCATAAGGTCTCACCTATTGTCAACAATTTTGATAATTGCAAAAGCGGAAAGAAGGCCACTGCAAACTGGAATATATTCAGATGTTCTTCCCCAAACCACATTATACAAGACCTGGGGGATAAAAAAATATATACTAGTACTGTCTTGGAAAGACATCCATATAGTACCCAAACATTTATCCCTATGGGTCAGGATTTGAAAAAAGATTCATACATTGTTATTGTCGCAAAGACAGATGAAAATTCAACTGAAAAATTACCAGATCCATCACAAGTAAAAGCCTTTGTATGTAAAGGAAACCAAGCTGTTACTTATGGTGCAGGAACTTGGCATGCACCAATGGTTGTAATTGACCAGACAATCCCATATATTGACTTTGCAGTATTGATACACGAGAATGATGTTGCTGAAGAAGATTGTCAAGAATGCTACTTTAAACCAGGTTATAAGATTTCTTACAAATCAAATTTACGTTCAAAATTATAGGTATATTATTTTCATATTATAGGAAATCTAGTATTTCATTCACTGCGTTATTTACAAACTCTTCTTTCTTATCCCCTTGTAAGTTGTAAGCATGGTTCCTCATGCTCTGAATTTTCAAAAGAACATCTTCAAGATCAGTATTTTTTCTATCAGCTTCTTTATCCGGGAGAAGTCCCTGGATCATCTCATTTGCTTTATTTAATTTATTGGTCTCATATCTATTATTGGGTTCAGTAGATATATTTCTCCACTCATGAGATTCCAAAATCTCTTCTAATCTATCTTTCCCAATTCTCTCCATGTATTCATTCCTACCTGATTTTCTCATATTCAAATATTCATAACCGTGATCCAACACCAAATCCTCGATGTCATCAAACTCATCGTCAGTCTCAGTAATACCAGCGACTACTAGAAATCCTTCCCATTGATGATCGTCAACATCAAGGCTTTCTTTAATTTCAGATAAATATTCAAACGTCTTCTTAAGATAATCCAAATCAGTATTATCTAAATCTATTGTAAAGATTATACCATCCAATACTTCTCTTAGTTCATGGTATTCTTCACTTATAAACTCCTTCGTCCAGTCTTTAAGTCCAAGTAGTTTGGTTGTATTGTCCATCTCTTCGTTCCTCTTTGCAGGGTATTCGTCAACAAGAATGTTTACCTCTGTAGAATAATACTTCGTGGCGATCTGTGATTTTACTATTATTCCACTATGGGATTCCTCATTTAAAGTCAAGTCATTCTTCTTTGAAAGAGCTTTGGCTACTTTTATCTTCCCAGTCTTAGGCAGGCCCAATACCAATACGTAATTAGGAAGCATTACTTCTACCTCCTACTCAAATGATTGAATTTTATCGTTATAATATACAGTCCGATATAGCACCAGGAAAAATCAAAATCGTAGTAGTGTTGATAAAGTTAAGCTTCTCGTAAAACTCTACAATGGCATCTATGTCTAATGGTTTTGATAGTGCAAATGGAGGCAAAAACTCCATTACACAGACAGTTCAGATAATGGGGGGCGAAGGTGACGATTTAAATGCTGTTCACCTTGAAGGTTTATTGATTAGAAATAACGACATATTTCAGTCAACATTAAGCTCAGAAGATTATTTGGACAGTTTAGCACCTGTTATAAAGGACTCATTGAAGGTAAATGGGTTATCCGAATTGATACAAAAACTTAACACTGTTGTTAAAGATAAGGAGGAAGAATTAACTAGCGTGTCTCTAAACTCAACCCAAGATATTGATTCTTGTATTGATTCAATTGACAGGATACACGCAGAGTCATATGAGATGAACTCAAAACTACAAAGATTGAACCAGGCCCTTAATAAGTCGGTCTATGAATTGGTGAATAAGAAGAAGAATTTAATAAAATCGAAAGAAGTCAATAACAAAATCGAAGAATCAAGTATGGTTCTAAGTTTATGTATACAGGTTTTAGAAATAACGAATAAAACACATGAACTTATTGGACAAAAGAAGTACTTTAGTGCTTTGAAACTTATTGATGAACTTACAAGTATACATTTACCAAAGGTAGAGTCTTTTTCGTTTGCTATCAAAATTTATGACTCTATTCCTCATTTGACAAATATGATCAAGGAGGATGCATTTGAAAATTTGAGTAAATGGCTTTCGGTAAATCTAGAGCGAAAAATATTAGGAATAGGTGAAGCAGTTTTTGAAAATATCCATTCATTACAAAATAATTGGAAGAAAATGAAATCAAGTAATAAAACATTCATGTCTCACAAATTAAACTCCCCTATAGAAAGTTCTTTAAGAGACCCTTCTTTGTATTATAATATATTCCAAGATGAAGTATTGCAAATCAATTTGTCTACATTATATGATGCAATATTGGTGTATCAGACACTTAACGAAAGTGAATTATTGGTAAAGATGTATAATAGGGAGTGGCTAAAAAAGTACAACAGAATTATATATCCAATCACTTCTGCAGCTTCGCAGTCGGTTGCTGAATTTGCTACGTTGAAAAGCTTAGATGAATATTTAAAAAGAATTAGCGGTTTTTTTGTAATGGATAAACAAATCAACTTATCAACTAGGTTTCAGTTGCGTTCTAATACAAATTCAGATGATTTATGGAATTCTTATGTGACTAAACTTAAACCAACCTTATTACATTTTTTAAAAGGACATGAACTTGAATTTGAAGATTTAAATTATTTCAAAGATTTAATAGGAAATTTTCTACAGATAATGGAAAATAATAACTATAGAATTAATGAAGTTTATGAAATCTTGATGATTTTATTTAAAGAGTACTTTATTCCTAAATTAATAGCGGACTTTAGAATGGATTTCCTTGATTCGATACAATCAGATCATTATATGCCGTTGATTGTAACTGATAAAATGGATTATGATAACATCATGAAAGTTTGTTGGTATCATGAAGATGCTTCCTTTGCTCCAAAGAATGTGAATTCAGTTCCCGTGAGTTTTCCATTTAGTGAAGATTATGTCCATTATTGTCTAGGAATACGGTCATTGCTTGAGGATATTTTGCAATTTATTAATGAACACTATGGTTATGATATTAATGAGCTCAATGATATTATCATTAATGATATCTTTGAAAAGGTTTTAGGGGACGAAAAGGGATTTGGTATTAGCAACGATTTGAAGAATTTTATAGAGAAAAATTCGAATAATAAAGAAATAATTTCCCAAAGTTATACAAATTTAGAATATTATGTTTTCAGTTTGTATGAAGTTGGTAAATTGATAAATCGTCGCTTGAGATTGAATACTGGTATTGGTGTAAATAGCAGTGACGGTGTATTCACTCTAAGGGCACTTGAGCATTTCTCAAACTTAAGAAAGTTTTCAGAAGCTGCTATATTCAAGATGGTAGATAATAAGATTCGTGAATTGTTAGAAACAGTTGAATATGATGATTGGTTACCAACAGTGAAAAATACTGAAGCAAACTTTTCGATTAAAGATTTTTCAATGTTTTTGGAAAATTTATTTACCTCTATTTTCTCCAATTTGCCCGGTTCCTTAAAAACACTTGGATTGTTTAGGGCATACGACTTTGTAGCTGAGCATTTCCTAGAAGTTCTTAAGTCTGCTGGGTATTATAATAGAATTGCAATAGAGAACTTTGATTTAGACATTCAATATTTGGAGAGTTCTATGAAACACTTATATGCTAGTCATTCTGATGTACAATCTGACAGGAATGTTGCGTTAGAAACTACATTTACAGAATTAAGACAATGTATTAATTTATTATTGTTGGAAAATTATGAAGTCTTCAAAAATGCATCATACAGAATGAGAAATTTTGATAGAATTAAATTTGAAGATGGTATGGAACTTATTTCCAAAATGCAAGATGAGTCTGAGGACGAGAATAGGATAACACCTACTAATAGTAATTCGACATTAAATACTTCACAGCTGCAATCAGTTCTCTCTGCCTCAGCAGCTACAAAATTTGCTAAATTCAGTAGTAGATTTAAAAAAAATAGCACACCTATAGAATAACGTTTATAGTTCCCATTAAATATACTAGATGTTAGCTAGCAATAGAATCATTTCCAAAATCTAAAATAGTTGAACCAGCTCTTTCTAGCCTTGATTTCGCTACCTTTTTCATCTATTAAGTATTGAATCTTATCCTCTAATAGTTTTGATTTTTCTTTTAATTTTTGTTCTTCTTCTTTGTATTCCAAATTTATCCAGAGAGTATGAAGTATAATATATGTACTTGATGCCAATAAGAATGTGTGAAATAAAGGATTCTTAAAGTCTCTTATTCTTGGTTTTACTTGTTCTACACCCAACTCAGGAAGCTTAACACTGGAATAATTTCTCTGAAAATTCAAACCACGTACTTTAGTCAACTTATTTATATTTCTTCCAAACATATTAATCTACTCTTACGAGAATAAGTTATATATAATTTTTATGCATCAAAAATGTCCATTCTCGCACAGATAATCTGAAAAATTGAATCTTTTAATAATTTAAACATACGATCTAATGATTAACTTGCTAAGACTCGGAATAAAAGGAGCTCAACAAGGAGCATTCTCCTTCGGCTTAATTGCCAAACAAAATGTTAGAAATTTTAATTCTGGAAGAAGAATCTTTCAGAACATATCAGAAAGACATTTAAAAGCTTATAAGGAAGGAATCGATAAAAGTACCAAGGAAAGACTTGAGAAGGCTAAGTTTAGAAATAGGACTGCTGCTTATTATGCAGCCTCCCTTGGTGTCTTGTTTTTGGCTCTTGGATATGCTTTTGTCCCGTTATATAGGGCTATATGTCGTAAAACTGGTTGGGCTGGTACACCAATTACCGATACTGCAAGATTCACCAGCGACAAGATGATTCCTGTAGATACAAATAAGAGAATAAGAATTCAATTTACTTGTCAATCATCTGGGATCTTACCATGGAAATTCACACCTCAACAACGAGAAGTATATATTGTTCCAGGTGAAACTGCGTTGGCATTCTACAAAGCTAAAAACATGTCTAAGGAAGACATTATTGGATTAGCTACATATTCAGTTACACCTGATCATGTTGCTCCATATTTCAATAAAATTCAATGTTTCTGTTTTGAAGAGCAAAGATTAAGTGCTGGTGAAGAAGTAGATATGCCTGTATTCTTTTTCATAGACCCGGAGTTTGCCAAGGATCCTGCTATGAGAAACATTGACGATGTTGTATTAAATTATTCCTTCTTTAGAGCTTCTTATTCCGACGGTGAATTGGAGCCGGTGCCAATAGGACAAGTAGAAATGAAAGCTACGCTTGACTAACTGAAAATTAACCTTTTTTACATCACCCTGTAAATAGCCAATTAAAACTAGTACATATTACATATTATTCTATATAAGAAGTTAACACAAACAAAATAAATTACTATTACACTCAGTGAAGATCAACACTTCCTAATACTATCCAATCATTAACGTCGCCTTCACATAAAACAAGTTTCAAAACACCACCATCCCAACCTAATCCGGTATTTGACAAGTCAGAAGCATCATCCTTGTCTACGTTCAAATAGTCTTGCACCCTAGTATTTATTGTTCTCCATAATGCACTATCTATGGGGTACATTTCACTGTAGATAAGGGATAAGTGAGGATCAAACTCCCCAGTACTCCATTCCGCCGCTTTCAAAGCTGATTCTCGTTGAAGTTTTTCGATATCAACCTTCTTATGCTCAACTTCACTTTCTCCGTGTTTATGTTTTTTAACTTTTACTTTATTTCCTTTAGAATCAGTAGTGTATAACTTTGGGTTTAATGCCTTATCTTCTTCTTCAATTGCATTAGGCAATACCACAAATAACTCTCGAATAATTCTAGCAAATGATACGAGGCTTGGATCCCTTCTGACTTCAAAATACAATTTCTTAAAGAATTTTCTCTGGCTGTTCAATTTGCCCAAACTTACTAAATCTGAGTGGTTTTTGGGTAATGAATTAATTGCCACTACGCTGGCAGATAATATTTTGTCCACATCATCTTTTCTCTTGACAGAGTCGTCAAGATCTATTTTGATGTTGCTTGTTATAGTAATATGTGGTTCAAAGCTGGCTGGTTGTCCGGGGAAAAGCGTTTGTAGAGAAGCCATTAAAGTACTAAGTTTATCATAAAGAGGACTATTCCTCTTCGGGCATAACCACAAAGAAACTCCTAATCCATTGGTAGTTAGTAACATTCTTACATATGAACAATTGATTAACTTACCCATTATAATAATAGCGATTTAGAATACTCAGGGAACGTACGGGATTGACTCAATCTCGATTACTCGATCTGTATATGATCCCCATATTTTAATATAATGACCACACAAAGTGGATATATGATAAAGGGATAATATATTATATATAAACTACTCAATATATAGATTATATCTATGATATCTAATATTTGGAAGTGTGAAGATTTAATCCCTTAACAGCATCATCGTTCACGAACCAGTAAACTTCGTTATCTAAATCAGAGACCAATTTAGATGGTAATTTAGATGAATTGTCGTTGAAAATTTCGTTAAGAATGGGTGCCTTACCAGCACCTTCAGCGACAAAAGCAATAGAGCCAGCTTTCTCTAATACAGGGAAAGTGAAAGTGATTCTTCTTGGAGGTGGTTTTGGTGAGTCACTGATGTAAGAGATCAATTCGGTTCTTTCATTCAATAACTTATGTCCTGGGAATAAGGAGCAGGTGTGACCATCTGGACCACATCCTAAAAGTATTAAATCCATCTTTCTATCAGTTGGTAATTTCTTTTGATAGTCTTCGGCTATTTGTTGATCTTTAGTAACATCAGCACCTTCATTAAGACCATCCTTACCTGTTAAAAGGTTTTCATCAATTGTGTGGAGTTTTGGCTTTGGGGTTCCTGGTGGTAATTGAGATACAACCAATTCAACAAAAAGACCACAATTTGAGTCTGGATGGTTTAAAGGTACCAATCTTTCATCACTAAAGTATACTTCCCATTTATCCCATTTAACTTGCCCAGAGAGTTCTTGGTTGTCAATTAAAGCTTTTCTTAACACCTTACCTAATGAGCCTCCAGATACAGCAATCTTGAAAACATTTGAAGATGCTAACGCTAAATCCTGCTTTTGAATGATATACTTTCCAACAGCATTGGCAACATCAGCTGAGTCGGCATAAGATATAACCTTGGTAGACATTGTTTTAGATATGTATGACTAAAGTAAATTGAGTTATTCACTAAGGCTGGATTTTGATTCTATATACAAATGATCTATACACGACCAAATAGTTTATACTGAATTCTACTTCCTAATATACATGTATTAACCTAGAAGATGTGAATATTCGGCGTTCTCTTTAATCTTATTTGTGAGAAACTTTTCTAGCTTAGTAGCATTCTTGTAGTAAGTTGTTGTTTCGGCATTATATGACCTACAGTTATTAAAAATTAATCTTGCATCATACAAAAATTCCTCAAATGATTCATACTTGTCGTTTTCCAATTTCAGTTCCATAGTGGACAAGTCCATCGGTTCCTTGATAACGTCATAATAGTCACCCACTTCTTCTTTATTAACAGGCGTGGCAAAGGGCCATGCCGAGGGATGATTTGTAAGCTCAGAAAGAAGACTAACCATAAAATTGTAATGAGGGCCCCTCTTTGGTTTCTGACTAAGTTTATCCATCTCCTCCAGCCATCCAGCTTCTAACAATCCAGGAATGTCTTTTGGGTCTAAGTTTGCGTTTTTATTAGTTTTAAATATCTGCAATCCTGGCCTCACAACGTGTGATTTGGATCTGACCTTTATTTTCTTCTCTATTGCAGCTTTTTGTAATAATAGGATTTTTCCCAGATCCAAGTATCTCAATATTGACGGCAACATCGAGCACTGCATCAATGTACCTCCCTCATAATCCTTAATATAACCCATCCATGCAGACTTGTCAAGGGTTATTTCTTTAGTGAAGCCCTGCTTTTTAAAATAACCAATGGCATAGTTATCAGCATATGTAAGGAAATATTTCACTGGAGATGTCATTCTCACGTAATCCTTCAAGTGATTCATTAAATGTGCACCGTAACCTCTGACTTGTTCCGTAGAAGAGATTGCACAGAATACAATCTCTGCAAATTCGTGATTATCAAATGGTCTATATGTTATTCCTCCCACAACTGTTAATGGCTTTCGAACCACTGCCATAGAGAGATGAGACCTATCATATACTAAACGAGAAATATATTCTCTAGGCATTTTAGGTAATTGTTTTTGAAAAATATTTTTTAAACCTGTTAATATTATCAAGTTTTCTCTGCTATTGTCATTGTTTACCACTCTAAATTCTATTTTTCCTTCCTTTTCCTCTATTACAGAAGGCCGTTCTTTGAATGAGTATTCCACACCATCAAAATCAAAGGTCGTTATTCTCTTTCTTTCCTCTTCTTCGTCATCCTCATCTTTATCTTCTTCCTTGTCTTCTTCTTTATCTTCTGCTTTATCCGCATTGTTGTCATCGCTTACATCTTCCTCTTCATCATCTCCCTCTTTTTTGATGCTGTCTTCTTCATTTATTTCTTCTGAATCTTCGGCTCGTTCTTCCTGTTTTACCTCAACTTCTTCATTCTTTATTTTAGATTTCTTGCTCAATGGTTTCTCATCATCCGAAACACTCTCCACTTTACGCTTCTTATCTAACATAGCTCTACTATTATATGTATAAAAATTGTATATATTAATCGTTAACAACTTGTACTTCAAATCGTTGTTTATCAAGCGTATTACATAATCGCTCATATTTACGCTCACGTGATATAAGTCCTAAGATGAGGCAGTTTAATTTTTTTTCTGATATTGCAATAATTATAATAAATACTTGTCTATTATTCTTAAGATATGTCAAACTATTCACAGTTAGAGCCACATCAAGATCATAACCATGGAGTTGCAACTGTGTTATGTTGCAACTGTGGTGTTCCTATGGATGGTTCACAAGGGTTAGTTATGTGTTACGAATGTATAAAGTTAACTGTTGATATTACAGAAGGTATTCCAAGGGAGGCAAATCTTTCATTTTGTAGAAACTGTGAACGTTTTTTACAACCACCACAACAATGGATTAGGGCAGAGTTAGAATCAAGAGAGTTATTAGCATTATGTCTTAGAAAATTAAAAGGGTTAAATAAGGTCAGATTGATAGATGCCTCTTTTATATGGACAGAGCCTCATTCCCGTCGTATCAGAGTTAAGTTGACTGTTCAAGGTGAAGCGATGGCTAACACTATTGTCCAGCAAACTTTTGAAGTTGAATATGTTGTTATTGCAATGCAATGTGCTGACTGTGCTAAATCTTACACCACCAATACTTGGAGAGCCACCGTTCAAATCAGACAAAAAGTTCCTCATAAAAGAACATTCTTGTATTTAGAACAATTAATATTAAGACATAACGCTCATGTTGATACTATTTCCATTCAAGAAAGTAAAGATGGTTTGGATTTCTTCTACTCCCAAAAAAATCATGCTGCAAAAATGATAGATTTCTTATCTGCTGTCGCTCCAATAAAATCCAAGAAATCTGAAGAATTAGTCAGTATGGATACTCAATCTGGTTCATCTACTTACAAGTTTTCTTTCTCTATTGAAATTGCTCCTATCTGTCGTGATGATTTAGTTGTATTACCAAAGAAGCTAGCTAATTCCATGGGAAATATTTCCCGTTTAGTCATCTGTTCCAAAATTTCCAATATGATTCAATTTTTAGATACTAATACTTTACAAGTTGCTGATTTATCTGCTTCTATTTATTGGAGAGCACCATTTCCATCATTGCTTGATGTTACTCAATTAGTCGAATTTATTGTTCTCGATGTAGAACCTACAGGAGATGTAAGAGGAAAACATGTTTTGGCTGATGTTATGGTTACTAGAGCCTGCGATATGGGTGTTAATGATAATTCTTTCTATGTCAGATCCCATTTAGGTGGTATTTTGCATCCTGGTGATTCATGTTTAGGCTACTACTTAACCAACACAAATTTTAACTCTGATTTATGGGATTCATTTGATAACGATAATGCTCCAGAAGTTATATTAATCAAGAAGCATTATGCTAGAAAGTCACGTAAATCTAAGAATAGACAATGGAAACTTAAGAGAATGGCTAAGGAACATAAGGATATTGTTGCTAATGATGATTCTAGACAAGCCAGACAAGAGCAAGAACGTGCTGAAAGAGATTACGAACTCTTCTTACAAGAATTAGAAGAAGATCAAGAATTAAGACAAGCCATTAACTTATATAAAGCTGATAATGAACAACATGTACAACCTGTTGTTGATGAGATGGCAGATGAAGAGGACGATGAAGACGCCCCTGAAATTGGCATTGATGAGTTATTGGATGAACTTGATGATATGAATTTAGATGATCAGTAGTTTTACATATAGCATATATTCCTGCAGTTAATATTAACCTTATCATTTAATGTATGCCTGAAAGTTTTTATCCTTCAATATATAGCTGTACTGAATTAAATGGGGTATTCAATTAAATATAAACAACGTAGATCGTTTGTGGAGTCATCCTTCTTCACTAAGTTTTCAGAGTTAAAACTAAATAAGCTCAAACTTGATTCATCTGAACTACCAATCACATGTTTTATGATCAATCCTTTAAAGTTGAATAAATTCAATAATACACCGACTATAAACCTTGATTACAGCAGCTTTGAACAGACAGATGAAAGTTCGATGAATTCACTGTTCAAAGGCACACTATTAAATGTTAACACAATTGAAGAGTTTAAAGGAATCAATAAACAAAATTTATTGCTTAAGTGGGGAGAGGATATACATTCAAAGATAACCAAAGATGACCAATTCGATCATAGTGTAGTCAATTCCGTTTATGTCTTGATTTTTGCTGATTTAAAAAAATACAAGTTTTATTATTGGGTTGCATTTCCCCAATTACAGTCACCATGGAATATTATAAAAAAAACTGAAATTAAAGAAGATGATGAACAAATATCTACAATTAAAAATTATATTAAAGAAAAAGGATTTAAAGAGTTCTTCCAAGAACATGATGGTTCTATTGTAGAGAGCAAATATATTGTTTCAGACAAGAGTACCTTCGTATTTATTGATACATGCATAAATGATGAAAATATGCCTTCAGCAAATTTGGCAAACTATCTTTATTTGCTAGCTTTTAAGGGGTTCAATTCAATTGAATTGATAGTTTATAGATCTAATTTCTTGTCTTTCGTAATCAATTTAGAATTGGAGAAAGATCGTTTTGATCCAACTAAATTACCGAATGTTATCGGATGGGAAAGAAACAGTAATGGTAAATTGGGCCCTAAGTTGGCAGATTTGGGCTCCTTGATAAATCCAACAGAGTTGGCACGACAGGCGTCAGAGTTGAACTTAAAATTAATGAAATGGAGAATTGCCCCTCAATTAGACCTTGACGTGATTAAAAACCAAAGAATTTTGTTGTTAGGTGCTGGTACACTTGGTAGCTATGTTTCTAGGGCATTATTAGGCTGGGGTGTTACGCACATAACATTTGTAGATAGTGGAAGAGTATCTTACTCGAATCCAGTCAGGCAGCCATTATTTCAATTTAAAGATTGTTTTAGTGATAGTGGAAAAGGAGCGCTCAAAGCAAATAGAGCAGCTGAAGCTTTAAGGGAAATTTATCCAGGTGTTGTTTCTCAAGGTTTCAATTTGGAGGTTCCCATGATTGGACACCCTGCAAATGAAAATTCTAAATCAAATTTTGATAAATTATGTGAGTTGTATGAAGAACACGATGTTGTATTCTTATTAATGGATTCTCGTGAGTCTAGATGGTTACCTACATTAATGGGATTGTCAATGGATAAAATTGTCATAAATGCAGCTTTAGGGTTCGATAGTTACTTGGTTATGAGACATGGAAATATTGGTCAGAAAGAAAGATTAGGCTGTTACTATTGTAATGACGTAGTAGCCCCAAATGATAGTTTATCTGACAGAACATTAGATCAAATGTGTACGGTTACAAGACCTGGTGCTGCGATGCTAGCTTCATCTTTAGCAGTAGAACTCCTAGTATCTATTTTGCAACATCCAGATAGACAGCACGCATCTATTGACTCCACGAAGTTCGGGGAAATCCCCCATCAAATAAGAGGTTTTCTCCATAATTTTCAACAAACAAAACTCACCGCCCCATCATATATAAATTGTTCTGCTTGTTCTCAGGGTGTTTTGGATGCCTTTGCAAAGAGTGGATGGGATTTTGTCGTAAAGTGCTTGAATGACTCCCACTACTTAGAAGATATTTGTGGGCTTACAGAAGTGCAAAAAGAGGCTGAAGAAGCATCACAGAAGATTCTAGATGAAATTGAATTTAGCAATAGTGATGAAGAGGGCTGGTTAGATTAAATTATTCTAATTGATTTTTGTATACAACCCGTAATTTTATACTTGCAATCAAATATTTATCGCACTTTGGTTTATTTATTTTCGCAGCGCGATTAGTTTCTAATATTTACTTCCTCTGTTTGTTTTGATCTTTGTGGTAGAGATGTACAATACCTCATATATGAATGATGTAGAACCTGAAATGGTTACATTGGTAAATGAAACAAATATAATACAACCTTGCATAGTTGGGACTTATAGAAAAAGGAAAATGAAGCCCTATCCAATAAGTGAATTGAAAGATCTCAGAGTACAAGAAGCGATGATAATTCAAGATTTATTATTCAGTTTTCTCGGTTATGAAGGATTTTATATACGGTATAGTGAGAAGTATAACCCTTCAATTACTGATTCCGCTATTAGAGGGCCTGATTTTAAAGTGGCGAAGCATTTAGATGTTAGTGTTAAGAGTATAACGAAGAAGTTAGTAAAATATGGAAAATATTACTCTGGACTAAAAAGATTTCTAGAAGTATATGATCACCAGAATTTTGGTAAGATATTACAGAAATTGTGTTATTTAATTAGTGAATTTTTAGATAACTACCATCAAGTCATCTTAGGAATTGAGAATGAGTTTAAATTTAATTCGATGTTTAACCTTAATATTTTAGAGAATATCTTAAATCAGAAAGTATCAAAACAAATATCACACCTATATGAAATATCGATGCTAATACATAATGAAAGCTGTGAAAGGAGTAGACTTAAAGACCATGAATTACCATTTGAAGAGTTTTTAAATAACATTCGCTCG
This sequence comes from Schwanniomyces polymorphus var. africanus, assembly GCA_030563145.1. Classification (NCBI taxonomy): domain Eukaryota; kingdom Fungi; phylum Ascomycota; class Pichiomycetes; order Serinales; family Debaryomycetaceae; genus Schwanniomyces; species Schwanniomyces polymorphus. The sequence goes on from JAKUBG010000011.1 coordinate 234,524, forward strand.
ACCTTAAAGACTACGGGCGCCATAGATGCTGTTATTAATAGTGAAAGTTTTAAATACTTTAAAGGTGGGTTAGTTCTTCGAGCAGTCCAAAATAGAATTAATTCATATAAAGGTGATAGTGTATCGTATGAGATATTGACTATGTTATACGAATCTCTAAGTAAAGATTATGTTGACATGTTAAATAAATGGTTAATTAATGGGGAAATAGATGACTCCTTTGATGAATTTTTAATAAAAAAGAAAGAAGTCCCCAACAAATACCAAGCACTATTCAGTTCGAAATCAGAGCATTATTGGAATGAACTCTTTATGGTAAGAGCTGATGGCTTGATTGACCAACTACAAAGCCAAGATATACAAATGAAAGTATTGAATACTGGAAAATATTTGAATATATTTAAGATTTGTACTGGAATGGAAAATTTTGAAGGATTAAATGAACACCTTGCGCCTATAGATTCTTTAACTTCGCAAGATTTAGGGCTTAAAATTAACGGATTTTATGATAGAGCAAACAAATTATTATTGAAACTAATATTCGAGGGTTATAATTTCGCTAACGTACTAGATAAATATCAAACAATATTTTTGTTTAAGGATGCATTTAAAGTTGATATTTTTCTTGATTTAGCATTTAATGATTTAAAACGTAATCGATTTGCAATATCAATAACAAGGTTACAGAAACTTTATCAGGAAGTTTTTCAACAACGATCTGATTTGAATAAATCAATAACATCAATATCAGATATAATAAATCATAAGCAGAACTTCTCAATTTCCAGTGTTAATTTCTATGATATCGCAAAAGAAATTATGAATGTACAGTCATTTGATACTGATAATGTCCTTGAAAATGATCCTAATTTCAAGACTTTTTTGAATAAGACGTTCGAAAAGAAGACTCATATAACTTCATCTCAAAAGAATAATAACCTGTTTGATCACAATCAGTCTGATGAATACACTGTTGCAAGTGTAGATTTAACTGTTGATCTTCCCTTTCCATTAAATCTTCTAATTAATAGAGAGTCGTCATATCATTACGAACTAATGTACAAACTCCAAATGATGGTTAAATTTATTGGGAAGTATAATGACCTTGCGTGGAAAGAAATCAATAACTCATATGTGTGGAGGTATCGAAATTACCCCCCTGAAATTAAAAAATGGATACTTAGGTGTCGAATACTACATAATCGAATGAGAGATTTTTTTGGGGAATTACAATTCTACCTTAACTATGACGTTATCGAATCAAATTACAATAAGTTAAGAAAGTCGATTATTCAGACCCAAGTTGAACTAAAGAGTAAAGAATTAGGATCTAATAGTAATGTATCCAATGGGAATGAAACTTTTTCTAAACCAAATACTTTGCCTAATTACAGCAATTCCAACAATCTTTTTAATGATAGGATGTATAATAGAAAAGTATCACGATCTAACAGTCCTGAACCATTGATAGATGTTAATTCTTTAATGTTGAAGATGAATGAATTTTTGAACACCATAGTAAATGATGCTTTAATGACAAAGCCAGATTTAATATCCGTACTTAAGAGGATGTTCGATGTGATTCTACTGTATGATCACTATTTAATGAGATTAAAAAAGGGCTTAATACTATGTGACGAGAATTTATTCTCAACTTTTTCTCGTGATTATCCCCTTAAGTTTAACACTCAGTCGATGGATACGAATCTGATATTAGAAAGATTTGAGAACTTGAAGAGTAGCTTGGGACTCCATTATGAAATATTCAATGACAGTTTGACTGAATTCATTGTAACATTAAAGTCGTATGGAGAAACAGAAAACAAACATATCTTAATTCTTACAGAAAGACTAGAGAGATGTTTCCCAGAAAAATAATATTAATCTAAGTATTATTTAGATGTATGTAATTTAAATAAATCTAAGTTTCTTCTTCGTCAATAAGTTGTTCGTTTAATTTCTTGATGATTTCATCAAGTTTTTCGTCACTATAAACTTGATAACCATCCTTTTCAGTAACACACGCCAATTGAGCATTTTTACAGTCTAGCTTTTCTTCCATAACTTGCTTCAAGATTTTCAAGCATAATACTTCGGCTTCTTCCAAAGTCAATGATTTATGATATTCATTTTGTAACTCAGCTTGTGCACCTTCAGAACCTGAACCAATAGCCTTTGCATCGTATCTATAAAAGGTTCCGGATGGCTCAGCATGATATAATTGCGGACCCTTCTCTTTATCAATTCCTGCTATTAATAATGCAACACCGAATGGTCTAGACATCAATCTCTTTTCACCACTTGCTCCCTCACCAAATCTTAAAGCTAAATCACAGACTGATTGTGTTAAACTTTCCACCAGGATTTCCTCATCATAATATAAATTGTGAGTTAAGGACGATACTCTGGCATGATCGATCATGGATCTTGCATCTGCAGTTAATCCAGACATGGCACATCCTATATGTCTATCAATTTCTACAATTTTCTCAATTGAAGAATGCTCTAATAGAGAAGATGTAACTCTCTTCTCGACACCCAAAATCACACCTTGAGATGTAGAGATACCAATTGCAGTAGAACCCAACTTAATAGCTTCTAAAGAATATTCGACTTGAAACAATCTTCCTTCAGGTGAAAAGGTACTTACTCCACGATCATATTCACTTCTTGTTAAAAACATCTTGTATTCGTAAGTATTTCAAGCTTTTCTTAATACTTAGTTTACTTAATCTAAAGATAGTGGCGATCTACTGAGAATTTACACAATTAAATGTGGCAAGACTTTTGTGTAACAAAATTACAAAATTCATATTTTATAACTTTATATTAACGATTTATGATATTTATGAGAATATTTATTTTAGAGTAGTTATCTTGTATTGAATAAGCTTACTTGGTTAAAGAAACAATCTTTTCAGCAGCTGGGTCTAAGTCTTCGAAAGCGTATAATTTCAATCCAGAATTGTTGATCAATTCCTTAGCTTGAGCCATATTAGTACCTTGTAATCTAACAACAACTGGAATTTCTAAGTTGAAATTCTTAGTAGCAGCGATTAAACCTTGAGCAACGTAGTCACATCTAACAATACCACCAAAAATGTTAACGAAGATACCATTAACCTTCTTGTCAGATAAGATTAATTCGAAAGCCTTTTCAATAGTTTCTGGGGTAGCAGTACCACCACAATCTAAGAAGTTGGCTGGTTCACCACCATACAACTTAATAATATCCATAGTAGCCATAGCTAAACCGGCACCATTGACAATGTTAGCAATGTTACCATCTAACTTGATGAAGTTTAAGCCGTACTTGGAAGCTTCAGCTTCTTGTGGGTCTTCTTGAGTTGGGTCTCTCCAAGAGAAGACTTCTTCTTGACGGAAAGAGGCATTATCATCGAAACCTAATTTGGCATCCATGGCTAAAACCTTGTGATCAGTGGTTTCAGATAATGGGTTAATTTCAACTTGAGTACAGTCCTTTTCATAGAAGACCTTGTATAAGTTTTGAATAGTCTTAGCAGCTTCTGGGATAGCTTCTTGAGTGTAGCCTAATACAGAAGCAATTTCAGTAGCTAAAGAGTCAGAAACACCTTCTTCTAATGGAACTGGGAAAGTCTTAATAGCATCAGGGTCCTTAGCAGCGACACCTTCGATATCCATACCACCTTGAGAGGAAGCAACAATAATAGGAGTTTGCTTAGATCTGTCCATTAAAATAGCGACGTATGCTTCGGTTCTAGCGTCTCTTCTTTCAACGACGTAAACAGCAGTAACTTCCTTACCAGCAGCACCGGTTTGCTTGGTGATCAATTTGTGGCCTAACATTTGTTCAGCTAAAGACTTGGCTTCTTCTGGGGAGGAGATCAACTTAACACCACCTTGTAAACCAGAATCAAAGTGACCCTTACCTCTACCACCAGTTAAAGCTTGAGCCTTGATAACCAATTCAGTAGTACCTAAAGCCTTGGCGGCATCAAAGGCACCTTCAGCTGTAGTAGCAGCGGAACCATTTGGTACACCAACACCATAAGACTTCAACAAAGCGGCAGAACGGAATTCATGTAAAGATAAAGATCTCTTTTGTTGAGTGAATGCCTAATGTAAGTTAGTATCAAATTTTCATTACATTTGAGTGTTGAATTCAATTCAATTGACTATTGAGTACGAATTCTTTCTTTGAAATTTAAAAAGCTCTAAACTTTGAACAAAATCTTAAATAACACGTTAGTTCCTTAGGATTTGAAATTTTGACATTGCCGCCAAACAAAGTTGCAACCACGATTCATTGAACACTCTCTCTACGTCTCAACCAATGTACATACTCTTGAAGCACGAGAAACTGCTCTGGATAACATTATAATAATATAACTTCTAAATAGGTTAACTATAGAAAAAAAGAGCGACGTTGTTGTCTACGTTTATGAATCCGTCTTTAAATTTTAGGTTCTTCCCTCGGACACTTCTCTACCGGAACGATTATGTAAGCTCTTCAGGGAACGTCCAGAGCCATCGTGGTTTCGCACCCTAGTATTTAGGTCTAAAATGGAAGTTATAATGGATTCAACAAGGTAGAAAGAGACCTTTATGCCGAGGAATATATATTATCGAAGAATCTTTTCAAAATTTTATTTACTAGTAATGGTATAGATTTGTGATATACCAATATCAAAGTTCCCAAGTGGCATCTTCAATTACCGCATCCCGGGATTGTATATTTTATCTCATCAACGTTAAATTCCGGGTGTGGAAATGCCTTCTGTCAGTATCTTAGTTACGGTGAAGACTACACATGCTACATATGGATAAATATTTAACATCTGTGGCATGTTGGATTTTTACGGGAGGAGATAGAGGGGATCGTATAAAATATATCTAAATAAGCTCTATTACTTAAGTATTCAACATAGTATATTTGTAGCTTTACTTGTAGTAAACTAAGCTCCCAGGCTCTCGGCATACCATGTACTTGACACTATTTACAGCGAGGTTGCACGTCTAGGGCAAAAACATTCAAGGCACGACATCGGGTGCGATCCAACCAAATAAAGTGGGGATGGCAGTATCTGTTGGATTGGGATATTTTCGTTGGTAACTATTTCTTAAACTTCTAAGACGGGGAAACAACTCTATGGTACTCTTTACAAGTAATTCAAAACATATGCCTTATATGGTGAACTAATAGGTCGTTAATATATTTTGTCATTTTTATCCTTTTCTGTACTTTTTAGTCATGTGATTGAGCATGTGATTGGTCGATGACCCAAAATATTTGCATAATCTTTTTTGATACACAATACTAATTTGACAATTGCATAAAGAATAGACTTTTGAACAAATGGGTAAATATAAAGTTGTAAGACCATCATATGATAAGGATGGTGACTCTGATTCAGATCTGGATTTTACTTCCAAAGTCAGTTATGGAAAAAATAACCATGATGATGACGATAACATAGAAAGTATATCATTTGGAACATTAAATTCGGCGCAAGAGAAATTGATGAAGAGTCGAAACAAAAGTAAACACAGCAGATCTAATAAGTCATTTAGTGAAGAAGAAGATAGTGGGAGTGACCAAGAAGAAGAAGGTTTCTTTGATGAAGAAAGTGATAGCGATGAGGCACCGCAAGAATCATCATCAAGGTCAAATTTCAATAAGACCAAGAAAAACAAGCATGCTCCATCAGAATCATCTACGAAAAAGCGAGTTTCTAGAATTAGAGAGATTCCAGGTTTAGAAACAAAAAAATCGAGTAGTTTATACACAGATATTAGATTTGACCCTGCCTATGGTAAAGCAGATTTGGCTCAAATCAGAAAGAATTATGCATTTTTAGATGATTATAGACAAAAGGAAATTAATGACATGCAACTGATATTAAAGGATAAAAAGTCCGGGCATTTACTTGGTGAACGTGAAAAAGAAGATATAAAACTCAAGATACAGTCTTTGAAATCTCGATTAGATACCATGAAGAACAGAGATCTTGAAAGAAAGATTCTCTCTGAGCATAAAAATGAACAGTTAAAGAAGGTCAAGACAGGTCAACAATCAACACCATATTTCTTGAAGAAGAGTGATAAGAGAAAGATGATCCAAAAGGCCAAGTTTGATACTATGAAAACATCACAAAGAGAAAAGGTTATGGAACGTAAGAGGAAGAGGAGATTGGGTAAAGAATTCAGAAATTTGGAATTTAATCAATTACATTAATAAATACGTATTATCTATTACTGATATATTAATATATAAAACATATAACGTACATGACTGTATAACACCTATGTAACATTGTTGTGTAGCAAATCATTAATTAAAAAATAAAGTGAGGAGCGTACTTGAACCATCAGGATTCATAGAAATGGACCATCCTTATAGTAGCTCTGTTATAATCATTTATTTTCTCTAGCTGCCCAATCTTCCCAGGAACCAACGTAGTTACCTCTCTTCTTATAACCAAATGTATTGGCTAATTCTTCAGCTGCGGTAGATCTTACACCACCTAAACAGTAGAAAACCAACTCCTTGTCTATACTTGGCTTTTGGAATCCAAAGTTCTCTATGAATTCGTCTTCTGGTAAATCTAATGCACCTGGAGATGATTTGAAAGGGATATTAATGGCACCATCAATATGGCCATCGTTATATTCGACTGGTTCTCTAACATCAATCAAAACCTTTTCTGGGTATTCAGATGGGTTCTGGACAATTTTCTTAATATCTTCATATTTATATAATTGTGCTTCTGGAGAAGATGACAAAACACTGTATGATCTGAATTGTTTTAACAATGAGCTGCTATGAGCAGTTTTTTGAGGATTGAATTGCCTAAAACTAGATCTGTATGAACTGGAGATTGAGGAAATATTCCTAGCTGCCAAACGTCTGGCAGTTGGTAAAACTACCTGTTTTAATGATTTTAAGCTATACATAACTAAATATACTTATTTTCTTGTTTGAAATAGGCCTAAATCAATAAATCAATAAATCATCCGCCCTCCAATCATTCCAAAATTGAAAACTCCCGACTCGATTCGAAAAACTCATTATGCGTGCACTAAACCGTTTTCACTATACAAATTGTGAAGTAGAGTTAAACTTAAAGATTAATATTAATGTGTTGAAACCCTATTTAAAACATAATTCTACCCTATAAGAAAGTAAATTTGAAATAAAAATATAAAAATGAAATTTTTTAAACTTCGTAACATCATAAAGTGTTGAACTTCATAAAGAAATTAGTATACGAATGTAAATCTATTAAAACAAACCATCGATTTCACCATCTTCGTTAACTTCGACATTCATGAAACCACAATGAGTTGGTAAACCTGGAATCGTTTGAATTTCAGCGGCCAATGCATATAAGTAACCAGCACCAATGGAAGCTCTAACATCTCTTATTGGGAAAGTGAAGCCAGTTGGAACACCTTTCAAGTTAGCATCGTGTGATAAAGAGTATTGAGTCTTAGCTATACAGATAGGTAAGTTACCGAAACCTTGAGCTGTGTAGGTTTCAATTTTCTTTTTAGCTTCAGGAAGAAACTCAACTTCTCCTGCACCGTACATTTCCTTTGCGATGGCTGCAATCTTGTCTTCAACAGATGGAGCAGTGTCATATAAGAATTTGAAGTCTCTCTCAGCCAAATTACTGGCTTCAATAACACCCTTGGCTAAATCAACAGCACCCTTACCACCTTCTTCCCAGTGGTTAGATACAATAGCATCTACAGCACCAGCCTTCAATGCTTCTTCTCTAATAATTTCATGTTCTTTATCAGAATCAGAAGACATCTTGTTAATGGCAACAACAACTGGTAAACCATAGGCCTTGGCGTTGGCAATATGCTTACCTAAGTTAGAACAACCCTTTCTTAACAACTCAGTGTTTTCTTGAGTATATTCTGGAGCTAATGGAGCACCGGCCTTTACTTCTGGGCCACCACCGTGTACCTTCAAAGCACGAACGGTAGCAACAATAACAATAACATCAGGAACTAAGCCAGAAGAACGACACTTAATATTAATGAATCTTTCACCACCCATAGTGAAATCGAAACCGGCTTCAGTAACAACATAACCCTCTTGTTCTCTTCTTTCTTCTTGAGATAAACTAGAAGAAGTACCAGCTAATTTCAATGCCATCTTATCAGCTAAGATAGATGAAGCACCAATAGATATATTAGCAAATGGACCAGCATGAACGAAAACTGGAGTACCTTCCAAAGTTTGCATAATATTAGGTTTGATAGCATCCTTTAACAAAGCAGTTAAAGCACCAGCACAACCAATATCTTCACAGGTAATTGGAACACCAGCCTTAGAAGAGGCAATGACCATCTTACCTAATCTTTCACGTAAATCTTCCAAAGAGTTAGCTAAAGCTAAGATAGCCATACATTCAGAAGCAACTGTAATATCGAATCCAGTCTTTCTGGTAAAGCCTCTTTCAGTTGGAGCTTCTCCAATTGTAATTCCTCTTAAGAATCTGTCATTACAATCAACAACTCTTCTCCAAGTAATGGTTTCTGGGTCAATGTCTAATCTGACAAATTTAGAGATTTCTTCTTGGGTTAAGTCATCTGGATTAGTCTTGTCAATATTTAACTTTTCTAATCTTCTTAACATACATGGAGAAAACTTTCTGGTACCCTTCTTAGCTGGGACTAATCTCTTATATAATGGACCATCCTTTTGTGTTGATTCGTGGAACATTCTTGTATCAATAGCAGCCGCTAATAAGTTATTAGCCATGGTGATAGCATGGATATCACCAGTAACATGCATGTTGAATTCATCCATAGGAATGACTTGAGAGTAACCACCACCGGCAGCACCACCTTTAATACCAAAGGTTGGACCCATGGAAGGTTGTCTGACGTTAGCAAAAACATTCTTTTGCAAGTGAGCACCCAATGCTTGCGCTAAACCAACAGTTGTTGTTGACTTACCTTCACCCAATGGAGTTGGAGTAATACCTGTAACCAAAACATATTTTCCGTTAACCTTGTTTTCTAAACGTTTCAAGATGTCTAAAGAAACCTTTGCTTTGTAGGCACCGAATGGCTCCAATTCGCTATCTAAAATACCAGCTTCTTCGGCAACTTCAGTGATCTTTTTTGGTTCTTGAGCTCTAGAAATTTCATAATCAGATGGAACTGGAGTTTGTAAGTTTAATTTCAATGGATTTGTGAACTTTGGAGTTTCATTATTCTTGGAGTAATGTCTTTTGGCTGCAATAACGACGTTCTCCAACAAAGAAGCAACAGTCATTGGACCAACTCCACCTGGAACTGGAGTTATTAAGGATGCCTTGGCAGAAGCGGATTCAAATTCAACATCACCTACCATTCTGGATCCAGATTTCTTACTGATATCTTCGACGAAATTAGTTCCGACATCAATAACAACTACACCTTCTTTTAACCACTTACCTTTGACAAATTCGGCTTGGCCAATAGCAGCAACAACAATGTCAGCTTGAGATAAGAATAACTCGAGTTGTTGTTGTGGGGTCTTGGAGTGAAGAGTAGTAACAGTAGCATTGGCCTTACTTAAAAGGCTAGCAATTGGCTTACCAACAATATCAGATCTACCTAATACAACTGCATTGGCACCAGCAAGTTGAACTTTAGATTGTTCCAATAATTCAATTATACCCTTTGGAGTGCATGGTAAGAATAATGGATTACCGCCCTTTTTGGCTAATTCACCGACGTTGTAAGGACCAAAACCATCAACATCCTTATCAGCCAAGACAGCAGAGGTAACCTTTGCTTCGTCTAAATGTGCTGGTAATGGCAATTGAACTAAGATACCGTCAACAGCTGAGGAGTTGTTCAACTTTCTAATATGAGATAACAACTCAAATTCAGTGATATCTTCTGGTAAGTTGATGATTTCACAGTCAATCGAAGCTTCTTGGGCTGCCTTTAATTTCATTCTAACGTAAGTGCTAGAATCTTGTCTACCGCCAACTTGAATGATCGACAATTTTGGTTTGAAATCGCTGTGCTTGGCTTGAATTTGATCAATTTCGCTATGAATTCTAGTACGGATCTGTAAAGCTATAGCTTTACCATCGATTAATTGAGCACCCATTTTAATACAATTATAAAATGAAGTACAACCTGCTAAAGAAATTTCTAAAAGTAAAAAGAAAAAATTTTACCAACTTTCCACTATATACGTCGTCTATGATTCATTATCAAAACGTTGACTCGCGAAAAAAAATATATCCCGAGTCGCTTTCACCTATACGAGCTAATATTAAGATACTTATTTTACACACTGAATATAAAATAGTAGAATAGATTAGAAATATATATATTCAACGACGAATAGGATATGATCGTATTTATTATATAACTTCTTCATAACGAATCCTGGAGGTTTTTCATTGACTCAATCGAATCAATTAGAGTATTTTGCATCTTGTATTTTGAATTGATACCCTGCAAGACATCACCTGGACCAAGATTTATAATGTTTGTTATTCCATTCTCCATTAGGAACTCCATAGAGTTAACCCATTGTACTGGCTTTGAATTTGCTGCAATGGTTGATTGCATGAAGTCATTGATTGGTTTACCATTGAGATTTCCTATTATAGGAGTTATTGGTGATTTTAAATTAACAGGTGTAAGTATATTGGATAATTCCTCCTCTATAGGTTGTAATGCCATGCTGTGAAATGGAATTTTCACTGGTAACTGTATTGATCTTAGAATAAGCTTCTTTTCCGAATTTATAGATGCTACTAACTCTTGAATACCAGCGAGTTTTCCAGATAAAACTATCTGCTGGTGGGAATTTACATTTGCTAAGTAATCAGATGTCTTTCCTAGAATTGTTTCAAAATTAGTTGGTTTAAACATTAAGGCTACCATTCCATATTCATCAGATTTAAATAGGTTTTCCATGAGTTGGCCACGCTTGCGTACTAAGTTCAATGCAGTTTTATAATCAATTACACCTGCTAATAATTGGGCTGTATATTCGCCAAGTGAATGGCCCAATAAGTAGGTTGCATTTTCCACTAAATGGACATTGAATTCTTGTTTTAGGATTTTATTTATTACAAAAGTTGTCGTCAATATCGCAGGTTGTGCATTGGAAGTGTTTATTAGCCATTTTTTAGCAAATTCTGGAGAAGGATCAAATAACTTTTCACTAAATTTTTCTTGTAGCACTTCGTCTGCCTCATCTAATATTGATTGAAAATGTTTTCTATACTGTTCGTATGGTCTTAAAATACCCGTATATATCAGCCCTTGACCAGGACATGTAATTGCATACTTTTTAGAGTAGCTACGTCTACCTAGTTGATATATTTTACTCTTCATGTTGCCGTTAATAATAATTAAATACGACCTTATTTGAATTTTTTCTCGCTATCTGCAAGTGGATTCCCGTTAGTAGTATATAACCCCATACTATTTGTATTACAGCTATCACTATTAACGAGGGTTCTATAATTTGGTTAAGCTGAAGCTTTGTAGAAAATGGTTCTATTTGGATAGTAGAGATATAGCCTCTGTTTATTCTAGTATATTTAAAACATGGCACTATCAATTCATGACCTGCATGGCCCCTTAACTACAGAGAATGCTGGAGCTGCACCGAGGAGTAGTAAGCAATATTTCCGCCTGTCGCGCAGCCTGTTCTGCGACCAAGATAAATTTGGCAATTACCATTCGCAGTTGGTCGCGCTTAGGCACTATTTATGATTTCCACCTTCGTCGATGATAATGTACACACCAATTTCTGGATTAGTTCAGTTTAGGCACGTAGAGTTAAGAAGATTATAAATATGCTGAATCATATTAAACCTGATACAAATATTATCAGTAGGTTGTTAATATAAATCATTATTGAACCTGGTATAAATATTTTCACACGATTGTTAATATGAATCATTAATAGATCGTGAATATTGTAGTCTTTTGACGTCTCTTGGTAGTATGTTGCGAAATTGTGGACGATATTATCCCGTAAATCTTAGAGATGACTTTTCACTACCTCGCACTGGGTGGTCGGATAGGGGGGGCGTCGACACATTCCTCGTTAATTTACACTGAGATTTTTGTATTTCTTCCTACACTTTTCGCTACTTGTTTACACTAAACACTATTAATACTTTTGCCCTATATGACCGATGTTAAATCCGCTAAAGATGCCTTAGTCGCATCTCTCTTTGAATTATCCAAAGCTGCACAAGATGCTGCTGGTGCCACTGTTAACTTTTATAAAGCTACTTCCCAGGAAGGTAATGCTGAATCTTTAAATAACTTGGCCAACACTTTAAATGCCATCGCTGCTAATGTTGATTCTCCAGCTACCGACTCTAAATCTGCAATTGCTGCTCCAAATGGTGAAGCCGCTGCCACTGACGCTTCTGTTGATAAGAAGAAGAAAAAGAAGGTTGCAAGAGACCCAAATGCTCCAAAGAAGCCAATCACTAAATACTTCGCTTATTTGTTCCATACTCGTGAAGAAATCCGTGAAGAAAGAAAAAGAAAGGGTTTACCAGCATTGTCTGCGGTTGAAGTAAACAACATTGTCAGAGAACGTTGGGAAACAATTTCTAAAGAAGAAAAGGCAAAATGGGAAAATAAATATGCTGATGAAATGAAAGAGTACAAGAAAGTTATGGCTGATTATAAAGCTGGCTTAGCAGAACTGGAAGCTAAAAAGGAAGAACTTGAGAAGAGCTCTAGTGATAGTGAGGTCCCAGAAGAAGAAACCAAGGCTATTGAACCACCTGTTTCTACTGAAAGCTCAAAGAAGAAAGAGAAAAAGAGAAAGTCTGAGAAAGGTGATAAAGAAAAGAAAGAAAAGAAATCTAAGAAATAGATCATGATCTATGAATTTACTTAGTTTGAAATAATTGTTTAGTTCTTGTTGGCTGCTTTGTAAAATATCAGCTAATGGCCCAGCTGAATGTGAATTATATATTATGTATTTTTTAATCACTCACTGTATTACTGTTTATATATCTTAAATATATTCGATTATTAAATAAATGAATATGAACTACAAATACTATACATTATGATTTTAATGACCCTTTTTCTTTTGTTTAGTTATATGAGCACGTAAAACCTTTTGTCTATCACGTAAAGATAATTTCTGTTTACCTTGAACAGATTTCTTATGAATCATCATAACAAAATTCTTCTTTCTAGCCTTCTCCTTGTTAGTAGTAGAATGTGGAGCTTCTCTCTTACCCTTTCTAGAACCGAACTTTTCACGATCTTCCTTTCCTTCTTTAGCAAGTGCAATTCTTTCTTCACGCAACAATTTGTATTTAACTTTACCAACTAAAGTAGTTGAATCAACTTCATCTTCATTCTTTTGCTTGCCTCCTAAAATCTTCTCTACACCAGCTTGGGTTCTTAATTCCTCTAATTTCGCAAAATCAGCTGGTGTCAAAATTCTACTACCTAATAACTCAGACATAGCCTTCTCAACATCCATAGCGCTATCCTTGGCTTCTGTTGAATCTGTTTTAGCCTTCTTGGTTGGTCTCTTATTTTCTTCGTCGTCATCCTCTTCGTCAGAAGATAAGTCCAAATCAGAAACTTCATCTTCCTCTTTTTCACCAGCATCATTCTTCTTTTTCTTCTTCTTGTCGGACTCATCTTCGCTATCTGAGTCTGAAAGTGAGACATTATATTCCTTATCGGAATCAACATTAACCCATTCACCTTCAATATCATCCGCATCAAATTCTTCATCAACTTCCCAATCAGCATCGTTGTCATCATTGTCAGCTAATCCTTGCTCCTTTCTCCATTTTGCTAATAACTCAAGACCTGGAATAGAAGTAACAGTGGATTCAACACCGAATTGAAGAGGTCCCTTCTTTTCACCACTTTGTAACTCCATACTAGCAGTCTTACCTCTATCTTTCCTACTCAATAATTCAGGTGCAACCTCTCTATATAATGAAATTAAAGATCTAGCTGCCATCATAACAGCCTTTGCTTTCGATCCCTTATATTCAGTTAAATCTTGTAATAATGGTGCGTCAATAGATAATGGTGCTCTGGATAAAATTTCTCTAATTGTATTAATACCAGCAGATGCTACCTCAGCAGCAACACCATCACTAACAAACTCATCGGCAATTTTACGAACCATAGTAGCAATTAATTCTGGGGGTACTAAATCATGCGATGCTTGTGCGGAAGCAGCCATAACTTGGGTGACATTTCTTTGCTTTGGTGTTAAGTATTTTAAAAAGAATGAGTAAATACCCAATACTGATAACTTGTGAGTACCAATCATTCTAGAAATTAAATTCATGAACATAATCTTTTGATCTAAATCAAATCTATTAGAATTCTTTCCACTTAAGTGTGTTTCAAATAATGATTCAGCAAATCCTTGTGGATCTCTTAATAAATGAATAGCTGAGAAATTTAAATAAGTAGCAGAGTGTTTAGCACCATTCTTCTTTTTTATCAGCTTAGCTGCAGCTTCTAACTTTCTTCCTCTTTTTGATGATTTCTTGTTCATTTGCATCTTATGTTTCAATGAATTAATGTCAATACCATCATCAGACGAATCTTCTTCAAAATTCTCTTCTCTTTCTTTGTCAGCTCCTAAGAAGAATTTAACACCAGAAATTGCCACCTTTGCGTCGGGATGCAATGCTGCCTGAGACATTAACTCTACTGTTCTAGAATCATCCCAGATACCTCTTCTCCATAATTCTCTGGTAAGCTTTGTAGCCCATAAACCTTGTGAGTCTCTTTGTTCGAGTAAATTGAAAAGTAATGCTTGTGTAGATCTATTTAATTTTTGGTTTTTTGCTCCAGTATTAACGGATTTGAGAAGTGAAATTAACGTGCTATAAATCTGATGTCTTAAAGCTTTTACATGCTGACCATTAGTGGAGTTAGCATTACTATACGCAGTCAATAATGGAAATATAGTTTGAATAAGTGACTCAGATGTGATAATATCTTTATTTCTTAACATAGTCAAGCACTGGATAATTTTTTCTCTCAAATCTGGTGATAAATCTCTATGGTTATTCAAAAGAATGTTCTTTAATTCGTCAGGGAAATTAGCTGTCTCCTTTGGGTAACAAGAACAAACAGCGGAGACGAAACCAATTAGATCGCCAAATTCACTACCTTTGTCTGCAACCGATGGGTTCATTAAAAAAATATCTCTTAATGATTCATAGTGAGAATATTGTTGGACAAATTCTTCATGATATGATTCAGGGTCACGACGTACAACATTCTGTAATAATATGATATTAGTTGGCAAGATAGCAGCTCTTCTCTTTTTACCCATTTTGATTTATATAGAAGCGAAAATATAATAGAAGCTCCACAAGTTTTTTTTCATCTCATCCCTTCCTCATGATCGATCCTGCACATTACATATATTTTAATTACTACTTATCATTATCTTATATTAAATCCCTGTATACCTATATCCCATTCTTAGATGTATCATCAAAAAGTTCACCGAGAGTAGCATAATTAATCTTCTTCGAGAATGACTTTTTCGAGAGCATGATTTTAGCACTATCAGCAGCAGTTAATGGTTCTCCAGTGTTTTCATCAACTCCAATGCCAGCCAAGGCATCATTAAGGCCCATCTCATTTACCAAATCACCTCCTAAACCAGAAGCTCTATTTTGACGTCTTTTCTTGCGAGTTGTACCAGAAGTATTACCAGTAAGTTCATCTGCCTCTTGTTTCAAACGTTTCTTCTCTTGCTCGATGAGGAACTCGTGGTTAAGACCTGTCCATAAGCGTTCCTTCAATTTAAACTCTTCTTGGCTTAGTTTAAATTGGTCAAGTTCTTCATCATCTAAGTCATCGAAAACTTCAGGATCTGACGATATTTTTTCCAACAAATCTTGAGTTTTGGGTAAATTTTTCACTAAATTACGTGGTCTATCCAATTGAATGCGAACTTGTTCATCATCTACACTTTGAAGCTCTGATGGCGTTAGATACATAGAATTCTGTAAATTCTTCTTTTGAGAATTTATAATTCTAGACAATTGGTCTGAGATTTCTTTCTCAGATAAATCACAGTCTTTTAAAATCGATTTTAATAATTTGTCCTTCTTTGCCTGTAAGCTCTTTTCCTTAATTGCATCACCTACTTCGTCTTCATTATCACTTCCAGATTGGTTATCATTACTCGCGGAAGTTATTTTTTTGAGACTCTTATCTTTTGCTTTCAATTGTCTTGCTAATGTCACTTCTAATTCTCGATTCCTATCAAAAGAAGGAGGATTTGAATTTTCCGTTTCCAATGACTCTCTAAACAGCTGAACAGATAATTCACCAGACTTCGTCTTCTTAAATTCATTCAATCTTCTCTGTAATGTTTCTTCTGCAACATGGGCAACGGCCACAATTTCAGCATGACTTCTTCTAAAATTATTCATCCTAGCAGCTAGCAAAACACAAGCACCTGCAATACCAGCCGGCCTTCTACCTTCATGTATCCAATCGTTGGCCATTCTTTGTGCAAGTTTAACCGCATCTTTGATGACCTTTCCGCTAAGTTCTTTAAAATCCAATTTTTCAGCAAAATGCTGTATAAATAATGATGGATCAGCTAAAGGTAATGACGTTATGTGTAATAATTTAACCATTTTTAAGAATGTGGCACCTAATGAGTATACTGATATCTGTAGGCGTGAACTGAAATCTATAAGCATATGATGAGTTTTTTCTTTTCTACATGCAACATACAAACATGCCGCAAGCACATTCTGAGACCGCCTACCTTGTACGAAGTTATTTGTTAGTGCTAATTTAAACCACTCTACTGCTGCATCAGAAATATAATCAGGAATCTTCAATGCAGTAGCGATCTTTTTTATCTTGTTTTTACCATTAGCAATGGTTTGCTCTTTACTTTCCATAGAACTTTGCCTTCCCCCAAATGTAGCTCTAGCCTGGTCAGCCCCAACCATTGCACCTTGTACCATAGCTGCTCCTGATGATGATTCACCAAACTGCACCTCACTGACAATTGGATTTTCTTCTTGAACTGTACCACATCTTAAACATGAAATATCCCCAGCAGCAGTGTATCTATCTACTGCAAGAGATTTATGCCCACAGTTTCGACATGCTTTATTTTTGGCTGCTTTAGTAGACATCTTATCTTAGTTAGGAATTCTTTTATCATAACAAAGAATTATTTTTCTGATATTAGATGTGAAATATCTCGTCACCGCACGACCCAATTACTGTATTTTAGTCTTCACTGATAAAGTAGAATATAACTGAGTTGAGATATGTCCCCTAATAGAAATAACTTGGAAGATAGAGGGGTAATGCCTCCAGAAGACGATACTGATTCTGATAGATCTACTATGGATCAAGAAATAATACCATATACAAGAGATACTTGTAACGATTCAAATCTGCAACGAGCCCTAAATTTAGAGTCTGCAAATGAGAACCTGACATTACTTCATACTTTTCCATACACCCTCTTGATGAAGGTATCAACATCAGAACCAAGAGATTTGTTACAACTGGAAAGGACGTGTTTGACATTTGTCAGATTGGCATCTTCGCTCTTCTTTACTGCTCTCGGAATTATGCTTAACTTCAAATTAGATACTTCAGGTGGAAGTCAAAAGAGTAGTTCTACTTTATTTTCGGTGACAGTGTCTTTTATCTTATTGGGATTAGGTTTTGCTGCTTTAGTCATTTCTGGAATAGATTATTTTATCACCATTGATCGATACGCAAAGCACAAGATAGATACCTATAACTTTACTAATTTTTCTACTGTGATTTGTATGACATGCATTATAATTACCTTGATGGGGATATCTATAAGTCTAATAGTAGAGGAATATTTAATTTCTACATAAATGTTATCATTTTCTTACTTTCTTAGTTTTCTCAATTTTGATGTCCTTGCCATGTTTACGCTTTTGAGTTTTTCTCTTCTCTCCAAAGTTTTCCTTATCCATCTCCAGTAAAGCTTCTCTCTTTGCAACACTTGTTGGATTCAATGATTGTTTAATAACTTTATTATCATCAACATCTTCCAAAAGTTCCATCTTTTTATTAATCCTTTCTTCAATTGACTCAATTCTTGTGATATCTTTTTCGGTGATAATCGATACTGAGGTACCCTTTCTACCAGCTCTCGCAGTTCTACCAACTCTATGAATAAAATCATCTGGATCTGCAGGTATATCGTAATTTATTACTAATTCAACGGTAGGAATATCAAGACCTCTGGATGCAACATCAGTAGCAATAAGTATTTTTGCAGCACCAGCCTTGAAACGATGTAATGAGTTAGTTCTTTCCGTTTGGGGCATTTCAGAATGGAGAGACGCAACTCTGAATTCTAATTTCCTTAAAGTTCTTCTGAGAACCTCTGCTGTGTGAGTTCTATTAACAAACACAACAGCAGTAGAATTCTCAAAATTAGATCTCAATATACTATCAAGATATGCTTCCTTAACATACGATGGGACAAATACGTATTTCAATGCTAAAGTAGAAGGAATGGCAACTTTATCGGCAGATTCAACTTCATGAATAAATACAGGAAGTTTTCCTTTCTCCACGGGTTTGTCTTTTAATGCTCTAACGGCATCAGTTACTGTAGCTGTGAACAATAATGTTTTTCTTTTATTTGATGGTGGAAGAATGCTAAAACATCTCTCTAAGTCACTGCCAAAACTATTGCTGAGAAGCCTATCTGCTTCATCAAGTACCAAATATTTTATTCTCTTCAATCCACCTACCGTATCTTCACCACTGTTTAATATGTGATCTGCTAATCTACCTGGAGTAGCAATAACAAAGTGTGGTCTACTTTGTAGCTCTAATGCTTGCTTGATAATATCTTCACCTCCAACAATAACGCTAATTTTAATATTCATCGATGCTCCTAAAGCAGCAAATTGCTCAGCAATTTGTAATGCCAATTCTCTTGTAGGCGTTAATACTAACCCAAAAATTCCAAAAGGATCGACTGACCACTCAGTAAGCATTGGCAGTGCAAATGCTATAGTTTTACCACTACCTGTCTTAGCTCCTCCAATACAATCATGACCATCAAGAATTTTAGGTATACATGCTGATTGAATCGATGTAGGTGTGTAGATTTTCATAGCATTTAACGACTCAGAGAGCCATTTAGCTACCCCCAAATCTTCAAACGACATACTTATAATTAGGTATATATATCTAATGTACTACAGCTCAAGATATTAGAATCAATATAGGGCATCGAGCGGCGCATTAAACCAAAAATTTAAAAATTTATTGATAGACTGTATAAAAGCTAGTAGTGTGTTATACAAAGAATTGCATCCATTAGCTAAACAGATATCAATGTTTTTTAATTGTGGTTAACCATTGCTAATCACCCTCAGCAGCGTATTATAGATGAAATATTTATTATTCTGCTCAGTCTGATTGTTTATCGGTAGTCCTAAATTGTCATTGATTCTTGATGGTAACTGGCATTGCTATCTATTCCAAATGAAAACATTTTTGATTACTTAAATAACCAAAAGAATACGAATCCTCCTTTAAAATAGGCGAATAATTAATTCAGTCATATATATTAACAATATTCTCAACTGATATACCTATTATTCCCATTATTTATCTCTTTTTAGTGGAAAGATTAAAAGAAGACTGAAAATTTCAGGGTTTTGGTGTTCTGAATTATATATTTCAATCTTACTTATATCAAGTTGGAATCATTTAATAAGAATTTTATTTGTAATTTCTATAAGTTATATTAACTTTTTCATTGTATTTTCTAGTGCTGGAACTAAATTATTGCAACACTTTTCGCTCATATTATTCACGTGAGACATCTTTTTTATTTTGGAATTTATTGTATGTAATTAGGCAACATACTGGAAATGAAAGCCATTTTACCTTATTCCAGACTTATAACATGGGCCAGTTCTCGCCGTTGTTTTAACAGTAGTTCTTTGTTAAAACTGCAAAATGAAGGTTCGGATTTATGGCTAGATCAGCTTGATCCAGAACCAACAGAAGAAGAAGAAAATTTCACTAGAAAGAATTATAAAATTATTAAATTAGAAGGAACAGATTCACTTCCAGGAAGGAAAGAAGTACTTGAAGATGTGTTGACTTATAGGAATTTGGGTGAAGATGAATTAGGTTACAGCAAAAAGTTGATATCTCTAAAGGATTATTTTTTGGGAAATGACCACCATACTCATAACGTCTTTAACGGTTACAGTAGATACAAACAAGGAAGAAAATCCGAGCAAAGAACATTTGTGGATCTTAAGTTGATGAGACTTAAAAGTGGTAAAGGGGGAAATGGAGCAGTTTCATTTTTCAGAGATGCATTTAGACCAGTTGGCCCTCCAGATGGTGGTGACGGTGGACAAGGTGGTAATATATATATTCAAGTTGTTGATAATCTCACTTCTCTTCATAAAATCAGACGTAGTTATGAGGCTAAAAATGGTTCATCTGGTGCCGGAAAACAATTAGATGGTAAAACTGGTGAAGATATAATTATAGAAGTTCCAGTCGGTACCACAATACGTTGGATTCCAGACCCTCTAGAGCTTAGAAAATATCTTAAAGAAAATCAGCAAGATCTCCTGGAAATAAATCTAGAATTATCTACCCAGGATAAAGATATTCAATTGTTAAGACAAAGTTTCAAGCCTGGGTTTGGATGGATTTTCAAAGAAAGAGATGAAGAGTATCACAGGGAGAGGGATTATTTTAATGAGCTTAATGAAAGAGTTAAAGATTTTGATAAAGAAATAATTGATGAAGAAATTTTTGAAGATAGATTTCCAATTTTAGGAATTGACTTTGATAAGCCGACGACCAAGCCATTTTTATTGTTAAAGGGTGGTAAAGGAGGTATGGGTAATATGCATTTCTTAACAAATGATATCAGAAACCCTAGGTTCAGTAAGAGAGGAAGAGAAGGTTTAACTGAATTTTTTTTACTTGAATTAAAGTTAATTGCTGATCTAGGACTAGTAGGTCTTCCAAATGCAGGTAAATCGACGCTTCTTCGTGCAATCTCTAAGGCAAGACCTAGGGTTGGGCATTGGGAATTCACTACGTTACAGCCTACCGTTGGTACCATATTCACTACTATTGACAAGGATCCATTCACAGTTGCAGATATTCCTGGTATTATCAAAGGCGCATCAGATAATAAAGGAATGGGACTTGACTTCCTTCGCCATATTGAGAGATCTGGAGGGTTGGTTTTTGTAGTTTCTTTAGAGTCAAAGAATGTTGTTGATGACTTAAACATATTAATTGACGAGGTGGGACCTAAGCGGATGAAAGATAAAAAAGTCTTAGTGGTTGCAACTAAGGCTGATCTCACAGAATCAAATGAATCATATGAACCCCTCAAGAATTTCGTTGAATCCAAATCCTGGAAAGTCATACCAGTCTGTGCTATAAAGGGACATAATATAGAAAAGTGTATTAAGATGATGAGTGAAATTGCCCGTACTCCGATGTGAAGCTAGAGTTCATATAACATAATCTAAAAATAAATCAATGACTTATATTTTCCATAGAATTTTACTTAGCCACAACTTTATGAAGGTTGAGACATATTTATTGGATGAAAATCTGGAGGTATTGGTTTGAAGTCGTTATACTCCAATTTGAAGCTACGTTTGATCTTGTATATAATATTACACCCAAATTGCCATATATTGAATCGCTCAATCTCTATTACGAAGCTAAGGTTCATCTTGTATATAGTATAATATATGTTGCCGTATCTGTTACCTTTTATTTAGAGAACTGTATTTAGTTTATAAATGAAATTTAAATACTCCATTATGAAATGAAGAAGTCTAGGTTCATATCGTATATAAATATTCATATATCTATATGGTGGTTATTAGCCAGTTATAGTATGATTGTTGAGAGATAAACACTGGAAAAACCACTACTATTAGTTTCCTTAGTTAGTTTCCTTAGTACATTTATATGCATTCCAGTCTTGTAGAGCCGTAGAGCTTTATGTATGTCTGAGCGTATTTTTTGCGTTTTTCGAGAAACCTGAGCATTGCATTATTTTAGGGTATGTGTTCATAATTATATTAACCAATGTGGGGATTCAATGGCCACAGATATACGCACGTTTGTAGATATTTCAAAAAGAATACTCTCGTTCTTTGTTCTTTTTTTTTTCCTTCACTTAGCATTCAACCCCTTGAAATATAAAGTTATGGTTCTCCGCGCATTCATGCATGGAAAAAATTTAAGACGGGACGTAAACTTAAAGTTTTTTGCCTGCCAAGGTAACATTTTATAAATCTTGACTCATGCACAGATTGGACTTTATCAATATAAAATACCATTAGTTGCTTGCATCTAATATTACAATCTTTTTTCAACAATTTTTATAGAAACCAAAGACTGAAATCATATAAGTTATGATTCAACTGATTTCCTATTGTTCTTCAGTATTTCACGATAGATCTTCTTTTAAAAGACTTATATTTAGTGACATGACAAATGAAATTACTAAAACTCTACTTCCTGGAAGTTTCGGAAGACTTCTGTATTCAGCAGATACTCAATATCATCAAGAACAACCATTTGTACCCAATATGGAGCGGTTTAAATTTTTATTGGTTGATGATAATATTATCAATCTAATGATTTTATCCAGAGTTCTTAAGAAGATATATCCTAATGCAATTATAGACACTACACAGAATTCAGGAGTGGTGATAGATATGGTGAAACAGATATCATATGACACAATATTTTTGGATATTGAAATGCCAGTTATGTCAGGAACTGAAATAGCTTCAATTATTAGATCAGAAGATGGATTAAGTCATATCCCATTGGTGGCAGTTACTTCGAAGTGTCATATAAATGATATACAGCTATATGAAAAGATAGGCATTGATATTACATTTGCTAAACCACTTAATGTAAATTATAACAATCTTCTAATAGATATTAACGACGCAATTAAAACTAGAAGACAAATATAACGATGTAATATCATAATGACTGAATGAAGAAATGCAATGAAAGGATAGAAATAATAAATGTATACTAAATATTATTATGTATAATAAATGAATCAATAATCATACCTCTTAAAATGATTTCCTGTAGTATATTTTGTGAGAAACTTATGATTCATTAGTTCGATTTTGTACTTTATGGCATGTTTCAATTACCATAAATAAATTCTCACAGGAAAATATGCATGCTAATTTCAAAAGGATACGCCCGTATATGCGCCCACAATAAGGACAAATAGAAGTATGATCACGTGTATTAATCCCTATATTGTTGCATTCCCGAGTGTGTCAATAAATCAGTTATCTATGTCAATACTTCCTATTATAGTTAGATTCATCATGCTTTCAGCAATTATTTCTTACATCATTATTATTATTATTATTATTATTATTATTATTATTATTACAATCATTCATACTTTACTAAAAAACGTCTATTTTCTAATGATGCTCTATTAGAGAACTACTAGTCTTCAATTTTGTAACTTGTTAGGGATATCATGATAGGCCTCCATAATTTCTCAGCTAATAATAAGCTCGTATGGCGCAGTGGTAGCGCAGCAGATTGCAAATCTGTTGGTCCTTAGTTCGAACCTGAGTGCGAGCTTATTTTTTTGAGAATTATTTTGCCTATCTCTATTTGGGAATAGCTTCAAACAGTAAGCTAAAAAGACTGTCATTAAATTTTTTAAACGAAAGAGGTACTCTTTTGTTAATGTAAGACATTATGTAAAGTCTGAAAGAATGTTGGCTTAATTACAGTTAGAAAACGGTATTGTAGATTGCATCCGAATTATTTTCTGGATTACTAAAGAATATCTCAAAGAGTTGTAAATAACGATAAGATGGCAGATGGCAGTTTGATATCAATTGATTGGTTGGTTTAGAAAGACGAATTGGTTAGAAGAATTTAATGAATGGAATTAAATTGAATACTCAATATACAAAATTTTAAAAAATTTCTTAGAAAAAGCTTATATTAGTGAAAATCTTCAAAAATCTCTTGATTTAAACAAATCAATTTAAGAAAGATTCATCGTAAGTTACGATAAGAAAAACATATCATATATATAAGTATATATATCATTTAAGTTTGAAGCACCGTATGAATATATTGAATCTTATTTGTAAGAGCACTTCCTATTTGGGAATATTAATTATCTGCATCGAATGGCAAAAATAATGCGACTTAAGAAAAATCACAAGAACTTAATAATAAAAGAACCTATAGTGAAAATATGACTCGAAATAGTACTGTACTTATTCTTGATGAAAAGGAGGATTTCACTGAAACCTTTCTGAAAGATAGATTATCTGGATTCCTCCGTAGGTTAAATTTTGGCTTGAATGAGAAATATATTGAGATAGATAAGATAGTAGATACTATAGCTTTAGGGTTGCCAAGTACTGTCACTAAATCTCAGCTTTATGATATAACAGCCGAAACTATTGCTAGTAAGGTTATATACCATCCGGATTATTCTTTACTAGCAGGGAGAGTGGAGGCCCATAGAATACAACAACTAGTTGAACAAAGATTTAGTGACAACATTATAACTTTAAGAAATCACAAGAATAAGCTGACAAATAAACAAACTTCATTTATATCTGACAGGTTTTATAAATTAGTAATGAGTAATAGAGAAGCCTTCGATAAGATTATAGTTCCAGCAAGAGATTTCGATTTGTCATATTTTGGCTTAAAAACGTTGCAGAAATCGTATCTATTACATCGCGATACTGTTGTCTCGGAAACACCTCAATATTTATTTCTTAGAGTTGCAATTGAAATTCATGAGCATGATATCTCTAAAGTTAGCGAAACATATAATCTACTATCTGAGAGATACTTTATTCATGCCTCCCCTACGCTATTCAATGCTGGAAATAAATACAATTTCTTGTCCTCATGCTTCTTACTTGCAATGGAAGACGACTCAATAGATGGAATCTATAAAACATTATATAAGACAGCATTAATTTCAAAAGCTTCTGGTGGAATTGGCTTGCACGTTCACAACATTCGTGCTAGTGGGTCTTTTATATCCTCATCTAATGGCATGTCAAGTGGTCTAGTTCCTATGTTAAGGGTATTTAATAATACTGCTAGATATGTCGACCAGGGTGGAAATAAGAGACCTGGTGCATTTGCAATATATCTTGAACCATGGCATTCTGACGTATTTGAATTCTTAGATTTACGAAAGAATCATGGTAAGGAAGAGATGAGAGCAAGAGATTTATTTTATGGATTATGGATACCAGATTTATTCATGAAACGAGTGAAAGAAGATGGGGAATGGTCTTTGTTTTCACCTGATCAAGCTCCTGGTCTATCAGATGTATATGGAGAAAAATTTGAGAGTTTGTACCAAAAGTATGAAAATGAAAATATAGCAGTTAGAACCGTAAAAGCCCAAAAATTATGGCTAGCAATCTTGGAATCACAGATTGAAACTGGTGGTCCCTTTATGTTATATAAAGATGCTTGTAATGAGAAATCTAACCAAAAAAATTTGGGTACTATAAAATCATCAAACTTATGTTGTGAGGTAATGGAGTATTCCTCCCCTGAAGAAACAGCCGTGTGTAATCTAGGATCTTTAGGCTTACCTAAGTTTATTAAGTATGAGGATCGTAATAATGAAACTTTCGTTACCTTTGATTTTAAGAAATTGCATTCAGTAACCAAAGTATTAGTTGAGAATTTAGATAAAATAATAGATAGAACTGGCTATCCCATTGAGTCTGCAGAGAAATCTAATAAAAGACACCGTCCACTTGCAGTTGGTGTACAAGGATTAGCAGATTTATTTTTTGAGTTGCGTATTCCATTCGATTCTTTAGCTGCTAAAAAATTAAACATCCAAATATTTGAAACCATATACCATGCTGCTATAGAGATGTCTCTAGAATTATCTATTAAGTGGGGTCCTTATGATTCTTTTGAGAGTTCTCCTTCTTCCAAGGGGCTTTTGCAGTTTGACCTATGGAGTCACCAACCTTCATCTCTATACAATGATTGGGATAAACTAAAGAAGGACATTAAGGTTCACGGTTTGAGAAATTCTCTCCTTGTTGCGCCAATGCCTACTGCATCTACCTCTCAAATATTAGGGTTTAGTGAATGCTTTGAACCCTATACATCCAACATTTATAACAGGAGGGTTCTTTCAGGCGAATTTCAAATTGTAAATAAATATCTTTTGAATGATTTAATAGACTTGGGCCTTTGGAATTCGACTATGAGAAATAAAATTATATTAGAAGAAGGGTCTATCCAAAATATTGCAGAAATACCAGATTCTCTTAAGAGTCTTTATAAAACTGTATGGGAAATCAGCCAGAAAGTAATAATTGATTTAGCAGCTGATAGAGGGAAATTCATTGATCAATCACAAAGTATGAACATTTATCTCAAAAATCCAACTTTGGGGAAATTGACCAGTTGTCATTTTTATGCATGGGAGAAGGGATTAAAAACTGGAATGTACTATCTTAGAACTCAAGCTGCTGCTAAGCCAATTCAATTTACGTTAGACTTAGAAAACTTAAAAAGGGTAGAAGAAATGAGTCCCATTTCTACAAAAGTGATGAATAGAAAGAGGTATCTTGAAACCAGTACTGATGACAATGACAATGACAATGACAAGAACATAAAGATGACGAAGAAAAATGATGAAGAGGAAACAATAGATATATTTGACTCACGTCCCGTGAGTTGCAGCATAGACTTGCCTAATAATTGCGATTCATGCTCCGGATAATCATGTAAATATGTAATTTTATATTTGTAAATAGAAATGAATATGCAATATATAATGAATTGTACGAAGGTCCTGTTATCTGTTTCTCAGTAATTTACGATTTGCAAAATCTGCTACTTGTGAAAGTCCTTCTTTTGTCACAAATAACAATTTTTTATTCTTTTCAGACCAGAGTTGAACTCCAATCTCTGAGGCATAATTAGACAAAATATCAAATTCTTGCTGATTTGTAAAATCTTTGAATAAGTAGCCTTCAAAAGTTTGAATTCTATCTAATTCCAATTGCCATAATCTTATTTGATCAACAACAGTTGGTGGTAGGATTTCCAATCTATGTTGTGCTATTTTACCATCTGTAACTTGCTGGGACTGAGGAGCACCTCCAGCAGTGTTAATATTATTACTGGCATCAAATTCAACCTTTTTGTCCAATTTCTTCTTAGCTAAAAGTCCCATTTGAGGATGAGCATGTGTTTCTAAGAACTTTATTATTTGATCAGATGTAATACCATTATACAATGCACTTCTAATAGACTCTCTTGTTATTTGTCCACAAACCATATTGGCAAATCTTGTCTTTAAATGAACAAAAAGGTTTAAAACAGCAATTTCTAAAGGTGAATTTGTATATGCATATAGTTTAAAATTAGTTTCAAGAATAATCGAACCTCCTTTATTGCTTGACGTAATTTCTGGGTCTCCGTCTGCCGATTCTAACGCCTGATCCATTGCCATCGATGGTGACTTCAAAGCAGTTGAATCTGAAGTTAAAGTTGTTGCTAATCTTGTTGGGTAGAAACGCTCCGAATTATCTGATCTCTGGTATACCAAACCGTAATCTTTCAAATCAGCTAACATACTTATCTGGGTTGCACTTAAACTTGAAACAGTATAGTTTTTACCTAATTCTAAAGATCCTAAAATGAAAATAAAATTTAGAACATCAACAGGATCCATATTAAGATCCAGTGTCAAATTCAAATACTGCAAAAGCAATGTCCATATCTGAGCATTCATGTCTTGAAGTAAAAATTGGAATCCTGAATTTGTAATCCTCAAGTTTTTCGGACTAGTTCCTGATCCCTCCATTAGTCCACCCAGCTTTAAAAGTGATAGAACAGAGTTTGACGGAGTAGTAGTTAATTTTGTACCAACCATGAAATGTAAGATAGTCTCCCATTTTTGAGAAGCAAAAGAGTCCAAAAACTTGATATCAACCAACTGAGAATCAGGTGTGACACATAAGTTACCAAATGCATTAGCTGCTTGTGAACCAGTTAGACAATCACGGAAATTTTGTCTAAAGGTAGGATGAAGCCTAATATGAGATCCTCCACTGTCTTCTTCAATTAAGTGCAATGCTTTAAGTCTCTTTAATGAATCAAATTGGGACTTTCTAGAAGTTGGCTTACACCATTTGTCTAAATCTTTAATTCCCAATGGCTTTTCGTAAAAGATCATGGACATTATGTAGAATTTAGCCATTGGTGGAAGTAATCTGTAAATCGAAAGACATGTCGCCGGAGCTTCGTAAAGCTTAGATTGTATTGTATTAGGTAGCCCTTCTAGATATTCAATAACTGTAGTCTTGAACAAATTACTAGATGACATCGTTAACTATTGTTATATCACTTACCAGTAGATCTCATACAGAGCTTTCAATTGTAAGATAGTCGCTTACATAATCAAAATATTTCAATAAAAAACGAGAAGAGCTCTTGAATTTTTTGGATCAACTTGCATTAGTAAGGCTCATTCAATTCAATAATAAAGAGCAATGCCTCTTAAAAGGAAAGTAAGTGAAGTTGAACAAAGTTCATCAGGAAGTGATGAGGCTTTCCAAGACCTCCTTAGACCAGAATATAAAGGTAAGGGGTTGACAGACGAAATTAAGACTTCAGAAGATAAATGGAACTTGTTACCTGCTTTCTTAAAGGTTAAAGGTTTAGTAAAGCAACATTTGGATTCTTTCAACTACTTTGTAGATACTGATTTAAGGAAAATTATTCAAGCTAATGAGCTTGTATTATCTGATGTTGATCCAGAGTTTTATTTGAAGTATTTAGATATTAGGGTTGGTCACAAATCCTCTTCTTCTGCTGGTACAAAGGAGGTTATTCTTCCACCTCACGAGTGTCGTTTACGTGACTTAACTTATTCTGCTCCTATTTATGTTGATGTCGAATATACAAGAGGACGTAAAATTATTATGCACAAGGATTTGGAGATTGGGAGAATGCCAATTATGTTAAGATCCAACAAGTGTATTCTTGATGGTATCGATGAACAAAGGATGGCTTTGTATGAAGAATGTCCTTTAGATCCAGGTGGGTATTTTATTGTTAATGGTACTGAAAAGGTTATTTTGATTCAAGAACAATTATCTAAGAACAGAATTATTGTTGAAGCAGATGAAAAGAAGAATATTGTGCAAGCATCAGTTACATCTTCTACACATGAACGTAAGTCTAAAACATATATTATAACAAAGAATGAAAAAATTTATTTGAAGCATAACTCTATCAGTGAAGATGTACCGATTGTAATCATCTTGAAAGCCGCTGGTATTACATCAGATTTGGAAATTTTACAATTAGTATGTGGTCAAGATCCACAATATCAAGACTTATTTGCTGTGAATTTTGAAGAGGCTGCAAGATTAGAAATCTTTACTCAACAACAAGCATTGAATTATGTTGGTAAAAGGGTGAAAACAATTAGAAGAGCAGGTGCTCCGAAATTATCCCAACTTCAAGAAGGGATAGAAGCTATTGCCACTACTATAATTGCGCATATTACTGTTTCTAATCTTCAATTCCGTGAGAAGGCATTATATATCGCTACTATGGCAAGACGTGTTTTGATGACAATGCATAATCCCCTGATGGTTGATGATAGAGATTACGTCGGTAACAAGAGATTGGAATTAGCTGGTCAATTAATGTCTTTACTTTTTGAAGATTTGTTTAAGAAGTTTAATAGTGATTTCAAAGCCAATATTGACAAAATTTTGAAAAAGCCTAGCAGAGCCTCTGAATTTGATGCACTTTTATCTATTAATATTCACTCCAATAATATTACAATGGGTTTAAATAGAGCTATTTCCACAGGTAATTGGTCTTTAAAACGTTTCAAGATGGAAAGGGCAGGTGTTACTCATGTTTTATCTAGATTATCTTATATTTCAGCTTTGGGTATGATGACCCGTATTTCATCTCAATTCGAAAAATCCAGAAAGGTTTCTGGACCAAGAGCTTTACAACCATCCCAGTTTGGTATGTTATGTACCTCTGATACTCCTGAAGGTGAAGCATGTGGTTTGGTTAAGAATTTAGCATTAATGACACACATTACGACTGATGATGAAGAAGCACCGGTAAAAAAATTGTGTTACGTTTTAGGTTGTGAAGATATCCTAGCTATTGATTCTGCAACATTGCATATTGAAGGTAATTATGGTGTTTACCTTAATGGTACATTAATTGGTACTACCAGATTTCCTGGTAAATTTGTTAACGATTTCCGTAATCTTAGAAGATCAGGTAAAATATCTGCATTTATCTCAATTTATACCAATAATCACCAAAATAGTGTACATATTGCTACAGATGGTGGTAGAATTTGTCGTCCATTGATTATTGTCAAAAATAACAAGTCCACGGTTACTGCTGATCACTTGAAAAAATTACTAACTGGAAAATGGGTTTTTGATGATTTCTTGAAACATGGATTGGTAGAATACTTAGATGTTAATGAAGAAAATGATTCGTTGATTGCATTGGGTGAAGAGGATTTAGAACAACCAACCCAAAATATAACGCATTTAGAAATAGAGACATTTACCGTTTTGGGAGCTGTTGCAGGTTTAATTCCATACCCTCATCATAACCAGTCTCCTAGAAATACTTATCAATGTGCGATGGGTAAGCAAGCAATTGGAGCAATTGGGTATAATCAATTTAGAAGAATTGATACTTTGCTTTATTTGATGGTATATCCTCAACAGCCTATGGTGAAAACAAAGACCATCGAATTAATTGATTATGATAAATTACCTGCTGGTCAAAATGCTACTGTTGCAGTTATGTCTTATTCGGGTTACGATATCGAAGATGCATTAGTTTTGAACAAAGCATCTATTGATAGAGGATTTGGACGTTGTCAAGCCTTACGTAAAAATACAATCACTTTAAAGAGATATCCAAACCATACTAAGGATATAGTTGCAGGTATGAGAGTGGATGAAAACGGAGAGCCAATTTTCCCACACGCTGCATTAGGTCCAGATGGTTTAGGTGAAGTTGGTATGAAGGTTGAGAACGGCCAGGTTTACGTCAATAAATGTGTCCCTACTAATGCAGGTGAATCTGTATTAGGTGGCCCAGAGCAACCACAACAAGATGCAGAGAGTCACAGAGAAACTCCTGCTTTCTATAAAGCTCCAGAACCATCATATGTTGATCAAGTAATGATGTCCGTCAGTGATAATGACCAAGCATTAATTAAAGTATTATTAAGACAAACTAGAAGACCAGAACTAGGAGACAAATTTTCGTCCAGACATGGTCAAAAGGGTGTATGCGGTATTATTGTACAACAAGAAGATTTACCGTTCAATGATACAGGTGTAACTCCTGATATTATTATGAACCCACATGGTTTCCCATCTCGTATGACAGTAGGGAAGATGATTGAATTGATTTCCGGTAAAGCAGGTGTTTTAAACGGCTCTTTAGAATATGGTACATGTTTCGGTGGTTCTAAGTTAAAGGACATGTCTAAAATATTAGTAGAAAAAGGGTTCAATTATTCTGGTAAAGACATGCTTTATTCTGGTATCACTGGTGAATGTTTACAGGCTTATATTTTCTTTGGTCCTATCTATTATCAGAAGTTAAAGCATATGGTTGTAGATAAAATGCATGCTAGAGCCAGAGGTCCTAGAGCTGTCTTAACCAGACAGCCTACTGAAGGTAGATCCAGAGATGGTGGTTTGAGATTGGGTGAAATGGAGAGAGATTGTGTAATTGCATACGGTGCTTCCCAATTATTGTTGGAAAGATTAATGATATCATCTGATGCATTTGAAGTTGATGTCTGTAACACTTGTGGTTTGATGGGCTATAATAACTGGTGTACCACATGTAAGAGCTCCGAAAATGTCATTAAGATGACAATTCCATACGCCGCTAAGTTGTTATTCCAAGAATTGATTTCAATGAATATTGCCCCTAGATTAAAGTTGGGGGATGTTTTTTGATTAACCAAAATAGCATATAATCAACCACTCTATCAATACCTTCCTCTATAAAGATGTATATATTATGAAAGAATATTAAGAACAATTCCGTATTAAAACAAGTCGGTATTAACTCTAACATTGTATATATATTGCCTCATTGAAGGATGACAAAGAAGTGATAGTTGTTACATTGTTGTTTCATCGTCATTGTAAATTCTAAAAGTGGGTTGTCATTTAGTCTCCTGGTACAAAAAAGATGATCTATATTAAAAAACATGCGTGCCTAGGATTTTTTTATCACAAATTGTTATTTTGTGACTAAATATAAAGAGACTTCAGATTCCATCTGATAACAGGATTATCTCATCACTTTATGTTTCATATGGTTCAGTAGATGAGGATTATATACGACTATAGCGTAAAAATGAGGATTTTCTTAAGTTGCGTTGCAATTTTCTGTTTGATGACATGGCAGACTAAATCTGGAGAAACACAGATCAACCTTAAAGATGCGTTATATTTAACAAAAAATTCAATCAAAGAATTGAGGAAGCACTACAGAAACCCAGAAGTAAACCTTCTAGATAATGGAAATGGATTTAATACACTGAGCCATCCTTTAAATTATGAGACTGATATTCCCTTTAATAATGTTGTGAATACATTCTTCCCTGTGGACTGTCTTATTAAATACAATGAAGCAGCAAGGCCTGGGCAGTTGAAGAATTCTACTGAACATGAATTTCTAGGAAGATATGCTTCTTTTAGTCCTATAATAAATGAGGAAATCAATGGGCAATATCTGATATTCCCCAATAATGCATGCCAAAAATTAAATTCCAGTGATTATGAAGACTTTAATGGTAAAATAATTGTTTTGATGAGAGGAGGATGCACTTTTGTTAACAAGGTGTCTAATATTATTGAGGCAGATTTTAAACCTCAGGCTATCATTATTGGTAATAATGAGCCTAATCGCGGGCTTGTAAGTATGTACTCAAGTACGTATAATGAAGATGGGTCATTAGCAACTCCAATAATATTTATTACGTATGAAAGTTTTAAAATATTGGAAAACTTAGTTCCAATAAATAAAGAGCTAGTCATATTTACTGTATCAATCGGAGGATGGTTTAATATTATATTGTCGATGTCATTATCCCCCCCTCTATTAATTTTGATATTTTACATGCTTATTAAAGGGTTCCAATTACTTAAAAAAAGAGAGGTTAGCAGAATTAATAATAGGCTTGTTCGCAGCTTACCGGTATATGTGTATAATAAGTCACATTTAATTCTTTCTAGCCAATTACCGAATTATTTGAAGATAACTGGACAAGATTTACCAACTTCAGCACTTGCATCAACAGATAGTTTTAAAACTCCAGCTGAAAGTTCTGAAAGCTTACCATTAAAGCGAAGTCTTGTTTTGAACGGAGTAGATCTAACAGCTTCCGCCAATGCTCTTCACATATTACTCTCCCCCAACGACTTTTATCCCTCTTATAAATGTTCTATTTGTCTTGAGAAATTCAAACCTTTAGTTTCTAAGGTCTTGGTATTGGAATGCAAACACTTTTACCATGAAAGCTGTTTATCCAATTGGTTGATCAATTTTAAAAGAAGTTGTCCCTTATGTAACCAAAAATTCAAACATCCAGAAAATCCTTATCTTCTTGTGGATAGCACTACCAGTTATGGCGCAATAATGGATGATGTAGACCTTGAAGCCCAGATTTCCCCTACAGATTCTAATTCATACTCAGAAAATGTTAGTATTGATGAAAATGCTGTCAATGATGATTCTACGATGTCTTTGCCGATATACATTAATGGACACGAAAATAACAATACAAGTGAAATCACTACAAGTGAAACAAGTAATGACAGAGAAAGCAGATCAACTGACAGTGGGAGTGGCATGAGTGAATCTCAATCTTCCTACTTTAGCACAGCTAGTAAGTTCGAGTCTAACTCTTCTAATCGGTTTGTTAATTATTATCTGAGACCACTGCAAATTTTAGTAAGAATTTCATCCCAAAGTTCTCCTACTGCAATGAGTGAATTAAGTTCAAGTATAGATCTGGAAAAATTTGGAACTCCTGAAAATCATTTATCTGATCAGTCTTCAAGTAAATCAAGTGTGTCTACGATTTTACAGAGAGATAATTCTACGGATCTTGCTGGTACAAATGATAACAGGGCACTTGAACAAAGTGGTTCTAATGGCTCTCAAAATGGGAGCTCTAATGATGATGAGGATTATTTTGATGATATGGTTATGGCATAAATAGGTAAATATATAAAGTTAATGCATGTTAGAAACTCGGGGATACTCGGAATGTTTGCGTCATGTGACAGATTTTTTTATTCTCCACGAAAAGAACTTAAACCGTTCTTAATCTTTGATTTACAGATTAGCTGTACATTGATAGCATAATTATGGAACAGAGATTACCTAGTAATGAGTTCAGTGTCAAATCAGAAGAGAACCGTTCGGATCTTCATGGAAACCTGGATGAAAAGATAGATAACTCGTTCAAAGAAGAACAAAAGCAACAGAAAAAAAGAAAGAAGAAGGTCAAAATAGCATGTGTATATTGTAGAAGATCCCATATGATTTGTGACGACTCGAGACCATGTCAACGTTGTATAAAAAGAGGAATAGGTCATTTGTGTTACGATGAGCCTTCAAACTCCAAGCAAAGAAAGAAAGTTGCTGCATTAAAACAACAAGGTTCTCCAGATTCATCAAATTTGCAAAATACTTCAAATTCATTAGATCCAAATACGAATCTAACACCCGAGAACCCAGAGTTCCCTTTAAAACCTCAGCTTAAAGACGAAACCAACCAAATAAATTCCTTCAGTCAGTTTAATTTAAAACCCAATTCAGTGCTATCTCAAACTATACCTTATAATCAAGAACCATTTTTCTTCTCAGAGCATGCAGGTAGTGAATTTAGTTCGTTAAATGACTTCTTGTCAATGATAGATGACCCTGATCTAGTAAATGGAACATTAAATGATGAAAATGGGCAGAATAATGATAGCTTAATGCAGTATAGAATTAATAGCGACCTTCCTAATCCCAACATACAGGTAGATACAGCAGGATCTAAAAGTTTTCAACATGGGGAATCTTTAAAACTCGGTGATAATATGGGCAATCCTAAATTAACAAGCGATTCTTCGACTTCAATAAGTAATATATTGTCATTCACACCTAGCACAAATATGTATCCACAGACATTCACTAATACAGTTCCACCACAACAACATCAGCAACGGGTAGAAAACCCATCACAGGCTCAGGGTGAAGGTGAAAAGAATAATCTGTCTAATCAACCAGTTATCTCAGATTCAGCTAGAGACAAATTCTTCCTAACGGCTGCAGACCCAACAACTGAAATTTCGCCAGAAGAAAGATTAAAGCAAGTGATTAAAGCAAAATTAGAGGCTGGATTATTACAACCCTACAACTATGCAAAGGGTTATGCCAGACTACAAAGTTATATGGATAATTATATGAATGCTTCAAGTCGACAAAGAGTATTGAAACCTTTATCCATATTTAGACCTGCGTTCAGGGCTATTGCAAGAACATTAAAAGATGTAGATTTAGTTTTGGTTGAGGAAAGCTTTGAAAGAATGCTCTTGGATTATGATAGAGTTTTCACGTCAATGGCAATACCTGCATGTCTTTGGAGGAGAACTGGTGAGATATACAGAGGTAATAAAGAATTTGCGTCATTAGTAGGTGTTACAACTGATGATCTTAAGGATGGTAAATTAGCAATCTATGAATTGATGAGCGAAGAAAGCGCTGTAAACTTCTGGGAAAAGTATGGTGCCATTGCATTTGACAAGGGTCAAAAGGCCGTCTTGACAAGTTGTAATTTAAGAACAAAAGACGGTATAAAGAGAAAAAGTTGTTGTTTCAGTTTTACCATCAGGAGAGATAGATATAATATACCCAGCTGTATTGTAGGTAATTTTATACCTATTGATCCATAAAATAATATTAATTAATGTATAATAATAGACTAAAGATAAAGTAGCTACACCTAATTACACGGATCTATTTTATGAATTAATCTTCATCTTCGTCATTTTCTTCTTCATCAGAATCCTCATTCATTTCAATATCAGATTCATCATCCTCTGGCTTTGTCTTACGAGCTTCTTCTTCATCAGCTAATGCTTC
Source organism: Schwanniomyces polymorphus var. africanus (assembly GCA_030563145.1). Lineage (NCBI taxonomy): Eukaryota > Fungi > Ascomycota > Pichiomycetes > Serinales > Debaryomycetaceae > Schwanniomyces > Schwanniomyces polymorphus. Next base: position 270,794 of record JAKUBG010000011.1, read on the forward strand.
TCTCAAGATTCTTAATTTTTCTTCCTTCAATTGTCTTTGAACAACAACATATTGACCTAATGGAGTCTTTTCCCAGTCAAAATCATTCATGAATAATTGAACCTCGGTTTTATTAGATGGTCCATACTCAATATTTGATCTCTTTCCACTAATGAGAGTAGCATTAGCATTTAATTTCTCAATGAGTTGATTTAATTGCTTATTGAATTTGATATTTCTTGATTTCTTAACAAATCTTCTCAATGCTAAAATAGCAGGAGTTGCTAATTCTGGGAATGCAACACTCTTACAATACAAAACAAAAAATTCACTGGTTAATTCAATAAATTGTTCACATAAACCTTCTTGGTATACTCTTGTTCCTAAGTAAGCTTGGTTTACCTTGATGTTATGTTCAAAATCAACGGCTTGTAAGTTAGATGATTTTGGAGATTTTGTAATAGCAGTTGAAGTTAAAATTTCTGAAATTAATGGGAAAATTGGAATATAGACACCACTAGATTGGGTCAATCTGATCAAAGATCTAATCAAATAGAATCTCAAAGGGAAAAATTGTGCAGTAGGTATTAATCTTATAGCTCCCAAGGTAACTTGTACTAATGGGTAAATTAATTGTCTCAATGGTGATTCCTTTGATTTATGCTTTAATTCCTTCTCTGGGTTACAATGCTGACTAAGAACTCTAGACCAGAAATCTAAAGAGTGACAATATTGCCAATTGTAAATAGTTTTGAAGCCCTCCTTAGCATTTGAAGTAGCATTTATACTATTTCTTAAATGTATAGCCAATTGTCTGACATATTCAAATCCAACTTGATATGAAATAGTTTCATTGATACCAAATAATTCAGTAGCTGAATTCTTACAAAAGTTAATCATAGGCATGGTGTGAACGTTAGTCTTTCTACAATTTTTCAAAAATGATGAATAAGTCAACTTTAAAACAGTCTCTAAAATAGACTTAGGAAACTCTTTAGCAGCATTGTTCAAGAAAGCAAAAGTAGCAATTTGGGTATCAACATCTGGAGTTGTAGACCAAACCTCAACAACCGAGGTTAATATTTCTTTTAACAATCTTCTGTAAGACAAATAATAAGGCAAAACCTCCTGAATAGAAGTTAAGACTAATGCAGCAGTTTCAGTATTAGTTATGTCATGTAAAAGTACAATGTAAGAACCAGCATGAGACTTCAAAATATTAGAGATTTGGGAGACATGGGGGTTCTTTTCAGGAATTGTTCTAGCTCCAGTAGAAGGTTGAACCTTGAACTTAACTAATTTTTGTAAGGATTGTGGTAACTTCTTTAATGCCAATAACATTAATTGATTGAATGCCTCTGGATCAGTAACAGAATATTTATAATCTTCTTCACTAGAGTTAATGTTCACAGCAGCTTTAAAGGCAATAGATATGTTTCTGATAACTTTTACTGTAGGCCTATTTAACTGTTCATCCCACTTTTTGATAAGATCAATAGTTATCTCAGTCTTATTAGAATCTTCGTTAATGCCTTCGGTTTTAGTAGTTTTACTCTTCTTTGTTTTTTCAGTTTCCTCTTCATCTTCATCCTCATCATCACTCATTGCATCTAATGGGTTGACACCTTCAAAATCCAATAAACCTTTGTCGTTTTCCTTCAAATACTTATAAAATTCTGGATCTTTTTCAGCTAATCCTTCCAAGTCTTTCTTCATGGCTTCCTCATCATCTTCTTCTTCAGAGGAGGATTCATCATTTTCTTCGACTTCCTTCTTTCCCTTCTTCTTCTTTTCTTTTGGTACTTCGAATCCACCTTCAAAGAAGGCATCTACTGACATATCGTCAAAAACCTCCTTAGAAGCTTTGCTTGGTTTTTCAACCTCATCAGCTGGTTGGGAAGTCTTAGACTTTTTACGAGATGCAGCTTTTTTATTGTGCTTTTGAACTTCTTTACGATGTTCCAAAGTGTGCTTCAAATGCTTGTTTTGAAACTTTTTTGTAGCTTTAGATGTTTTACCCATTGCTGTTATTAGTTTAAAACTCTGTTACTATAAAAAATTAAATATTGAAAAAAAAAATACCGATGAGAAGACCTACTTTTGTGTCATAAAAAAATATATGCATTATATCAAATTATCGAATCTACCACTAAAGGCATCGTCTAACCAATGTAGCATTTTATCATACACTATGGAATAAGCATTATGGAATATAATGGCATGATCACTATCTGGGAATATTTGAAGATCATAATTTTCAACAGTTTGTAAATTCAAATTATCTATTAACCATAATGTATTCTGTAAATGAACATTATCATCCGAAGTTCCATGGATTAATAGAAACCGATCCACAGCTTTAAAGTTTGAGAATTGGCTTATTTTAGACATCGTTTCGTAATTTGGATTTGAAGTTGGCAATCCCATGTATCTCTCAGTATAAATCGAATCATAAAACATCCAATTTGTAACAGGCGCAACTGCAATGCCAAATTTGAAAGTATTACCAGCATCATATTCTAATGTTTTAAGAGTAGTAAAACCTCCATAGGACCAACCCCATATTGCTACCTTCTCCTTCAATAAAAACTTATCATTTACTTTCAAATACTGTGACACAACTGATGTTATATCTCTAGGTTCCCAATATCCTATTCTATTATTAGAGAAGGAAGCAAATTTCCAATCTTGACCTCCTGTGCCTCTTGGGTCAATTATTAGAATGATTGCATTGAGAGTTGAACTGACAACATCTAGAAAATCGATATTGAAAGCCTTTTCCACAAACTGATACCCAGGCCCGCCATATGCATGGACTAATACTGGATACTTGAATTTATCAGGATTAAAATTTGGTGGTAGTATTTCAATTATATTCAAGTTGACATCATCAATAGAAACAGTTTTGAATAGTTTAGTAGGTAAATTGAAGCTCAGTAACACCTTCTTAGTTTCTCCATAATAATTAACCGTAGGCGTATTATTAATTAACATGCTTATTTCTGTCTCCTTATCTGATTCATCCGACCGTAATATATCATGTATGTCTTGCATATTTACTAACTTTTGCCATGGTTGTAATGGGCCCCAGTATATTAGACTTAGATACTGTCCATTCAGGCTGAAATTGATATCATATTTTCCATCAGCATTGATATTAGTTATATGAATTATATTCTGAGAAGTTTTAGAAAGATCAATACCGATAAGATGTGAATCCATTGAACTTCTTTCATTTGTTAGCACATAAACAAAATTCTCAAGATTATCGTATACAATTGGAGAGTCTTGTTTTATATGCCACTCATTTGATGTTGTTAACAATTTAGAATAATTCGTTGATGTTGGCTCTTTAAAAACTGCTAAATGGGTGTGTCCATCAACAACCACTTTATCTATATAAGAAACTGAGTTGCCTCCATCAATGGGACCAGAAGGAATTGGTACGATTGGGGACATCTTTTGCACCCATCCATTATACTCTTTCGTAACATTGATGTGTTGTAGTGGGAGGATTTTACCAGTATCACTCATAAATATCTGTTTTGATAATAGCTTACTAGTTCGGTCTGATATTTTGAATATGAAATTATCATTATCAACCCAGCTACCATAATAAAATATAAAGTCCCTGTTAAGATTTCCATAATTAATATCTAAAACAGTATTCTTGTTTTCCTTTAAGTCATACAGGGAGATTGTAATTTCAGGATTATTAGACCCTGGCTTTGGGTATTTGTATTGTAAGTTATGAGGATATTGTTGAAAATCCAGTCGACGACTATTTCTTGAAACCATCTCGTTATTATCCTTGATATTATATGATAATTCAAAATCTTCTACTAGGGTATCATTGGTGGTCACATATATTAACTTATCGCCCTTTTTTGACCAATAGAACGATTTATCACTGGCAAGAACCTCTTCTTCGTATACCCAATCAGTCTTTCCATTGAAAATATCCTTAGAACCTGTATCAGTAATTTCCTTTATGTCAAAGGTCTTTAAATCTAATATATATAAATCATGGTTGCATCCAAATAAGATAAATTCTCCAGAAGGTGAAAATTCAGCAAAATGCAACTTATGTAGAGATATTTCTTCCAGAAGCCTGTGCTGGCTGTATAATTGGTTATTAATGCTAGGAGGTTGTATAGGTTTGTATTCTAAAGTGGCAGCATCATATATCCAATATAATGCTAAAGTCAGATGTCTCCATTGAGGCTGAGTATTCGATCTAACAATGTGGAAATTTTGTATTTCATCCACTGGCTTTGAAGGGTTGATAAATATATCATCAATATGAAAAAAATTATTCAAATATTCAAACTGGCCATCTTCAATCAACACTTTCTTGAGATCTCCTGATATCGACATAATATTAATACCACCATTTTCATTTTTTGTATAATAACCACCTACGGTATTTTTAGGATATTGTTCTTTTTCCAACCAATTAATCTGCCTAATCGTAGGAAAGAATGCCCCTTTTCTATAATACTCCATCGTAACGTTTTTTAATTTGGGATCGTAATGATTTAAAGTTACATTGGCCCCACTGTATGGAACACTTGGGTGGTCCTTTAAATTCTTTAGCTCTCTAGCTATCTTTCCTTTTGAATAAATTAATAGACCAGATAACCAAAGCAACGCTATAAGTGCAAAACACCCAGTAAATATGAATTTGCAAGTTGATTTAGGATTTCTATATTTCCTTAATACTTCTTGAAAAATGCCATTATTATTGAAGTTATCAGGAGTATCACTAGTTCTTTTACTATAATCTTCAATTGTATCAAATAAGCCCGAAGTTTGAGACTCACTAGAATATCTTGCATCAGTATTATTCACTTCATGATTTTGGTCGCTTTCGATCCATGACTCTACATCGTCTCTCGGAGCTTGTGCTACTAATTCATAAGCCTCTATAGGTGGATCTGATCTAAAGAGCATATTGTTTTACTTTAGGGTGTCTCCATTAATGAAAGTGATTTAAGATGTGATATATAGTGGATCCTAAATAACACACTTACTGTAATAAGCATTCAATGGAACCTCTGAGTCCTGCATACCGCGTGCACATAACGGAAATCTGGAGTTACACATTAATCGTGTTATTTTGTATTCTAACCTTATTCAGACTCTATAATGACTCTTTCACTGGATGGAAATATTTACAGTCACTTATTTGATGATGAAGGAGAAAAAAATTACGAGTATTTTAATCAATTATACAGTAATCCAGTTGATAAAGGAGCTCTTTTAGAGATCTTAAAATCCACATCACTACGTTCTCAATATTCAGAGACTACGAATTATATATTGAAGAAATTGCTAGATCATGGAGTAAATAGATTATCTGAGTTAGTTGATTATTCACAAGAAGTGTTGCCAAAAAGTTCTACTTTAAAACCGAGTTATAACACTAATTCGGACCCATTTCCTCCTAATCACTTTTTAGATATTGAAGGGGAGGATATAACGACATTAAATAAAAAAACTCCTAGTGAGAAAAATAGATCTTCTGCTAAAAAGGTTATTGACTTTGAAGGAGATGATATCACAATATTACATAGAACCTTTAAAGGGCCCAAAAATGACTTATCTTCTGATTCTTTGATAAATAATACAAAAAATCTCTCATTGAACGAGGACATTGATAACGATGATTTAATTTCAAATATAATTCAAATACTTCATGTTTGGTTTCAAAATATTAGTGAGTGCAATAAACATTTTTACAGAAAGAAGAATATCCTAGGAAAAGAAACAACCTTAGATTTATTAGCTAATTTGTTTTCAACAGACTTAGATATTCCTCAAAATATTAAGAACTTTGGCGTACTTCTTGCTCAATTGAAGCTGCTCTTGAATTCAAGTTTAAAGAAGATCCCAATAGAGCTGAAAGAAAATTCTTTGTCTATAATTAGAGATACTATTTACCTATTAGCTGAGATTTTAAAAACTATATGTTGGTCTTTAGGTATGCATACTTCATCAAGTAATGAATTCGTTATTATTAAAAGTTTGTTATTTTCCTTTTACTCGGTTGACTTCTTTCCTACTATTGATGATATTTTTTCATTGACAAGTTATAAATTCGAAAATAACAAGCCAATCCTGCCAAACTTAAGATTGTCTCCGAAGACATTAATTACATTATATAAACTTGCAAGTGTATTATCTTCGATGCCTGATGATTTCATGCCCGAAAATTTTGAGAATGGAAATTGTAATGATAGTATTTACACCCAGAACATATATGATATCTACATTAGGAATAAGGAATTTAATTTAGATGAATATCATCAGCAAGTTTATCTGAGGATTGTGCCATATTTTGCAACTGATTTTAATTTTTATTATAATTTTAAGCCTGACCTAATGAGGAATAAAAATTCCAATACCTCTTTCGTGAAGTGGATAACTGGAAATTTCTTTGGAGAAGATAACTATAATGCATATAGGACAGTAGAGCAAGTCACTAATATGAATGAAAACTTTCAAACCCTTAGTATTATTCAAAGGAAGGATGATCCTTTTTTATTGGAATTACAAAAAGTATATGATGAAAGGATCCAGTCGTTAAAAGATCTGAAAGATCTGATAGATACCTATGATATACTTACAATTACATTAATGTTGCGTAATTTTTGTAAGAATTCTTCATTTAAGGATATTTTTTTGAATGTTGATAAGAGTGAGGGCAGTTCTCTAGACGTATTGCCAAATGAAGATAGAAGTGTGCACTTATTTGAAATATGGTTAACTATCATATCATACAATTATCAATATCAATATTCTTCTAAATATTTACAAGCTGTTACTAAGGTCTCGCTATTATTAATATTAGAGTTAATAGAGGAGTCTGACTCAACTATTCTGATAGAGGCTCTAAGTAATTTAGAAATTAATGAATTGAAATGGAAGTTATGTCATCAGAAGGAACCAATAATTCCAATATCTACTGGAAAGAAAGGATATAAATCGGGTATTTTCTATATTTTAGATGTATTACAAGTTCTTTTACGTTTCAATCTTACGAGGAAGCTTGAAGTCGAAAACTTCAGATTAGCAATCCTGATAGCATATAAACTAATAGAATTTCTTCATGATAACCTTGAACAAAATGAGGTGGGTACTTACGTCTGGTCTGAGTTTTATAAAACCATTATCAATTTGTTACTTTTTATAAAAAAACAAAACTTGGTAAATTACAAGCATTTCTTAGATCTTGATCATTCTGAATCAATTAAGGCTTTGACGGAAGAACTATTATTGTTAATCAATCTATTGCTCAGTAGTAAGTTCACAGGTGTTTTGATACACGATGTAACTTGGGAGGAACCCAGGGCTATTATTTATCATTTGATATATGAAATATTTTATAACTGGGAAATTTTCAATGACTTAGTTACAAAAGACGATATACCAATTTCTAAAAACTTTGATAATATATTGGTTTGTTTAAATTTTTACAAAGCTACATTTTACACCAAAATTAGCAAAGATCGTGAAGGACAACCTGCAATTGAGGAAATGGATTATGAATCCCCATTACTTGTAAAGATTTTACTGGATTGTGTTTCCTTGCTACATAAGAGTTCATCTGCCACTTATGATAAAAAACTTTTGGTATTCTCTTCGGCATTTTCGTTCCTAGAGGTAAAATTACCTTATAAACATATAAACAATACTACAATGGTTAAAATTATCAATATTGTTTTTAATACAGGATATGAAAAATTATGACATAATTATATATATATAGAGTTTATATACATCATTTACCCTCGTGGAAAGTTCTAAAGAAGTCCATTGCAGTAGTAAAAACAACTAATAAAATACCACCACCTGGACCTAATCTCAAGACCTTAGGAATGAAACCTTTATATAAAGCAGTAAAACCTTCTTCTTTAGCAACCATTAATAAAGATGGGACGGTCCAAATATATCTAGTAGAACCAGCTTGGATTCTGGATTTAACGACATCAAATGGGGTATTTAAAAGAGTACCAAAAGTACCACCAATGGTACCACAAGTTAAATCAATTACAGTTTTTTCTGTAGATGATTTAGGTTTAGGCATTAATCCTCTAACTTGGTGAATACATCCAAAGTAACCAGCATTCCAGAAAATATGTCTCCATAAGGTAGATTCTAAACCTTTGTATAAACCGAAAACACCATCATTCTTAATAATATGCTTCACTACATCTCCCATACCATTGAACTTCGAAGTCTTGTCTTGTAACTTGATCTTAACTAATTCGAATGGAACAACAACAAATGATTCAGTCGCACCCGCAGTAGCACCGGTCAAGATTGCCAACAGTTGAGTCATAGTTGGAATTCCAAAGGCTTTCTTATAGAATTTACCCCATTCATCATTAGCAGCAAATTTTGTAGCTCTCTTTGGTGCTTCCATCAAGATAGGAGCGGAGATACCCTTGTATAAACGGGAAAACCCTTCTTCTTTAACAATCTTCTTCAAACAATTAATAGTACCATTGTAGGCATTGGTAGAATCTAGTTGCTGTCTAGTCTTGACCACATCTAATGGGTACATGACCATGATTTCAGAAACACCGGCAATAGCACCTGACAAGAACTGGTAAATGAATGGTAATGGTTTTGGATCTGAGGACATTTTCAATAAAATAAATAATTATCAGCTAAGTTTATAGTTTTAAATCAGTGCTAGAAATACTTCCTACAGAATCAACGACAAATCAATGAAATATAATAAGAATTAAATAATAGAATTAAAAGAACTTCGAAAAAATTTATTTATCTATAACCTCCCCACTTCAGTGTAATTAACACCGGGAGAACTAAAATGCGAGATTTCTGAATTACTGTGATTTTGAGATTTTTCAAATTTTAATCAGACAAAAACTTACTAGAGTGCATCGTTTGATATGATCGATTGTGATGTTAGAAGTATTTCATTACCTTCGAGGATAATAAAAATTCTATAAAATTTAGACATTATGCTATATTTGTTAACCTAGCCGTTACCGGATGCTCCACAACTTTACGATTTATGCCGAGTCAGTCGAGGAAGAGCTCGATAAGCTCTTGTGTCATATTCTCGAAATGAGTAATCCAATGAGAAAACAGGCCAGTAAAGGCTTGTCATAATAAGAGCTTTATAGATAGAATAATTGCGGTATAAATACACTGAGTAAAAGAATATAAACGAACTACATTTCATAGCTAATAAGTTTGTACCATGTAATAGAATGATATATCGCTTACTTCTTTATCTGTATAGTACGATCTGATGAAAAATCAGATTCTTCTAATTTGCCCATTTTGCGGTATACCAAGCCCTGTATATTAAGAGCCGGGTAACAATCTCAAGAATCAAATTTTTTTTGGTCAGAGGTATATAAAGTAAGTATCTGAGATCCCAATATTGATTCTTTTCTTTTCTTTGTGCGGCAGCCATAACTATTACCGTGTTGCTTGTCTTTTTCAGATATCCTAACGAGTCGGCGAGCGTCAAGTTCATGGCGAGAAAAACATCCGTGGAGCTTAGCGAAGTGGAGAAGAGATCATCTTAGTGCTCTTTCAGCAGGCAAAATCATATCTTAATCCATTTGGGTTAGGCTATATGTGCATGCTGGGGGCCGGTAGATCATACAAATTTTTAATGTAGTATTCTATGATATTTTTCATAAATATGTAACTAATTAACCAGTAACTAAATTCTTACCAATGAAAAGATGAAGTTTAATACTACACCCATAAAAATCGTCATTTTCTGTCTTTTGTTGAAAACCGTATCATCAGCCACCAAAAGGAGTAAACTTAATGCACCTAAAAACACCCCGATTAGAAGGCTTATCAATAGATCTTCACTTCCAGGACCTTCTTGTAAATCTATATCATCTTGAGCTTGCAGGGGAGCCTGCAAATTATTTTGCTCCGTGGCTGCTACTTCATCGGGATTATTTCTTACAGTTGAATTTATCCAACGCTCTTCTAATTGTCTTAGCATTCTCTGGTTTCTTTCTTCTTCTTCCAAGTCATTAATTTGGTCATTTCTATTACTACTATTATTTGATAAATCAGGTGAATATATCAGGTAAAACTGTCTTCGCAAATCGGTTATATCTTCTTGGGTGAACCCTTGTTGAAGCAACCTATCAAATCCTGTTACCTCAGGGTTGGTTGAAACTTCTTGAGCTCGGTTGTCTAATTGGTTCTCCATAGTCATTTGTTCAGGCGAAAGCTCATCACCTATCACACAATGGATGTAGATTTTTTCGACAGTCTGGGTATCACTAGAACTTTGCTTTAGTCTTGGCTCAAATATAGTTTTCATGAAGTCAGTGTGTTCATTCAATATACTACCATTGTAAATCAATCTTAATCGCTTATTAGCACAGCTACTTTCTTTATTTCTTATTATTGATTTTATCCATTTAACATTCACCAAGCTATTAACATCATCCTTATCGAAATTAATAGAGAGAGGGATTTCTAAATCTTTTAATTGCCTGGTTGTCCCTACAGAATTGGTAAACCTGATGGCAAGAGAATACCTCATTGTGATTTGCCAATTATAAACGGATGGTGATGGCAATTTCACCTTCAAATATATGTTGCGCGCGCACCCGCCACTTATCAAATATTATTTTGATGTTCAATAACATCCACCATAATGACCAATACTGAAACAGTTACCAAAGTTGAATCCTCCATATCTGAGAATGATTCAGTCGGCCAAGAATCCAATCTCAGATACGCTGCTTATGCTAATAGGTTTAGAACTATTTTATTAGCATCTCATCGTTATGTAGCCTATACTTCAGATATTGGAGAATCATTCAGACCAGTGGCTCATCCTTATTTGGTATCATTAGGTTACGGTGTTTCATGGTTATATATATTAGGAGATGTTCTGTTTGAATCTTGGAAAGTTAAGTTAAAATCAGAAGGTCGTTACGTTAATGATCTTATGCCATGGAATTATCCATATCCAAAACCTGACCCAGAAGCTGCAAAAGCTTTTCAAGAAACACATACTCATCTTGTTGATTCTGATTGGAAAATTGCAGCCGTAAAAAGGGGTCTTTTCCAAACTATTGCATCCATGGGTTTGCCTGCCTTCACCATTCATAGTGCCGTGAGATATTCTTCTGTTTTATTCAAGAATACTAAGATCAAATCTTTGAAGACTTATGGTCCAGTTGGTATCGGTTTAGGTATTGTTCCACTTTTACCATATGTATTTGATGAACCTGTTGAAATGGCCGTGGATTGGGTATTCGATAAAGGTGAGGAATTATATCTTAACTCTTCTAAAAAGGTCGATTAAGTCAGTTAGATTGATCATAATTATTTACAATTTATCTATAGTTATTTATTTATTACTGTTAAAATTTCTATGGCTTAGAATTATTAATAGTACCACAATTTTTACAAGTTCTTGCATCAATATCTGCATCAAACGCAAGTATAGCGTCTTTAACTTGAGTACCTAGATCAGAACAGTAAAACTGTTTCTGATGAACAATTTCCTTACAGCTTCTACAGTACCATCTGATTTCGTCCATCACAGATTCCGGCCTATCTTGCTCCACGACTAATCCGATAGTATCCGCAAATCTAACGGGGTTGTGTGGTGTATTTGGTGGGAGTAAAAAAGAATCTCCTTCATTGATTATTATATCTCTGAATTCTCCTTCATCGACGACTTTCAAACACATATGACCTTTTAACTGGTGAAAATATTCTGGAGTTTGATTCACATGATAATCCGTTCTCTCATTAGGTCCACCAACTATCATGACTGTAAACCCACCTCTATGGATGCAGTAATTATTTACAGGTGGTTTCAAGAGATCATGGTTTTCTGCTATCCATTTTTGTAAGTTTAAAGGGGATGAAAGCATCTTTGATATAAAATTTTAATAAGATTCGATAATGGCATGATGCAATATTTATATCTTGAAGGATCACGTGCTCAAGTTTTATTACAAAAATGAACCCAACAAACATACATTTTAGATTAATATATGTGTTACTTAATACACGTATAATTATACTCCTTTAGTTGTTCTGATATAATACAATAATCTTCTTCTAAAAGCTAAAAAGTACCAAAAAAAAATTTAAAAAAAGGAAGCTTCCCCACCAGGAGTCGAACCTGGAATCTTCTGGTTCCAACCGAGAAGTGGTTACTATTCGTAGCCAGACGCCTTGACCATTGGGCCATGAGGAACGAAGCTTATAAAATGAAGAAAGCTCTGGTTGTTATTATATGACAAACGTTCTTTTATGTCACTAGAAGTATAAATAGTGCTACATTTCTTCTTAGTTAGTAGGGTGATTCGAACGAGTCACAATATAATTGTGCTAGTAATTTAATGTCTTCCATCTTGGTGGATTAGCCAGAATAATTACAGTGGTGTGTATTTACTTTAGCTTAGCTTCATTTAATAAGCTAAAGTTGATTTCTAGATTTCAGTTCTAACTCATCAAAATCTATAAATACTATTTATACAATCATAGTACTGATGAGATATAATTTATTAACCTAATTGTTGAATGGATTGAATTATTCGTCAGGTAGATCAAGAAATTATCTTTTATACCTCTTTATAGGGATTTTGCTCTATAGAACTCACACCTTGAAACATACAACTTTGAAAAACGTATTACTTTACCTTTATAGGTATTTGATCTATAGTTCAAAGTGATCATTTACAATTAACAACTTGATAAAGGAAATTAAAATATATTATATTTATTACGTACTACTTTTAAATTATTTGCTTTAGATATCTTAAAACAACGTGTTTGGAGCTCAGACTGAAAAACATTAATGTTCTAAAATTGTCAAGTTACCAGTAACAACGACGTTCTCTAATATAGCACCATTAGGAATATCAATTCTTTGACCGTCATTACAAACAATAATAACTGTTCCCTTCAAGGTAACATTTCTACCGATGTTGACGTTACCAGTAATTGTTAAGTGATCTAATTCTAAAATCCTAGGCATATGAGCAATTCTAGATTGAAATCCACTTACCTTCTTGAAGTGAGAACCTAACTTGATCAATGGGTTAGCAAAGCCATCTCTAACAGGATCTAATTTCAAGGCACCATGTTCTAAGTAGAATAAGTCAGACTTAACTAATAATAAGTCAGAACATGTCTTAACAGGTAAGAATCTTGATCTTGGGACGTTAACACCATGGGCACCCTTGAAATGTCTAATAGCTGCACCAACTGCAGTTTCCAATTGTACGACATTGATGTCAGAAGAACCCTTAGAAATAGTCTTTTGATTTGGAATAATTTCACATTCAATAGCATTTTGTTCAACTAACTTCTTAATAGCTCTTAAGTTAATCCATAAGTTATTAGTGTTGAAGTATTTAAATTTCTTAATAGACTTGAATTCTTCAACATGATCCTTTGGAACTTGAGCAATTTCTAACAATCTAACTTCTCCTTCATAATTGATCAAAGTACCACCCTTAACATCAGCTCTAGTCTTATCTGTTAATTCCATAATATACTCAGCACCTGTTTCAATCATATGAGATAAGATTTTAGTATCAACAGTAGCACCCAAGTTATCACCGTTAGAGACAAATAAGATTTCTCTTCCTTGAGCCAATAAAGCATCTAATTCTCCAGATTGAACTAAAGATTCAAATAAATCACCATGACCTGGTGGGTACCAAGAGTCTAAATCATCATCAAATGATTGAGGAACAGGCAATAATGAATCTTTGTAAATTCTTGGGAACCTGGATTGGTTAAAAGTTCTGACTCTGATTCTATGGCCTTGATATTTCTTGATGATTTTAGCGGTATCGGCATCGGTGTTAAAAGAGTTCATTAACAATAAAGGCACGTCAGCATCATACTTTCTGTTTAAATGTTCAATCTGCCTAACAGACAAATCTAAAAAGGTGTTACCATCTCTAACTTCAATAACAGATTTTGGACCAACACAACCCATAGAAGTACCTAAACCACCATTCAATTTCAAAACAGCCAATTTGGATAAGTTGGTTTCCGATTCTTTTAAAGAGTTATATTGGACAACTTCAGATGGAGATGGAGACTTAATCTTTTCCCAATCTAAGGTACTACCAGCTGCCTTGTCTGTAACATATCTTCTAAATAAAGCAAAAAAACTGTCCATTTCATTTTCAAATCTTTGTTGTTGTTCTTTGTCTGTAACAGTATCAGCTAAATTGTTCAAAGCATTACGCATTTGGGAAGCAGCTACTGTAGTAGCTGTGTTGTCAAAAGCCTACAACATGTTAGTATATGAATTGGTAAATTCTGAAAAGCATTGCTTGATATACGATGATATTTGAAGAATAGCACCTATGTCTATCACCAATGCAATTCAGGGGTACGAGGAAGCAACTGCATATCATTAGAATTAGTACTTACATAAGTAGATTGAGTTTTGATATGTTTCTTTGGAGTAGCGCCAGACATGTTCTATAGATTCAATATATCTTTGAAGTAAAAAAAGCAAATAAAACTTGAAGAAAAAATCAAATTTGTAGTTAGGCAATTATATTTTCAAACAATTTAAAGTCGATTTATGGGTGACGAAATTCAAAATTTTTGGGTGCGCATGTATGAATTTGGCTACATATATTTACCTAAAAGATATAGGCATGGGGAAATCCTCCTATTGGAACAATTAGAATTTTTATTTTCTCTCGAGCCACACATGCAGTAACTAGTTAGCTAATTTTGGCGACATATATCAAGTCAGCTATTTAAAATTAAGTGAGAAAGAGTAGTGCAATTTTCTGTAACATGTTCATGTACAGGTTGCATTCGGAAATATTCTATTTCGATCAATCCTAGTCCGAACGAAATTGTTGAGAGAAACAACTTTGATGCAACATTCAACAACTAATCTACTAGAATATGTGTACCAAGGTATTACACCAAAACTATGTTAACTGTCTACTTAAGTGTCTACTTAATTAAAATCAATATACTTACCCCAGTCAAAATGGGGTAAAAACTGTATGTAAGAAGTAAGGGATATTAAGTGGGGTTTGATCTGTAAGGAAGGCTATTTTTATTAACCCACCAATCCCACCATGTTCAATTTGATGCAAGATATGCGGCATAGATAATTAATTCATTTGCGAATATGCTTCGGAAGAAAATGCATTGAGGAGAGTTTCCCTATCATTATTGTTTTAAAATATGTTTGTCTTGGTGTTCCACAGTAAAGACCTGATATCCGACAAAATTCACGTGATACTCTCACGATACTCTCACGATATTCTAATTATATATTAAGCTATATAAAGTAAATGGATCATATTTAACTGAGTGTAGCTTTTCATGTATTCAAGTGATGGGCTACTACTAAATTTAGTAACTTCAGTTGTAGTCCTACTGAATGATTGTATAGATGTGAAGCGCCTTATAGTAGGTTACTATTATTAGCTCAGCTTACTTGGAGAGTCAGGTGACTTGTCCCACGATCTAATATGATTTACATCTAACATAACGAGGATTAGGGAAAAATAATGATGTAAGAGTTTGATATTCTTACATTATAAGAGAGTTTGATACTCTTACATTATGTATAGACATATGTATACAAATTTTTCATCAACATTACTATTAGTATTACCCCTAACTGCCATAACATTCACTATACTTGGACGGACTGATTATGCAATCTATATTCTTGCAGTATGTGTTTCTCTTTTGTACGCTTATACTGTCAGAAGTTTGTACCAAGTGCCAGGATATAACCTGACAGTTTGTGAAGTTGAGCCTGAACACAGTAAAGTGACTGACAACAACCCAGGCAGCAGTTTGATAAATAAGCGTACAGATTGGAAATGGTGTATAAGGAATAATGCTAACTTTGGATGCTGTTTGGGAACAGCCGCATTTATAGGCTCAATTGCTGTAGCAATAGCAGCATTAGTACAACTGAAAAGTGCTCTGGACAGTTGTTCGTTAACCCCTGTTTATGTTTTGAATGGTGGGGATACGGTATACTGGCGAGGTGAAGTCAAAGGGACTTGTGATACGACTGCAAGTAGAGACACTATTGAAGGGGCACTCGAGAAGTTGATTAAAGATGCGAATGGCGGTAAGATTTGTGCATTCCAATGTGTTAAAGGAACACATGGAGGTAAGTACACAGGCTATTGGTCATTCGGCACTAATTATAACTTAGTTGCCAACACGCAATGCGGTACGGGTACTGGAACCTTTTCAGAATGCGTATCCGGGGGTAATGGTGATACAGGCATTTAGAGACGTGAGCTATTGTGATTTAATGAAATGAGCATGTCACGGAGTAAGCAAGATAGTAATTAAAAAAAAAAAAAATAAGGTAAGATGCAATGGTATTGTAACTCAACGTGAGGAAATTATTGACCATATCAGAGTTATTGAAGCCTGGGAAAAGACAAATGGTCTGTATACCCGTAACAAGAAAATGAATAAGTTCAGAAGTAAAGGTCAAACTTGGGATTCTACTCAATTTAAAAAGTTCGAAGCTATTGGAAACAAAAGAGCTAAAAGATCTTGTTTTAAATGTGGTAGTACTTCAAATTTTGTAGCAGACTGTCCCATTCGGAAACAGGGTTTGAAGTGTCTTCAACAGACATAACACTAGGAGTAGCCAAATGGTGTCAAGAAAAAACAAAAAATTTTAAAAAAGGACTGAAAAATGTTACAAAGAAATAGAAGAACATAAAACATTAAATGAAAAAATTGACATTAAGCAAAAAGAGTTTGTAAGAGTTTGATACTCTTAATAAATTATCGATTATATCACTACTTATTCAGTTATCTAATATAAACTTACTTCCATCTTATCAGGTTCATCTCCCAGATATGATTCCTTAAATATTATTCCTGGACAGCAGTACTCCTCAAAGCAACCTTTCATTCTGCATTAATGTCATTCATCTTCCTTCAATGTCATTCATTTCTTCATAACTCCTATGTTCTTCATTTGTTTAATTTCATATCAGTCAATTGATGTCATGTACTTAATGTGATCTCAATCTGCAACATATAACAAAGATGTCCCAGTGGCCGAGTGGTTAAGGCGACGCCCTGCTATTCATTAGTGGTTTAGGCGTTGGGTTTTACCTGCGCAGGTTCGAATCCTGTCTGTGACGTTATTTTTTTTTTTTTAAAAATTCTCATGTTATTTTACCTATACAACTCTATAACTATACAAATTTTCTTAATAATAAAGAATGATTTTCAATTATTCTCTATATACCATAATTTAGTTATACTATTGAATCTATTTTTATCATTCTCATTGTAATAAATTATTTGTGTTTTATAATTTGATTCTATTCCGCCAACAATGTTATAGCCACAATAGTATTTATTATGATATTGAATTTCATACTTCTCCTGATCTATCCAAGACTTTGAAGGTTCATCCGAATTTCCAGATGTTTGTGGTTTTGTAATAACTGGTGGATTTAAGACACTAGCTATAAAAAGAGGGTTGTGTAAAATTTCCTTATAATCTTCAAAATTTTCTATAGTTAAACTAGATTCATATTTTTTCGTCAAGTCCTCTTTGAATTGTTCACTATCTCCAAATATTGCATTCTCTAATTGATGGCTCGTAACATATATAAGGGATTTATCATCAGCATCAGAAAGTTGCCCCCAACTTGAAGAGCATAGCTCCTGCGAGTAAGTTACAAGGTTCCTTGGGACATTATCGACTGGCGTTACTAGACCAGCTGCAACCCCATAATGATTATTAAAATTTAATTTTTCGGTGTTTCCAGACAATTCTTGACCAACCCAAAATAAATCAATATTAGTACTTTCTTCAAGTTGGAATCTAGTGGAAAGTATTTTGAAAGGCTGCAAATTAAACGATAAAAGAAATCCTGACAAAGATTGATTCTTTTTAAAAGCAAAAAAGTTAGGGTCCATAAGATCATTAAAGTTTTCTTTGAATATGCGATCTGTATGTTGAAATAAGTTTCCAGATCTTAGTGTCATATTAAAGTATTGATGATCAATTTTTGATGGCATGAGATGGGATAATACAAGATCTTGTGTCTCATAATAGCCTGGGCCAAAATATTTTGTATGTGAGGTATAATATGAGGGTTTCTTAAATAATAAAATACCATTCTCTTTATAGCTTTCATTTTCAAAAATAAGCTGGCTCAAGTTCTCAGCTAATGGAATTGTTTGGTAGGTCATCATGATTGCCTCAGAGAACGAATTAAAAATTGAACTAAGAAGTAGCATTCCTTGTATATTCACGCTTCCGTAAGCTTGGGCGATAAGAGGTTCTTTGATGTTAATAGCAGGCATTAGGTTCACAAAAATGATATTCTGCAATGGAAACTCCTCATCGTCGATTTTAATTTCCTGACTTCTTACTGAAGCACTAAATGGTCTTGTTGCAATCTTAATTAAATATTCAGTATCCCTCTTATCCCAATGCTCGCTCATGTAGATTATTTCTATTGGTAATGTATTTTTAAGTTTTCTCAAGACCTTTAATAAAGATCCGATATTTTCAATTTGACGTTTTCTATCAATTTCTGGAAATATTGTTATAGCAATTCCTCTACCATTGCTCATTGACAAATATTTCTTAAAGAAGCATTTAGTATCTGTATTTCTAAATTGGCTACTATCAAAGACAGGAAAATTATTCTCTCCAGACCAAGATGTAAAAGTAGGTAAGTTTTTCGTTATCCAAGGGAAATTTTGTTCTATAAAATTTTCACATAAAGAATCAGCATCATTATTTCCTTGATCTATATTTTTGAGATAGCATTTACCCCATACTCTTTGATGTGAGATAGTATCCACAAATTCCCTCTCAAACTTGGAAAGCTCCGTAGCTGTAATAGCAAAATCTCTTTCCACAAGCTTATTAATTTCTTCCTTCGTTTTCTTATCTTTCTGTGTCCTGTAGAATAATGCTCTCTTTTTCATCCATTTCGATTTCTTGTATATATTAGAATCTATATCCATATTCTGGATTCTATCAAGCTTCGACAATGGCTTTTCATTCCCAAAGTATAGATCATTCCAAGCTTGAAAGTAATCCGTACAATTCCTATCCAACAAAGGTTCATGTTTTCCTGTTTTTCGTTTTGATAGTTTGCTATATACATCGTTTCTGAAAGTTTTTCGTTGGCCCGTTATATCGATAGGTTTAAAAACTTGAGCACCCAGCGATTCATGTTGAATAATAACGTAAAAGATAAATAGAATTAGAGCTAATGGAAACCAAACGCGTTTCACACTCCCAAATAATCTATATCTTGGGGATAACATTGTATATTAACAATATTATAGAGATATATCTGCCTCGATTTCTTACAGCTCAATAAATATTTGGATACGTGAATTTACAAAATGTACGACAAAATGTAAACAGTTTAATAGAATAAGTTTCCAATATAAATTTAGATAAAATAAGATGCAAAGTGAATAATTGTAAAAAAACATTAGCAAAATAGAAGTTTATTTGAAAATTACATTTAAATCATAAAATTATATAAATTTTACATAAAACTAGTTTCTTGTAAAAATTGTCATGAATATTTACAATATTCATGAAGTTAATTAATTACTATTTTATACATAAAATTGTAAATATTGGTGAAATTTATGCTATTATTCTGAAGCCTTTCCAAATACTTCATCTAACTCATTTACTTCAGATTTATTTTCATTTATTGCTTGTCGATCGTTAGACCCAGATTTTGTTTTAATTGGCTGCATTACATTATCAGCAAATTCAAACCCAGGAGCAATTTGTAGTTGTTTTGTTTTTAGCCAAGTTTCAAATGCATTGGATGTTGGGATTTCAGAAACCTCATTCCTTATCTCTTCAATCTCTTTTCTCCATCTTTCAAGATCAGAGGTAGATAAATTAATTGGAGGTGGAATGACCTTGTTTGATAAATTTGGTAGTAACTTATTATAGTTCGAGTTCAAAGTAATTGGCCTTGGTGGTTGAAAGGAAGGATTCTTTATAAGTGGGATTTGTTTTAGCACAGAATCGGCTAACGAGTTAGTAAGTGCAGTTTAGGAATACAAATGGATAATTTACATACGTATATCTGTGTCATCCATCTCTTTATTGAAGTATGAATAAACATCACACAGCAAACCTAGAAATCTGGAATTTTCGCTTCACCGCAGTACTGATAAGATTTATAAGAAATTCGTATTTTTTAGATTAGCTAAGTACAGAGAAAAATACAAATTGAAATATATAAGCTATACTAACTTAATAAATCGAAGTTTTTATATTGTAATTTAAAAAGATATATAGTACACAAGTGAGATATTTATCAGACCAGAATTTAGAGGAAGTAGAATCATCAAAATTTAAGAAGTGTTTTCTAATGCTTTTCTTCGGTTCAGATATGCTTTACTGGAACACTTAATGCGATAATCTAAGTGATGGTAAAATGAAAATTCCTTAATTGTCCTTATAGTGACGAATAAGAATATAAGCGTTTTCTTGTTTCAAGTTTGATAAAGAACGGTAACCACCTTCTAAGCACATTAATAATCCACCAAAGGAAATGTAGACGGACATTTTATCATCGTTGGAGTTTTCTTCAAATTTGTATACGGTACCATACATAACATAATCATAATCATCAGCTAAGGATCTATCATTACTTTTTGGTGGTCTCCAAGACCCACTTGAGGTTAACATTGAGGATTCATTACCTAAGGAGGAAGCTAATGTAATGGTAAGAGAGTCATTTTCTCTAACAGGAAACAATTCACTGTTAACATCTAATGTAATCTTGATATCTTGAGTGGTCGATGATTGTCCCACTATACGACTTACTTTATTATATCTGGCGGAGTCGACAGACTCAACATTAAACATATCTTCAAATAAAATGCCTGACATTATGAATATAATTACGTAGTATGATAGATTAATCTATTGACCTCTTACTCATCTAAACAACTTAAACTTGAAAAATTTATTGACTATGTTAAACTCACTAATCACGTGATATTCATCTCAGAAATAATTTACCCGCATAAATATTCTGTGAAGAAAGGTTTTGATATATGAGGTTTTTGCAAGAAAACAGGAAAACCCTTATTAAGAGAAAAAGGTAAACAAAAATAATTGCCAAAATTAGAGGTGAAGTAATTAAATTAATATTCACACATCTGCTAGTCAATAAGTTCATAAGTCCTTCTTTTACACCAATAATATGTCTAATGATAAGCTAAATAATAAATCTTGTTCATTTTTTAATAAAAAGCATATATTCAGAGGATTAGTGTTCATTTGCTTCTCGTGGCTTCTTTTTACATTTCTAGGAAAATTTATCCTAAAGACCAGTCTGGTAAGATCAAATAATCATTTCTTGAACAACATAAATGACCTTTCTAAAATAGAGTTGTTGCAAACACTAGACATCGATGAAATAGATAGTTTATCCAATTTATTGCAGGATATTAGGTTAATAAAAAGAGATAGTAGCTATGTTGAGATAAGGGATGAAAAAGAAAATCACACATCTTCAGAATCATCTTCATCTCTGAAACCTATAGATGAACCAGGTATAAGGTTTCTCATAGTGTTGTCTGTTTTCATTTTTCTTAATATGTTAGCCATTTGCATTCATCACATATATATGAAAATTTCAAATTCATCAGCATCATACAGAACAGTGGAGCAAAACATGTCTCCGTTTTAAATATCATATTATATAATTATTTACGTGAATACGGATATTATAAAAAGTTTTTATATATTGTGTAATCGATGCATTCAAATGACTCTGGAGAACTCCATAATTCGCGGCAATGGCCGTACTGATAAGAGATGAATTATTGCTTGCTCATCCTATATTAGGAGCGAATTTGCACTTTTATGAAGCAAAAATCTTCTGGTGATATGATGCCTTCATTAGTTAAACGGATTATACAGATTATATGTGCAATAATTTGGTGTTTGCTTGCTGCTGGGCCAGTCTTTGGATTTGCTGCTCTCAAACCAATTCTTGTAAGTGAAGGTGTTTATAAGGAAAAATGTGAAGTTGGTGGAACAGAAGGGAATGTGTGTACAGAGCAGGATTTAGCATTAAACTTTCTTTTCACAGTTGCATGTATGGTAACTAATGTGTGTGCATTACCGGTTGGTTGGATCTTGGACTCTTATGGACCTAAAATTACGGGTATCATTGGTGCATTCTTGATTTTCTTTGGCAGTTTTTGCATGAAATTTGGTGAATCTATTTCAGTATTTGATGGGATCTTAGCTGGATATACGTTTTTGGCTTTAGGGGGACCATTTGTGTTCATTTCATGTTTCCAATTGGCAAACAGTTTCCCAAAAAATTCAGGATTAATTCTTGCTTTGTTAACTGGAGCATTTGACTCTTCCCTGGCTTTATTTTTGATGTATAGAATTATCTACACAAACTTCCAACGTATTCCAATATCCAACTTCTTTACTTGGTATTTATTGGTTCCGGTCTTCATCTTCGTGTGTCAAATATTCATAATGCCAGCTGACTCCTACAAGACTGTGGGAACATTAGCTAAGATCGCAGAGACTGCAATCGATGAAACAGGTATGCCTCTTGACCGTACCTTATTACGTCCAGGAGATAAAGTTCAAGATGATTTGAGAGGACGAGAATTACTTAATAATGAAAGAAGCACCAGTTTTAGTCAGCCAACAATATCGGAGACTACATCTTTATTATTAAGTAGTGTTAATCCAATTTCAAGACGTGAATCTACAATTCTGAGGGTTTCAGTTGCATCTGCTAAATCCGTTTATGAATTGGAAGCTGAGGATAGATTGGTTAAATCTACGGGGGGAGTTTTTGGAATCATGCACGGATATTCCATAAGAGAACAATTGAAATCTTCCTGGTTTATTCTAATGACATTATTCACAACTATTCAAATGTTAAGAATTAATTTCTTTGTAGCAACTATCAGAGCTCAAGAATTATATTTCTACGATGATGAAGAAATTGCAATCACGATCAATCACTTCTTTGACTTAGCTTTACCTTTGGGAGGATTGTGCTCTATCCCGTTCATTGGAATGATATTAGACAATTTATCTATCTTATCTATTTTAGTTACTTTAACCGTCACTTCTTTGTTCATTGGAGTCATGGGTATTCTTTCTTGGATCCCGGCTACATATGCTGGAATAATAATGCTAGTTGTTTACAGACCATTTTATTATACCGCTGTTTCTGATTATTGTGCTAAGATATATGGATTCGAAACTTTTGGAACAATTTATGGATCTATCATATGCTTTTCAGGAATTTGCAATATTTTGCAGCAGATTATGGATAAAATTACGAAAGAAAAATTTAATCTGAATCCAGTTCCTATAAATTCTCTTTTAACAAGTTTAACGGCAGTCTTTGGGTTCATTTTAATTCATTTTGTGAGAACCCAGCAATTGAAATTAAGACGCAATAATTTAGAGCTTGAAGCTCAAGAAGCTTCAGAGTTAGAGGTTCCCATTTAACATTTACAATAAGTATTGATCCAACCTCAGAGTTAGATCAACCTTTTAACTTTACAATAGATAATAGTAATAAAACAATTGTAATATAATTTAATATACACATTATACCTTTTTCTATTTAGTTTATCCTTTTACGTAAATTACTACTCTTTTTCACCCTTTCTTCAACTAAGTCTGGGTTAATTGCTGTTAGATCGGGTATTGGTGTAATGGTAGTTTTAAAAAACCCACTATCACGAATAATGTTGTTCTTAAAGAAATTACGATCACCATTTTCACATGTTTGATAAAGAGATTTTTCATTATTCACCTTAGGTTCACATATTCCAGCTCCCTTAAGTATTGGGAAGTTTGTTAGAATTTCATTAACATTTGAAGTATTCATTTCTTATTCTTCTTAGCCTTTTCTTCCTTCTCAATTTGTCTTCTAGATCCTTTAATTAATTCTAAGTGACCAACTCTACTTGCTATCAACTTTTCGGTTGAGCTCATCAACTGACCTTGATGAATTTTAGTAAGCTTAGCGGCTTGTTTTGCAGTAGATTTCTTAGCTTTGAGGATTTTTGGCGCAGCTCCTTTGGGGTTTTTTTGCTTTTTGGTAACTCTAGCAGGCTTTGTATTCTTTAAAGTAATTTTCCCTTGAGCCATTTCTATATCCTGTAGATCTGATCAGTTATTCTCTTCCCTGTAATTGATTTACAAAAGGCATCGCAACAAATTAATAGGTACACACACGACCACGAAATAATGGACTCATCGTATTTCGTATTTCGCGATAGTTCAGAGTCAGGCAGTTACTCTGTTTAATTAAAGAATATAAATTTCGATTCCCTTAAATTGAGAAGAGAACTCTAAATTGGTTTTTTTTTTCCTGAAAATTTAAGGTATCAACATAATTAATTGCTTCCCCAACCCTTCTTTTTTAAAAGCTTATAAGTTCAATTAGTTCCCAACTTAAAATGAGTAGTGATAAATTTCTCATTTTATCTGGTCCAAAGGCTTTATCTCCTTTTAGAATCAATAATTTGGTTCAGGAAATTGAAAGGAAGTTAAATGTAGGGTCTATTATCAAAGAGGTTTCATCTTCATTTACCCATTACATCTCCTTAAAAAAGGACTTAAATGCTAAACAATTAGAATTGGTTAAAGTGTTATTGACTTATGATTCACCAGTCGATGATACGCCATTAACTAAGAAATTAGTTGAGGTTTCTACTATAAGTGGTGATGAATCCAGCTCTGCTATTAAATTAGAACAAGGTATTTATTTAATCAGAGTTTTACCTAGACCTGGTACTATTTCCCCTTGGTCTTCTAAGGCAACAGATATAGCCTCCATCTGTGGATTAGGTGAATTTGTCGAAAGAATTGAACGTGGATTAACTTTAATAATCAAAACTGATTTTGATTTATCTGACCATTTAACTTCTGGTGAAATCTTGACTACTGTATTCGATAGAATGACACAGACCTTATACCTTGGTGACAATGCTCCAAAATACAACGATTTGTTTGAACACCACAAGCCAAAGCCATTAGTTACAGTTGATATTTCTGAGAAGGAAAACTTATTAAAAGCTAATAAGGATTTAGGATTAGCTTTAGATCAAGGTGAAATTGATTACTTAATGACTGCTTTTAATGAGACCATTGGCAGAAATCCAACTGATGTTGAATTATTCATGTTTGCCCAAGTTAACTCTGAACATTGTCGTCACAAGATATTCAACGCTGATTGGACTATTGATGGCTTAAAGAAAGATCTCTCCTTGTTTAAAATGATTAGAAATACCCATAATAAGAACCCAGAATACACTATTTCTGCTTATTCGGATAATGCTGCCGTATTTGAAGGTCCAGAGGGTAGTTTATTCACTCCAGATATCAATACTAGACAATGGAAGTCAATTAATGAAAGAGTACACACTTTAGTTAAAGTTGAAACACACAACCATCCAACTGCCGTATCTCCATTTGCGGGTGCAGCTACTGGATCTGGTGGTGAAATCAGAGATGAAGGTGCCGTAGGAAGAGGTTCTAAATCTAAGGCAGGTTTATCTGGTTTTACTGTTTCTGATTTGAATATTCCAGATCTTCAACAGCCATGGGAAAGAAATATTGGTAAGCCAAATCATATAGCTTCTCCATTAGATATTATGATTGAAGCTCCAATTGGTTCTGCTGCATTCAACAATGAATTTGGTAGACCTGCTATTAATGGATACTTCAGAACTTTAACTACTGAAGTTGAAAACAGTAAGGGCGAAACCGAAATTAGAGGTTTCCATAAGCCAATCATGTTAGCTGGTGGTATGGGTGCCATTAGACCAGAATTGGCATTAAAAGATACTAAAATAACTCCAGGAGCTAAATTAATTGTTTTAGGAGGTCAATCTATGTTAATTGGTTTAGGTGGAGGTGCTGCATCTTCTATAGCTTCTGGTGAAGGATCTGCTGACTTAGATTTTGCTTCCGTTCAAAGAGGTAACCCAGAAATTCAAAGAAGAGCTCAAGAAGTTATTAATGCTTGTGTTTCTTTGGGTGCCAAAGATACTCCAATCCAATCTATCCACGATGTTGGTGCTGGTGGTTTATCAAATGCTTTACCTGAATTAGTACATGATAATGACTTGGGTGCCAGGTTTGAATTGAGATCTATCTTATCTTTAGAGCCAGGTATGTCTCCAATGGAAATTTGGTGTAACGAATCTCAAGAAAGATACGTCTTGGGTGTAAGTCCAGAAAAGTACGATTTGTTTGCTAAGATTTGTGAAAGAGAAAGAGCTCCTTTTGCTGTTGTAGGTGAAGCCACTTCAGAGAAGAGATTAGTCTTAACTGATTCTTTATTAAATACTACTCCAATTGATTTGGAAATGTCTGTGTTGTTCGGAAAGCCACCAAAGATGTCTAGAACTGCTGTAACTCAAGAATTAAAGCTCAAGCCATTCAATACCTCTAACCTTGAAGTATCCGAATCTATTGAAAGAGTTTTACAATTACCTGCTGTTGGTTCTAAGGGATTCTTGATTACAATTGGTGATAGATTTATTACCGGTTTGGTAGATAGAGATCAAATGGTCGGCCCATGGCAAGTCCCTGTTGCAGATGTAGGTGTCACTGCTACCTCTATGTCTGATAAAGTTTTATCTACCGGTGATGCATTATCAATGGGCGAAAAGCCAACATTAGCTTTGATTTCTGCTTCAGCTTCTGCCAAAATGTGTGTTGCTGAATCATTGATGAACATCTTTGCTGCAGACGTTCCATCCTTAGACAGAGTAAAATTATCAGCTAATTGGATGTCAGCTGCTTCACATGATGGTGAAGGTGCCAAGCTCTATGAAGCAGTTCAAGCTATTGGTATAGATTTATGTCCTGATTTAGGCATTTCAATTCCCGTTGGTAAGGATTCCATGTCAATGAAAATGAAATGGGACGACAAAGAAGTTACTGCTCCTTTAGCATTAACTGTTACAGCATTTGCTCCTGTTGACAACACTTCAAGAACTTGGACTCCGCAATTACAGAATGTGAAGGAAGAAACTTTGTTAGTTTCTGTAGATTTAGCAGCCAAGGTTAAGAAGAGTTTGGGAGGTTCTGCATTAGCTCAAGTTTACAAAGAAGTTGGTGATAGTGCGCCAACTGTGCATTCACATCAATTATTCAAGGCATTCTTACAAACCTTAATAGTTTTACACAAGCAATTCCCTGTTTTGTCCTACCATGACAGATCTGAAGGTGGTTTGGTCACTACTGTGCTTGAAATGGCATTTGCTGCTAGATCTGGTCTTGAATTAAATCTTCAAGGTGATGATTTATTAACTGAATTGTTCAATGAAGAATTGGGTGCTGTTTTCCAGATCAAGGAAGCTGATCATTCCAAATTTGTTGAAGTTTTCGAAACTAATGGTGTTTCCAAAGAATATATATCTGTTATTGGTAAACCAAACTTCACTAACCAGGACGTAAGTATCAACTTCAATGGCTCGAGTGTGTATGAGAACACACGTTCTAAATTACAGGAGTTATGGACAAACACTTCTTATCACATTCAAAAATTAAGAGATAACCCTAAAACAAGTGCTGAAGAATTTGCCTCTATTAAGGATGACAAGGATCCTGGTATTTCATACCATTTGACTTTCGATGTTGCTGACGATTTAGGAATTAGCTCATTCGAGAGTAAGCCAAAGGTGGCTATTTTAAGAGAACAAGGTGTTAATTCACAGCAAGAAATGGCTTGGTCTTTCCAACAAGCAGGATTTGATGTCTATGATATTCATATGTCTGATATTTTAACTGGTAAAGTGACCTTAGACGATTTTGTTGGTTTAGCTGCTTGTGGTGGTTTCTCATATGGTGATGTACTTGGTGCTGGTGCTGGTTGGGCTAAATCGGTCTTGTTTAACGATAGAGCACGTGAAGAATTCAGAAAATTCTTCCAGGACAGAGACAATACTTTTGCTTTTGGTGCTTGTAACGGTTGTCAATTTTTCAGTAGAATTGCTGAATTGATTCCAGGTGCCGAAAACTGGCCTACTTTTGAAAGAAACCTCTCAGAACAATATGAAGCTCGTTTTGTCATGGTTGAAGTTACCGATGACAACAGAAATTCCGTTTTCTTAAATGGTATGAAAGGATCGAAGCTTCCTATTGCTGTTGCTCATGGTGAAGGTAGAGCCTCTTTCAAATCGGATAAAACCAAGACAGCCTTTGTGACTGGTGGTTTGACTTCAATTAGATACGTTGATAACTACGGTAAAATTGCAAAGAATTATCCATTTAATCCTAACGGGTCTCCACAAGGTATTGCTGGTATTTCCAGTCCAAATGGTAGGGTATTAGCTATGATGCCACACCCTGAAAGAGTTACTAGAAAAGAATCTAATTCTTGGTATCCAGTAGAACAAGGCCAGGCATGGGGTGACTATGGTCCTTGGATCAGGTTGTTTAGATCCGCAAGAAAGTGGGTTGGTGATAACTACTAAATTTTATTTCCTAATGTTTCATAGTACTTATAAATATTAATATTACAAACGTTAAAATTTCGCAACTGCAACTCATGTACATAACATATTACATAAGCTAATATTTTAAAAACGTAGGTAGTGCGCAACACAAAATATAATGTGAAAAATTTTTCAAAGCTCTCATACATAAAAAGTTTTCAATTTTAGTCTCGAATATTTTAATTTATTCCTTATTATCATAACAAAAATGGTTAACGCAATCTTATCCAAGAAAAGAAAGTTAGTTGCTGACGGTGTCTTCTACGCTGAATTAAACGAATTCTTCACCAGAGAATTGGCTGAACAAGGTTACGCCGGTGTTGAAGTCAGAAAGACCCCAACCAAGTTAGAAGTTATTGTTAAGGCTTCTAACACCCAAGGTGTTTTAGGTGAACAAGGTAGAAGAATTCACGAATTAACCTCTTTAATCGTCAAGAGATTCAAGTTATCTCAAGACGGTATTGTTATCTTCGCTGAAAGAGTTGAAGACAGAGGTTTATCCGCTGCTGTCCAAGCCGAAGCTTTAAAGTCCAAGTTATTAAATGGTTTACCAGTCAGAAGAGCTGCTTACGGTGTTTTAAGATTTGCTATGGCCGCTGGTGCTAAGGGTGTTGAAGTCGTCGTCTCCGGTAAGTTGAGAGGTGCTAGAGCCAAGGCTCAAAAGTACGCTGACGGTTTCATGATCCACTCCGGTCAACCAACCAAGGACTTCATTGATACTGCTATCAGACACGTCTTAATGAGACAAGGTGTCTTAGGTATCAGAGTTAAGATTATGAGAGACCCAGCTTCTAACAGATTCGGTCCAAGAGCCTTACCAGATGCTGTTAAGATCGCTGAAGCTAAGGATGAAGACGAAATCATCCCAGCTCCAACTGTCAAGTCTTACAAGGCTGTTCCAGCTGAAGAAGAAGCTACTGCTTAAGTTTCGTAACTTCATATTCACTCCTATATATTAAGACTTAATACATTATTTTAATAATTTTTTCCTGTAGATAACTGACATGATCACGTGAAAAATTGAAAATTTTATAGGGTTAGGTTTAAAGGAATTCTGAGTATTTATTTACGGAGTTTAAGGGATTAGAACTCCGAACTCAAAAAAAAAAATACGAAGAAATGCTTCTCCCTCCTTTTCCCCTTGGAATTAATCTGGAGTATTTAGGTAAAATCAGGTGACTGAAACGGATGAAAGGAAGACTAGAAATAAATATCGAAAGTTAAATGGATAGATGGAAATGGAAGGAAGAGGTATGACAAATGATATCAATACCATGTGAACATGTTGATGTCATGGTTTATTATTATTAATTAACACTTATGTCGGCTCCTATTTCAGTATGTGCACCGAATAAATCGGCGGTAATATAAAGCATTATGCGGATTAATAAGCGCGAGAAAAAATCTTAGTGGCCAACTGAGTGACTGATAACAAATTCTTCCGTGGGGAAGAGTCATCGGAGTAATTCTCATTCGGACTTTGATTAGCGAAAAGTGGCTATTCGGCAAAATGGAAAACTATATAAAGCAGACAAAATCTTCATCTTATAGAATTATTTATTCATTATTATAAATATATAAACTTCAAATACAATGTCTGCCTACCACAAAATGTTCAAATTACCAGATACTTTCTTAACTTTATCTACAGAAGTTTCTGAACCATTTTTAATTCCAAATGTTTCTCCAATATCATCTCCTAACTTAGTTCCAGCTGAACAAGTTAAGGAACAAGAGAATATTTTAGCAGGCAGAGATAGATCTGTTTCTATTATCGAATTAAATTGATCATATTAAGTGATAGTTATTTATTATTATTATTATTTACGTTACGATTTAATGGGTATTTCAATTCTTTTGGAGCTATTTCCAAACATTCTTAAGTTATATTTAACGTTTTAGAAGACAATCAAATATAATTGAGTATATATCTTTCAATAAATGGGTTAAGGTTAAAAACTTTGCATTCAAATCTTTGTAATTTAAATATAACCGCGGGTATTTATCTACAGTGATTTTTTCATGTATCTCGATTAAGGTCTGCTCTTAGATTTATTACTTTTCAAACTTCCTATTACTTCCATATACATCTATTTACATTTCGTTTTAAATAAATTTCTTAATCCATGTAAGAGCTTAATTTAAAAAAAAGGATAAAATTCATTATACTTTTTGGTGTAATATGCAGTTGATAAACCTCCAATTCCAAGTAATAATAATGGGATTGGTTTTTTAAATGAAGTTGGAATTGATCTACCTATACCTGCAGCAAGAACAGTGGTTGAGGCCCCCAATGCCAATTCTAATCCCCAATCAGCATTGTTTTTTAAAAGATAACCAGCTGTTCCGTACAAAATAGAAATAGCAGTACCGGCTACTAAAGAAGGAACGGAACCCTTACGGACATAGCCCATAACACCTCCGACAGCGCATAAACCTGATAACGTGAAAGCAGGATGTTCCATTGTAAAATACTGTTTCAAAATAAATGTTAGTTTAGGAGGCGAATTCTAAATAATTAATGTTTAGGAGAGCAACTCAATTGAAAGCACGTGAGCTAGCTTTTTCGTGATAAATTTGGATCTTTGATTAGTTAGCATAAATCACATGTTTTTAAAATATTAATAACTTTGCAACTCACTTTTATAACAGTGTCTAAAATCTAACCTACACTTTAATTTTATTCTTAATATTTGAACTGTTTATAGCATATTTATAGGTTTGCAACTCACCATTATGACAGCATTTAAAATTTAACTTACACTTTAACGTTATCCCAATACTTGAACTATTTATTAGTAATTTAACTTCAAGTTTCTTTTATTTCATGGTAAGCTATTGAACAGATTTCTCTTGAATCCTAATACCGTAATGAAACTGTGGTTATATTGGAAACTATTAGTTTAGATAGCATTCATATGTATTTGATATTACTAATTACAAAACTATCATCGCCAAGTCTATAATATATTTAGAGACCATTACTATGCTCATATGTCTCCATTAAAGAGTGCTGGAGCTAATTGTAAGAGTTCTAGATAAGAGTGATACTATATTTGACTTCTCTGCTCTCTTAAGAAGAAACAGCACCATTCTAAACATTTTTAGAAGGTATATTCTATAGAAAAGTCCATTATAGCGATGCTTTACTAACGTTAGAAAGTCTAGAATTAGCTGAAAGTGAAGATTTTCCAAATAGTTATGTTTCCTGAAGCTAATCAAGCCAATATTTGTCGCAAGACATTATGAATGGGAATTTCGAATTTTATAGTAATAGTTTTAAGTGAAAATTATAATGGTTCTATTTCATAGGCTGGTCTATTTCCATATTTCAAATTATATTTCAAAGAATATATCAGACACATTTAAAGATGAATATATAACTTGTAACTGACTAAATAACCATAGACATTAATTGCCTTATTGGGCAGTGCTACTTTGTCAATCGATTTTTCAAATAAAATCGCGGTAAAATTATGTTCATTGGATTGTGGTTGTGTGCTAACACTTACCCTTGAGCTGTATTACCAAAAATAATCACGAAGTGATACAACGTATTAAATCAAGATTACAAGCAAGGTAGATGATATATATATATGCTATAATACCTATATACATTATAAAATTTTTTCATCCGTAGTTCTCTTTTTGCAAGCATTGCAGGATTTTATTTAACGAAATTTTTAAATAGGCGCTCAATGGCCACTACTTCCATTCTCCCTTGCTGAGCGTAACCAAAAAAAAAACGGTACGGGCAATTAAATAAAGTTGTTTCCACTGTGATACACAAGAGTGAGAGGGATTTAAGGAGAGATATACTATCAATCATGAATATATCATCTATGCTTTCTAATGATCAGGCTAGCGCTACTCAGCTAATAGAACGCAATGGTGATGTATTAAAACCTCAAAATTCTACAAGGACTATGAATGGAATATCAGTAGCAAATGAAGTGGAACAAGAATCACTAGATGAAGAATCAAACAGAAAAGAAAGCTCTCAAGGAATATTTGATATTGTTCATTCAGTAGTTGCCAAACCAACTTCAAATCCAGTGATTGCCTCTGATGACGAGGAGATAGAGAAAAATTTCGACCAGTATTCCAATGGGGCGTCCTATTTAGCAGCATTCGAATCAAAAGTCAACAAGATAAACCAAATCGATAAGTATATAAGGAGATCAAATAACCATAAAATATTAAAAGTGGAACAAGATCAATTAGCGGGAACGATTGATAGAATGTCTGAAATCAACGGTAACTATATTGAAAGAATAGTAGCAGAAGATATATCAACTAAAGGTGAAATTTTAGATGGAAAAAGCTTGGATAATAAGGATTTTAAATGGGGATCTACTAGAGATGGTAAAAAATTTGATTTCGACGACGATAATAACAAATCGCCGAAAAAGAAAACCCCCTTGAAAGGAAGAGGCAAAAAGCCAGACAATAAAGATAGTGAATCATCTTTAGTTGCTGGAAGAAAGGGAAAGGGTAAAGGTAAAAGAAAGACCGATCCGGCGGACGATCTTATTACTAAGAGAGCTAGAAGGAGCGCTTCAAATAATGAAGATCCAGATGATGAAGAGACAGTCGATTCAAATGGAAAGATTAAGCTTAAGTTAAACGTTAAATCAGAAGTTGAAGAAGGACTGAAAATTACACTTAAAGAGCAAAAAGTAATAACTAAACAGTACGACAATACTTTTGTATCAATCTGGAAGGATTTATCTAGAAAGGATGGCCCTAAAGTGAGTAGGCTAATGCAACAATCAGCTCAAGCTAGGATGATTAATTTAAAGAAAACATCCATTCTTGCTGCCAGAGAAGCCAAAAGATGGCAACTCAAAAATAATAAAAATCAAAAGGATTTGACTACTAAAGCAAGAAGGGCAATGAGAGAAATGTTCAATTTTTGGAAACGTAATGAAAGAATTGAAAGAGAGTTGAAAAAGAAATATGAAAAAGAACTAATTGATAAGGCAAAGAGAGAAGAAGAGGAAAGAGAAGCAAAGAGACAATCAAGAAAATTGAACTTCTTAATCACCCAAACTGAATTATACTCTCACTTTATTGGAAAAAAGATTAAAACAGATGAAATTGAGGGTAAGGACTCAGACCCTAACGTTCAATTCAAATCTAATAACTCCCACTACGATAAATATACTAATGTTGATTCCAGTAAAAAGACTGATTTTAGTAACATTGATTTTGATAATGAAGATGACGAAGCTTTGAATCAAGCAGCAGCTGCGAACGCCCAAAATGCATTGGAAGCTGCACAGTCTAAAGCAAAATCTTTCGACCAAGAGCCATTAAAGAATCCAGACACTAACGGTGAAGAAATGAATTTCCAAAATCCTACTTTAATGGGAGATATTAGCATTTCACAACCTAACTTGTTAAAATGTACATTAAAAGAGTATCAAGTGAAAGGTTTGAATTGGTTAGCAAATTTGTACGAACAAGGTATTAATGGTATATTGGCTGATGAAATGGGTTTAGGTAAAACTGTTCAGAGTATTTCAGTTTTGGCATATTTGGCGGAAGCACATAATATCTGGGGACCTTTCTTAGTTGTCACCCCAGCGTCAACATTACACAATTGGCAACAAGAAATTACAAAATTCGTTCCTGATTTTAAGGTTTTACCTTACTGGGGTAATGCTAAGGATCGTAAAATTTTAAGAAAATTTTGGGATCGTAAGAATGTCAGGTATGGTAAAGATGCACCATTCCATGTTCTAGTTACTTCATATCAATTAGTGGTTGCAGATGCTGCTTATTTTCAAAAGATGAAATGGCAATATATGATTTTGGATGAAGCACAAGCTATTAAATCTTCGCAGTCATCAAGATGGAAGTCGTTATTGTCTTTCTCATGCCGTAATAGATTATTATTAACTGGTACTCCAATTCAAAACTCCATGCAAGAATTATGGGCTTTGTTACATTTTATTATGCCATCCTTATTTGATTCGCATGATGAGTTTAGTGATTGGTTCTCTAAGGACATCGAAAGCCATGCCCAATCAAATACACAATTAAATGAACAACAGTTGAGAAGATTACACGTTATATTAAAACCATTTATGTTAAGACGTATTAAGAAAAATGTCCAAAGTGAATTGGGTGATAAAGTGGAGATTGATATTATGTGCAATTTGACTAACAGACAGAACAAATATTACCAAATGTTGAAATCACAGATTTCAATTATGGATTTGTTAGATTCAGCAAATAATAATAATAATGGAGATGAACAATCATTGATGAATCTTGTTATGCAATTCAGAAAAGTCTGTAACCACCCTGATTTGTTTGAAAGAGCAGATGTAAAGTCAGCGTTTGCATTCAATAGATTTGCGGAAACAAGTTCTTTCTTAAGAGAATCAAATGAGTTAGAAATGAGTTACACCTCCAAAAATATGATTGAATATTACTTACCAAAATTAATTAGAAATGATTTCTTGTTGCCATCGTTTACAAATGACATAGGCTCAAAAGTGAAATTTAACAGCATGTTCAATATTTACGATAGTATTAATACAATAGAGAATGAAGAATTTGGTTTTTTGAAGTTCGTTGATACTTCTTCACAAGAATTGAAATCTTTGACAACAAAAAATATTATTGAAAGAGCAATAATGCATATGGAGTATACTGATATAAATTATAGTAAGATAAACAGGTACAATTACTTATATGAGGGCGATTTTGTTCCAACAAACAAGCTTCTTTTGATTAATGAATATCAAAATAGATACAGCGATGTTCAAAATTCTATTCATTTAAAAGAGTTACATACAATACGTGATAAGGTTTACGAAGATATGAGACTTAATACTATGGATCCGGCTGCTGAGAGAACAGTATCTGCCCCTCCTATTGTTGTTTCTACTGATAGCTACTCTTTTCAAAAGAAAATTGATGATGTCATATTTAATGATACAATAAGGTCTAGTTTGATGCCTATGTCTTTAAACAATGAAATGCTATTAATTGAAAAGAATGTTCCTGTTCCTGAATTTCCAAAATCTGGAATGTTGCCTAGTTCTATCAATAAGTTCATTGATTATTCTAATATTCGGATGCCTTCGATGAATAGATTCATAACAGAATCAGGTAAACTAGCTAAATTAGATGAATTGCTTGACGAACTAAAGAAGAATGACCATAGGGTTTTAGTATACTTCCAAATGACCAAGATGATGGACTTAATGGAAGAATATTTAACTTACAAACAACATAAATACATTAGATTGGATGGATCTTCTAAGCTTGATGATCGTAGAGATTTAGTTCATGATTGGCAAACCAAACCAGAAATATTTATTTTCTTATTGTCGACTAGAGCTGGTGGGTTGGGTATTAACTTGACTGCAGCAGATACAGTCATATTTTATGATTCAGACTGGAATCCTACTATTGATTCCCAAGCTATGGATAGAGCCCACAGACTTGGACAAACAAAGCAAGTTACTGTATATAGGTTACTAGCTAAAGGAACAATTGAAGAAAGAATGAGGGATAGAGCCAAGCAAAAAGAACAAGTCCAACAAGTTGTTATGGAAGGTAAAGCTAATAAAAAGGAAAGCGATAATAAGAAAAAAGATGTCGCCTTTTTATTATTGGGTGGAAATGAAGAAAGTGAGTTTTCCTTGGATGATCAAAATTCTGCTACTTCCGAGGAGATAAAATAAACAGAGTTCAAGCTACTATGAAGAAATTATATAGTAACATACGAAGGTCATAGCATTTTTTGTAATAAATAATATTATATACGTACATTTCATATGCTGGGATTGTTTTCATCTACCATGGATAACAAAGTATTGTCTAGTTGGTTTAAGAATGATTTATCAATGGGGTTGGCTTTGATATCTTGTAATTGATCAATATCTAGTTTGGATCCAATGTGATCCTTATTATACATTCGATTAAGGTTTTCTTCTAACTTTATTCTTAGCTGTCCCTTAGACATCGATTCATGAGCATTATCTTCCCCTAATGAAGTCATTTCAGTAAGATTCATGAGATCTGATATGCCGCTTATATTAGAAGTAGCAGAATTCGTGGAAAAACGATTGAAGCTACTATTTGAATTATTCTGTAATTTGTCCAATGTGCTCGAGTTATACGAATCATGGGCTGAATATCTTTGCGCTGGATTTTTGTTCAAGTTCTCTTCAATTACCTTGACGAGCCCCATGGATAATCCTGGAGATTGACGCCTATTCTTTTTCGTCAGGAGATTATCCATATGATTAGAACTTATGCTATTAGAATATACTGGATTAACGGGGTTAGCAAATAAAGAAGTTCTCTTTTTCACTGTTGTGTTCCGAAAGGATTTTAGTTCTACTTCCGAATTATTATAAGGAACGTCTTCAGTTTGACTACCTGTAGCTTTGACTTGCAATTCCTTATGAATATCTGCAAGACTTAGTTGGTGAAGCTCGCGAATTTGATCTAAATCATTACTGAATTGCCCAAATATCATTATTTTTTCATTCAACTCGTCTACATTTGAATGCGAATGTGTGGAATCGTTGTATTTTTGGAAATATTTCAAGTTAGTGGACAAGTTTGAAAATTTGTTAACTAGTTTTTCTAGATTCAAGCTCCTTGCCTCATTTTTGATTACCTTATCTGTGTTACCAATCATTTGAAAAATATTTTCATTATTTTTAATTAAATCTAAATTCTTGTTTTCATTTATGCTCATAATTTCATAGTTTTCTAATATAGAGTAAAAGTTTAGAAGTTGTCCATTACTCTCATTAAAGATTGTATCCAATAACAGCAACTTATTAATTGTATTTAAAAACCTATATTTTGTATATTTCGCTTGAAAATAGGTTTGATGTTTGTTTAAAAAGAAGGTTGATTTATAATTGGAATCTAGTATCAAAAACTGTGATATCAAGAATTTTCTTAATTGAGTGAACTTATTTAATTTTAATAGAACATTGTTTATTCTTTCATCTATTGGTTCAGAAATAGTAGGAAAAATTACATCTTCATCGGAAAGAAAATCTAATTTTATTTTATTAATTTCACAGTATCTTTCAAGCATTTCTCCATTTTGGTATGGTAACAATTTTGCTATTGAAAACTTTAAATTAAAAATTAAAAGTTCTAAGCAACTGCTAATTATTTCAAGGATTTTAACATCATTTGAATCATTATAATTGCTAGAAATATTTGGATTTTTTAATTTGATCATGTACAATATGAATTTTCGATTAAGCTTGCAGTTTAATATTAGATATAACTTTGAATTGTTTAGTATTTTTTGTGTTAAAACCTTCACCTTCAATGAATGTTGTCTTAAAATTCTAACAGCTAATACCAATATTATTCTAAAGAATTGAACGGCTGCTTTTGTATCTCTATCTTGTGACTTCAAATGAAATATTAGGTGAATAATGATTAATATTGAATTCAAAGGAGCTCCATTTAAAGTCAAGTGGTATTTCTGGTTTGATGATAATAATTTAATGCATCCATCATTAAATAATGTTCTTGGTCTTGAAAAAGGCACATCCATTACGCCTAGATGATTGATAGCTTGGTCATTTTTTGATAAAACCATTCCATCTTCTAAAAGATTTGAAATAACTAGTTGATACTTGAATTTCTCCCAAAAGGTTTCATTGGTATTTATATGTTTCAAATTACTCCTAATATAACTAGAAAGAATTTCGTTCGATGAAGTTTTAGAAACAAACCCTCGGTCGTCACTTTCCTCAATACCCCAATCACTTACAGAATAATGCTTTAGACCATTATAAACCATTACTATGGTCCTAATTAACTGGGATTATGTATTTACTTTTAGAACTATATATCGTCTAGCGATTCCAAATCGTTATTTTGTTATAGAAATATTACCTTTTTAAATGTTTATCTTTGATTGTAAACAATATGCAGGAACAAACTCCACAAAATGAATGTGAATATTTAGCAGAACCTGTGACGACAAGAACTACGTAGTCGAAATTGTAATTAAGAATGATTATGCAAAATGAAGTAGAAAATAATATTCCATATTATGAAAACGCTGGACCAGATTCGATCAGACTGAGCCAATCACCTGCTATAATATCGATATTTGCATTCTTTAAATGTTCCGAAGGTTCACCAAGTTCTAAAGCATGATGGGGTAAAGTATGGTTAAAATCAACTTGATTAAACATTTCGTCACTATTACCGGAGAATGGAATTTGTCCGCTTGGCATATGCAGCTGCCCTAATTGCTGGTTATTACTTCCCTTAGTCTTATCGTGTGAAATGGTATTAGTTTGACCAGTAGTATTTTGCATCAAACCATTTGTGTTGTTTCCAACACCTGTCTTTTGGGGTTGCTGGTTCTGCATTTGTTGGTTCTGGCGCAACTGCATCTGTTGAAATTGTTGTTGCTGAAGTTGCTGAAGTTGAATTTGCTGCTGCTGCTGCTGTTGCTGCTGTTGTTGTTGATGTTGTGGATGTTGTTGTTGATGTTGTTGAGGAAGCAATTGTTGTGGGTGATGCTGTTGGTTGTGTTGTAATTGCTGGATCTGTTGCTGCTGCTGCTGGGGATTCTGTTGCTGTTGAGGATGTTGTTGAACTTGCTGCTGCATTTGCATCTGGAATTGCTGCTGGTGCATTTGACGGGCAGCTAATTGTTGTTGATCTTGGGAAAGCTTACGCTGCTGTTGGCCAACCTGTGGCAGAGATGCTACTGCTTTTGGTACTGTAGTATTATTAGGTGTCAAGTTTGCTACCCTAGGATTATTCTGCAGCTCCATCAGAGATCGTTGTTGTTGTTCTTGTTGTTGCTGTTGTTGTAATCTTTGTAGTTGTTGCTGTTGTTGATTAAAATTTCTTTGAGCGTCTTCTCCCCTAATCCCACTCTGGTTACTATTTTGTCGATTTGTA
Source organism: Schwanniomyces polymorphus var. africanus (assembly GCA_030563145.1). Taxonomy (NCBI): domain Eukaryota; kingdom Fungi; phylum Ascomycota; class Pichiomycetes; order Serinales; family Debaryomycetaceae; genus Schwanniomyces; species Schwanniomyces polymorphus. The sequence goes on from JAKUBG010000011.1 coordinate 310,235, forward strand.
GGTATATTCATTTCAAGATTTATTGGTTGATCATTTGTTCTAAAATTCAGCTTAGTATCATCCAATTGTCTCTTTGATAAGGCTTGCCTGTTTTGTAAATTATTTTGATTTTCCATTGCCAATAAATTCATTTGATATTCATTAACAGATTCACTAACGGGCTTGTTATTTCCCACGGCCATCTGAGGTTGCTGATGTTGTTGAAACATAGCTTGTCGACCTTGTTGAATGGGCTGCATACCTCCTGGATGCATACTATATTGCCTGACTGGTTGCAGAGCATTACCTCCTTTGTTCGTTGGAGGGGGCATTCTTCCATTGTACATCATTGGATTCTTAGCTGCAGATATAGCCGTTTGAGGAGAGAAGATACGTCCTAAATTAGGATTAAAACTACCCTGAATACTTCCTAACATAGTCCACCAATCCATGAAAAAATCGTCTATCGTTTCGGTTTGATAATTTTGACTAATTTCATTAACAGATCCCAAAACATTACTTTTATCAGTCTTAGATAGCTCATTTAAGAGTGAACTCGCAGATTCTTCTAATCCATTATTTTTCATATGCAAGTAAAGACATACCAAAAAGAATAGCCTAGAATCTTCCCTATTAGCATCCTTTGGGAGAAAATTCATACTTCTGATATTAGGGGAGATTTAATTTGAAACTAATGAGTTTAACTTTTATGAGGAACACCTCCAAGATGGATATGCAGGAAAGATCGAAATTAAAGTCGACATGGTGACTTGCATCAACGTGAGAAAAGTACTTTTATACATGAATCATGAATCTATAGAACCATTTATAGAGAGAAAGTAGTAATCCAAATTATATGTAAGTTGTAGAGATCCTCCCTTTTACAGCACTGGTTTCTTAATATCTAGATACTCGCAATTATTAGTGAGAGCCAGATACTTTAAGCCATAGGTATATATTACATCTTTGAAATCTGGATTTATGAACCAACATAAGGAAAAGGATTGATATTATATCTTAAAAAGATAGCTATAACATGTAAACTACTTGTAGTACATCACATATTTCCAGAAATATATATTTGATCTCCACACTTGTTTGTTTTGTGTAACAATAAATTGAAGCCATAATCTTCAAAATAAAGTTAATACTGAGGATGTTAATTAAACTCTGTTTTATTAACTGAATTCTTTTATATATAGGAAATTGGCTATACTATCTGTACAATGGGGCAGTACCGATTGGAAGAAAAGGTGATTTATGACCATAAAAAATAGATTATCTGACTAAATTAATATTTTATGTCTATTCAAGTCTTAACTATTAGGCTCAAAATAACAATTCTTCCACAAGCATAACTACTAGAAAGTATAGCTTACAGATACATACTATTTAGTTAGTGTTATTAAAGATAACATTTCCCTAATATAATAAAAATTTATTATATACAGTTCTGATTGTATTTGATATCACGTGATTTTGATACGTTTCCTAGTGTTAGTGTCATTGAAACAATTTAAATTCATTCAATATAGGTTATCGGCATATCTGAAAATCTAATTGGATTTATTAATATCAATACCCCATCTCAATTATGTTTATTCGTGATGTCAATATGAGGACGTGTAAAATCCTAGTTCCTTTTTAAAATATAGAAAAGTAGTTAACAATTTATATTTGAACAGATGAATTATGTACTAAGAAAGTACCCATATTCTACATTTGGTATGCTTATAGTATTGATGTCATCCATATTATCACGTAAAAATTTTTCGGGATAATCATATGCATCAAAAATCGGCATATACTTTGCCAAATCTTTATCATAGTGATAATATATTCCATGTATCATCAAGATATCTAATTCACCGAAGATTCCTACAAGATAACGAACAATAGGTTCTAATTGATGAATCACATAAGTCGTTGTAAGGTCATCAATATTTATTTCAGCATCATCAAAACATTTACAATTTCTTGATTTACCATGACACTGGTTATGCAAGGCATGTGGCTCGCCTTTGAAGATAGGATATTTTGTATAATCATAGGCCATCTCCTTAATCGGTATACATATTTCTCTATCTCCTTGTACTTTAGTTAAGAGGAACCGAATCAAGAAATAAAGTGTAGAGTCTTCATCTAATTCTTCTTGCTCTTCAACGAGAACCGAACAAAACTCTTCTTTAAGCTTTTCTAAAACTATATTACATCCCCAGCATTGACACGTATGTAATAAGCTTTGATAGAAATCAGGCTTGTAGTAAATAAATGAAGTCAAGAAATCAGCTAATTCCACCGATTTTAAGTTCAGACATGTACTTGGTGGAAAATAATCAAAAAAAAAGGCTTCCATGATTTTTCTATTTAATTCGTTCATGAGGAAACTGTTCATTTCAATGCTGTAGAAAGTTTTAAAAGTAGGTGCCGCAAAATCAAGTTTTAACCTTGTCATATTTGATAAACTTTTCAAAAAATTCCCAATCGGCGCAAAAACTCGATCTAATAGCTCTGTTGGGCGTAACCATTCCATATAAGGAAACGATTCAACTTCTAAACTAGTCAATTTTGGTAATCCATCATGCTTTTGTGAATAGATTGTGAAATCCTCAAAAAACTTTTTATAACAATTACAGGTACCATTTCTACTGACAAAGCAGTCTATCTTTAGAAAAAGATGACGTAAAGTAGTTAAGTCTATTTTAGAAGATATTGTTTTAAAATTCAACCTCATATCATGGTTTTTAAGATAAGCCTTGAGATCCTGGCTCATAGTATTTGGATCTAAATCTAAAATAAAATCATTTTCATCATTATATAAATCTTCCCTATGACAATGAAACAAAGTTAATCCTTTCAATTTAATTTTCATGTCATCGTATAATTTAATATTCTCTAATATCTGAAGTCCAAATTGAATTTTAGAACTGCTCGTTAGAGATCGTAAGTTGTTGAGGGCTTCAAATGGTGGTTTTGATAAATCAAATCCATCAAAATTCATTAACTCTTCCTCATCTAGCATTAAAAATAAGTTTGTTAAATTTGGTGGGGTACGTGGCTCATATAAATCCTTAGCTTTTGTTACAAAAAGTTTAAAAATTCTATTTCTAATATTATCTCTTAATAAGAAGTTTTTTAATTTCGTAATTCCAGTAATATAATCCACAAATGTTATATGTAGAAAGTTAATTTCAGTAGAATTTTCTCCAAAAAAATCTATAATTTCTGTTTGTAATAAATCTAAATCAATAGTGTCTTCTGCAGTGCACTTATCAAATATGAAAAACTTAATCTTATTTAATAGATAAGGGTTGTGGTGCAAAGATTCCAAAAATTTCAACAAATTTTTAATACTGAATATTAAAGAGCTATTCATATAAGTAAATCCATTCTTTTGAATAAAAATTCTAGTCTCATTATTATATTCAACAGGTAATTCTGATCCAATTGCAATAGTAACTCGCCGATATAATCTATCCGTAGCAATATCATAAAAGTTTGAACATGTGAGCATAAGATTAACCAAGTCTAACTGATCGACATGTTCTAGTATACTTGCAATTATACTATCTGGGAGTTTGCTGAAAATTGAGCCAGAATTTTGTTTACTTATTTTATCCATATAGATTGATCTTGTATTATTCGTTGGCTCTATCAGTTTGAACCTCGTCATAGGCATCCTATGTTTAATCATTTTTGGGGAGTTATATGTATATTACTGATATTTCCAAAGAAGCAGAGAAAATGGAGCCTTGATATTAACAGATCTAATTGTGAAAACTTTAGTTTTATTCCTCTTGCCCTTTAATGGGATTTGGACAAAGTAAATTATGGATTACATAATATCGAAAATTACATAATATGGGGTATAGATAAATTTACTCAGATATATGTGATTATAGAAATTATATTATAGAAATTATATTATAGTATATTATAGAAACTATTTACTCTTTATAAACGACTTCCCATATTAAGATGAATAGCCTTAGCTTGGGTGTATGTTGTTAAACCATATTCTCCCAATTCTCTTCCAACACCACTCATTTTAACACCTCCAAACGGAACACGAATATCACAGTCGTTAGAGGAATTGATCCAGACCATTCCAGCCTCTAATTCATGAGCAAATTCGTGAGCTTTCGAGACATCTCTAGTAAAAATAGCAGCCCCTAAACCATAATTAGTATCATTGGCAAGCTCTAAAACTTCTTCATCAGTAGAGAATTTTCCAACAGCAACGACTGGTCCAAATATTTCTTCTTTGACAATCCTCATCTCTGGTTTTACATCAGCAAAAATAGTAGGTTTAATGTAATAGCCCTTAGCAAATTCACCTTCGGTATTCTTTTCACCACCTAATAAAACTCTAGCACCTTCCTGTTTACCTATTTCAAGGTAAGAAGCAATCTTTTCATATTGTTGCTTAGAAACTTGAGGACCAACGACATTTGTGTCATGAAAGGTGTGGCCATGTTTATATTGATCTGCAATATATTTTGTGAACATATCCAAGAAAGTTTCATACACTTCTTCGTGAACATAAACTCTTGAAGTCGATGTACATACTTGCCCTTGATTATACATAATACCCAATGCAGCCCATTTAACCGCCTGTTCTAATTCCGCATCTTGTCTAATTATCAATGGAGATTTTCCACCACATTCTAAAGTAACAGCCTTTAAGTTTGAAGAAGCAGCTCTCTGAACCAATTTACCAGTTGCAGTAGATCCTGTGAAAGCTATCTTATCTACTCCCAAGTGAGAAGCTAATGCATTACCGGCAGTAGCACCATATCCAGATATGATATTAAGAACACCAGCTGGTAAACCAACATCCCTGAATATTTGTGCGATATATAAAAGAGACAAAGGTGTGATTTCGGAGGTCTTCAAAACAACTGTATTTCCAGCAGCCAATGCAGGGAAAATTTTCCACGCAGCCATTGCAATTGGAAAGTTCCAAGGGATAATCTGACCACATACTCCAATAGGCTCATGAATTGTGTATGCAAATTTCTTAGGATCGTTCTGAATAACCTTACCTTGGATCTTATCGGCCCACCCAGCATAATATCTTGCACAACCGATAGATTCATCTACATCATATATGGCATTGTTATTCCTGTTTTTACCAGAATCCCATGCCTCTATAGAACCAATAAGGTCTCTTTCTTTTTCCATGGCATCGGCAACCTTAAAGAGTAATTTCCCCCTTTCAACACCACTAACTTTCTTCCATGATTTGAAAGCAGTTCTTGCAGCTTGAACGGCTTTATTAACATCTTCTTCCTCAGCAGCGTAAACCGTAGCATTAATTTCACCAGTGGCTGGATTAATTGAGTCCAATGTTTTCCCTGAGACAGACTTGACGTATTCATTGTTAATGAAAAGACCTGTTGGTTGTTTATATTTCTTACCATCCGGTAATGTAATTTCTTGTTCTAATGGAAGAGACATTTTTGCTTAAACTATTATATGTTGTAAAAGTTAAAAAATGATCAGGAGTGAATTTAAAGAGATTATATACGTTTTAGAAACTATCCATAATGAATATGATGAACTTTAATCAAAAGCCCCTAATACAAACATATTGCCAAATCTGGAAAATTATTTCGCTTAATCTCTAGCTAGGAGATTAGTAAGAGGAAATGACTTCTTAATTAGGAAGTCATTTGCGACTTTTTCGAATCAATCTTTAGATTATTAACTATTTATCTAAGAAGCCAATAGATATCGCTTGAATCTTAATTGTTTCTCCGTGAGACAGAGACATCAACATTTAAGTCCTTTAAATTGTCAGTCATAGTTGATAAAACTTGATGTTATTAAACCTCTACTGATTTAAAGATAAATAAGCTACTTAATACACATTCTCAAGTCTTATCATAAGTGTAAGATTCCATATACAGGATGATATTTTAGAGAACCGTAGAAATAATTCTATTTAGAGATCTGAATTTCACCGTATTTTGTATCCCACATAACAACCGTATTAGCACACGATACATCTTATAGTATAGTACATTGTGCCTTTAGTAGTAACTTACCTTTTGGAAATTGTACTGGATATCATATCTTGCCGGTATTTTTATTATCTTTCTCAGATTCCGATTTTGCTATCAATCCGAGCTTGATTAAAAACTGAAATTATATACTTGATTTCAAACAAACCAAAGGATCATGGACTTCTCTAATTTTTGTGACCAGAGTCCTGCTCACAATGAATTCAGAAGTGATACTTTTACCACACCTACCTTGTCTATGGTAAAATCTCTCGCCACAGCTACTTTAGGTGATGCTGTGTACAATGAGGATACAACTACTTGTGAATTAGAAAAAAAGGTAGCAGACTTGGTGGGAAAAGAAGCAGGTTTGTATTGCGTCAGTGGAACCCTTTCGAATCAGATTGCAATTAGAACAAATTTGTATCAACCGCCATATAGCGTAATATGTGACTACAGAAGTCATGTATTTGTACACGAAGCAGGAGGGATTCCAACGCTTTCGCAAGCACTTGTTAACCCGATAAAACCAAAGAATGATCAGTATCTAACCTTAGATGACATTTTGCCAAATTTCGTTCCGGATGATGGTGAAATACATGGTGCTCCCACCAAGTTAATCTGTTTAGAGAATACATTGCATGGGATGATTTTCCCAATCGAAGAGATAAAGAAAATCTCTAAATTTTGTCAACAAAATAATGTCAAATTGCATTTGGATGGTGCTAGATTGTGGAATGCTTCTGTTGAAACTGGTATATCTTTGAAGGAGTATTGTTCTTATTTTGACTCTGTCTCATTATGTCTCTCAAAAACATTGGGTGCTCCAATTGGGTCAGTCTTAGTTAGCACACAGAAATTCATATTGAAGGCAAATCACTTTAAGAAACAAAATGGAGGTGGTGTTAGACAATCTGGAATTTTGGCTGCAATGGCAATTACTGCAATAGATGAAAATTTACCAAAATTGAAAGCAACACATGAAATGGCCAAAGAGTTAGGTGCTTTATGTAAAACAAACGGTATTTTATTGGAGCATCCGGTAGATACAAACTTTGTCTTTATTGACTTTCAGAAGAGTGAGATGGACGTTGATTACTTCGAAAAGTTAGCGAAAGAAAATGATATTAAACTTTCTGGGAATAGAATTTCATTTCACTATCAAATCTCCAGAGAAAGTTTTGAAAGGTGTAAGAAAGTAGTCTTAGAATGTTATGAATACTCTAAAAAGAATCCTTCTAATACATTTAAAGCTCCTAAATTTTATCAAACTAATTAGATAGTCTTTAAATAAAAAAAGATGCGAATTTTAAAATAAAATTAAAAATATAGTATTATTTTATTAATCTAATGTGTAATAAATTTCAATGTCTAAAAGAAGATGTTAAGACCACTGAACCTCGTATCATTATATTATCTTCAATACTTGACGATGAACTATCTGAATATTTAAATGATGATTTCAACTTTGAGATTACATTAAGGCTTTTAAATTTAAAGGAACAGCTTAAAATAAGATCTATTAATAATCTTGATGTTAGAAAAAAACAACTAATTAGCAAAGTATTTAAAAAGGTTTGCATTAACTATATGTTATACTTTATGAATGGTGAAAGAGAAGAGTTTGATCTTTCGAATGAAATAAAATTTAAGTATAATGATCTTGGAAAGCCCTTTTTAGACGACCAAAAGCAGTATCATTTTCAATTTAGTGATAGTTCGTCTAATAAAGTCTTCGTTATGGTATTTGAATTGAACTCTGATACACCTATTGGTGTCGATCTATCTCATTCCAAACAAGATTCTATTTCTGATACCTTATTTCAAGAACAATTTAGACCGATATTTGACAGAAGTGAAATCGAACAATTAAATAATATTCCAAATAATGAAAATAGATATGTCACATTTAATCAATTGTGGACATTGAAGGAAGCCTTCACCAAATTGTTAGGAAGTGGCCTTAACATTGATTTATCCAAATTTTTTTTTAATATTAATAATAATTATGTGTATAATTGTCCTTCAATACCTATAAATTTTGAAGCAATTATAAACGAAGTAAAGGTTGACTGGTATTCGTCAATAGACATAGATATACACAAACTTATTGAAGATAGAAATATTTTTGTGGAAAATTTAAGTTCTAAAGAAATATATTGCAGATCAGCAGTATTCTTCGGACAAGACAACTTACCTGTGATAATTTCAATAATTAATCAAAAGTTTTTCGAACCTCTGAATATAAAAACTTATTGCATAAATCTCAGAACTGTAATTAAAGAGCAAATACATAATTAACTTGAAGTTAAATATCTAAACATTTATTTTCTAACTAAAATTAAATAATAGAACCCATGACCATAGCTAAAATTACAGCAGATACACCTACCTGATTCTTGGAAACTCCACCTGAAGATGAAGAAGTTCCGTTAGAGCTACCACCAGAGCTACTACCAGAGCTGCTAGGGCTTGAAGAGGAACCAGAAGAGGAGCCAGAAGAGGAGCCAGAACTTGAACCTAAACCTACGCCAGAAGCATCAGAGGAACTAGAAGAGTCACTGCTATCAGAAAGACTTCCAGATCCAGACTGTTCACTCAGGGAACCGGATGATGAACCAGAAGAACCAGTTGCTTCAGAAGGACTAGAACTACCAGATGCTCCTCCAGCGGCAGCAGAACCAGTTGCGGCAGAACCAGCAGCAGCAGAACCAGTTGCGTCAGAACCACCAGCGGCAGAGCCAGCAGCAGCAGAACCAGAGGCAGCAGAACCACCAGCGGCAGCAGAACCAGAGGCGGCGGAACCACCAGCGGCAGCAGAACCAGATGCAGCAGAATCAGCAGCAGAACCAGATGCAGCAGAGCCACCGGCAGCGGCAGTACCAGAGGCAGCAGAGCCACCAGCAGCAGCAGTACCAGAGGCAGCAGAATCACCAGCAGCAGCAGTACCAGAGGCGGCAGAACCACCAGCGGCAGAACCACCAGCGGCAGAATCAGCGGAAGAACCACTGGATCCACCACTTGAGCCTAACGAGGAATCACCACCTGTTCCAGCAGAACCACCTGTATTACCAGTTCCACCAGTTGAAGAGTCAGCTCCAGCTGCTGGAGTACCATCAGTACCCGCTCTCTTTATGTTTAAATCGATTAATTGTGCAGAAATTGCAGAAGAACCTGCTAAGATAGTTATCAATGTACTGTATTTCATATTAGTTTTTTATTATATATATTATTGTATAATTGTATGATTAAAAAATTGAATTGGATGCTTCAAAGACTTATATTTATACTTTTCTAATCATGTTCCAGGCTTGGCTTCTTTTCGTAATAATTGTTTGTTGCAATGTTTGCCAAAGCCTCAAAAACTGAACAGTGTTTCCTAATAACTTTCTCAAACCATTAATTCATACCACAATCAGATCGTATGGCTGTTCACTGACATTGTTTTGGTCTCCAATCGCCAAACAAAATTTCAGAAGCGCCTATAGAATCTTCTGTCTGCAAAATTAGGCCGCAGGTATTTTGAGCTCGGGATTCGCAATTATGACACCAGGTACACCGCCCGATTAGGATATATAGGCTGAGTGCCTGATTAAACTTGCTTTTATTACAATTAAATAGGCTTTTAAAATAGCCTAAAAATCTGACAACTTGGTGGGTTACTAAGTAGCTCAAAATTTTTATTTCGTTTAAAATATCTAATCTATATTAGCTATTTTTTGTGAACTGGGTTAATTGCAGTGAATGAAACTTAATAAAAATACAAAATAGGAGCGCTGAAATACACGATTGCTCGAGGTCATGAGCTATGATATTAAGTTGTCCGTTGATTTTCGTTCCAGGTGGATTTAACAATTCACAATTTGGCTATGACTCAACATGCAGGAAAGTGATATAAATGAATTGATCAACACACAGTAAGAACCACAATTAATTACATAATGGTTAATCCCCTATTACTTGAAAAGCATGAGAGATACTTTCGGTTTTGCTTAGATTCATTTCCTGCAAAAGCACAATCCGAGGATTCAAACAAATTGGCTCTTATATATTTTTGTTTACATGGGTTGGGGTTATTGAAAAAATTAGATTTTACAGAAAGAGAAAGAGAAAAATATTCTAATTACATCTATGACCACTTGATATCCGATGAACAGAATGAAATCCAGTCATTTAGACCGTCTCAGACATTCAAACTTCCTGAAAACTGTAATGAATACGATTTTCCAAATCTCTCAGCAACATTTTTTGCATTAGCTAGTCTTCTTGCTCTAAAATCAGATTATTCCAAACGAATCGATAGACATAAAGTAATGCATTTTTTACAGATGTTACAAATACAATCTGGTACTAACAAGGGGTCTTTTAACCCGGTTCTTGATGGAAAGAAACAAAGATTTGGAGAAACAGATTTAAGGTTCTGCTACATAGCAGCATGTATTAGAAAGCTTCTAAAATATGATACATTGCCATCTTCTGAGAGGATATATGACATTGATGTAGAAGGGTTAACGAATTTTGTACTAAGTAGAGTAAACTATGATGGGGGAATGAGTTCTTACAGACATACAGAATCGCACGCTGGACTTACTTTCTGTGGCCTTGCTTGTCTTGGTCTACTTGGATATAAATTTGAAAATGAATGGGTGGAGGATACTTTGAATTGGTTAGTTCATAGGCAAGTAGATTATCCACAAGTACTATATGAGCAAGTCGAGTATGACTATTACGATGAAGAAGATATTGGTGGCTTCAATGGAAGAGAAAATAAATTCAGTGATACATGTTACTCATGGTGGGTCACAGGGAGTCTTATGATTATTGGTAGAGGAGTGAGCCTCGTAGATGTAAATAAGGGAGCTGAATATTTATTAACTCATACTCAGCATAACATAATGGGTGGTTTTAGTAAGGATGGAGAACAATTTCCTGATCCGCTCCACACCTTTCTAGGCTTAGCCAGTTTAAGTCTTTGGAAAAAGAATGGTTTAGATATAGATGATCTCCAGTCTTTAGATGATATAGACGAATTGTTGGTAATAACATCTGATGCTAAGAAGTTTTTCGAGAGTAGTGTATACTAAATACTCCATCGATGTTAATCCTGCATATTAATTTCCATTTATCAACTTAAAATTGCATTTTAGAAACCAATTATATAGTTTAGGTATCTTTATTTCTATATAAAATTTAATAAGATCTGAATATTTGGAGTATCTTCATTTTGATATCCAAATTCCAATTATGTCAAACCAACCCGCCAGCGAGGGGCTGAAGTCTCCTGGCACCACCATCCATTTAGTTTCTGGTGCTTCTGCTGGCCTTGTTTCTGCTATAATCCTACAACCTCTTGATTTATTGAAAACAAGGCTCCAACAACAGCAGAAGAACGATAGTAAATTCAGAACAAATATAACGAATGAAGTTAAAAAGTTACGGCATTTTAAAGAATTATGGAGGGGTGCATTACCATCGACGATAAGAACATCTATGGGTGCTGGATTGTATTTCACAATATTATCTGCATCAAGGAATTATTTATCCACTTTTAAGAAAAAGACGGAGATATCAGAATCATCAGCCTTGCCTAAGCTATCGCATTTTGAGAACTTAGCAACCGGGTTTGTTGTCAGAGCAGTTGTTGGTATGATTACAATGCCAATAACTGTAATAAAAACTAGATTTGAGTCTAATCTTTATAGTTACAATTCTTTGTATGAAGGGTTTGATGGTATCTATAGAAATGATAAGGCAAATGGTAAAGGCTCAGCCAAGAATTTTTTTAAAGGTTCTCTTGCAACATTGGCTAGAGATTGTCCATACGCAGGGATGTATATCTTATTTTATGAAGGTTTGAAGAATGACATACTTCCTAAGTTTATAAGAAGCTCGGATACCAATTCTCATATTAATTCTTCGTTAATTAATTCTTCGTCGGCTTTCATAGCTTCGTCTCTTGCTACTACAATTTCAGCGCCATTTGATGCTATCAAAACCAGATTACAGCTAAGCTCTTCGGCACAAAATATGCCTTCTGCTTCTATTTGGGAAACCACTAAATCATTAATAAGTGAAGAAGGGAAATATAGAAATTTATTTAGAGGATTGTCTCTACGCTTGGCAAGGAAAGGTTTAAGTGCTGGTATAAGTTGGTGTATATATGAAGAATTGATCAAAAGCAATCGTTGGGAAACATTATTTATGTCAAATTCTTCTGATAAGTTGGCTTAACCATGTATATATTTATTATTTATCTTGTACATACGGCTATTGCAAAAATTGCCAATAGACCTATAGTATCTACTTCATCGAGCATATTACTTTTACACCATTTACTTTACACCATATAAATAAAGCTTTTATGACGAATTAAAATGGCAAAATTTCTGCCTTTAGATAATATCATTCTAATCTCTTCATTTACCCTTCATCGAGCAATAAGAATTAACTACTTCAAGCAAACTTTGTATCATCTGTGATTAATACCATATTAATACGAACAATCATAAAGTGACATATATTATTCCTAGACAAGGCCCTTAGTTATTTTCTTGTGATATATTAAAAATAGTTGTCTGCAAAATATTCAACATCAGTGTGCATATAACATCCACACTGAATCCTCGGTAGATATTAAGATACCCCGTTCGAACAAATTTAACAAATTATGACGAAGTAGAAAATAATTTACAATCTTTCATTGAATAAAGATGAATGAAGATTTAATCGCTAGTGCCATTGACTTTTTAAAAGATCCTAACGTTGTTTCGTCTCCATTAACTAAGAAAATTGAATTTCTTGAATCGAAAGGACTTAATCAGCAAGAAATAGAAGAAGCATTGAGAAGAGTAGATAATGGTGTATCTAATGAACAAAACAATAAGCATTCAAACACTACAAATCCTTCAACTACCTACAACTCGCCTAACCCTTTGCCAATTGATTACTACAATGTGAATCCCCCTGCATTACCAGAGAAAACTTGGAAAGATTATTTTATCATGGCCACTGCTACTGCAGGTGTAACTTACGGAATTTATCAAGTGGTTACTAAATACCTTATTCCTGGTATCATTCCCCCATCTCAATCATCTATTGATGAGGATAAAGCTAAAATTGATGAGGAATTTACCAAAATCGACAAAATTTTGGAACAGTTGGCTGAGGACCAGGAAGAAATGAAAAAGTCTAACGAAACTAAGTTAAAGGATATTGATGGAGTGATTGAAAACGTTAATGATTTCTTAAGCAAGTACAATAAGGATAAGCTAAAATTCGATGATGACTTGAGATTAATGAAATTAGAAGTAGAGAGATTACAGAATAGTGTGGAAAGAAATCTGAGCTTAACAAAGGAAAGTATTAAAGAAGAATTAGCCGAAATAACTGAAGAATTGAATTCTCTTAAGCAATTGATATCAGTTAAATTATCTGGCGATACATTAACGTCTAGAAAAATTACACCAGTATCTTCGATTCCATCCGCTTCTGAGATCTTAAAAAAAGCAAAAGATAAATCTACTCCTAATCAATCTACACCTAATCAATCTACGTCTAATCCTCCTTCGGAAGTAGCTACTGCAGCTCCAGAGGAACCAAAGCCAGCCAAAACTTCTTCGATAAAATCTCCATCTGTTGGAATTCCTCTGTGGCAATTACAACAAGAAGAATCAACCTCAAAAGATCCTGAAGAGACACCTAAGTCTGATATTCCAACTTGGCAAAATACTCAGGATAATAAAGACGACAAGGTTAATGATACTATAAAAAAGGTCGGTGTTCCTTCGTGGCAACTAAATACTTCAGGTAATGATTCATAATTTAATGCTACTATTGTAGAATGTTTATTGGATAAAAATTTGTAGCATAATGAAAACTTCGCGTATGTAGTTTAGTCGACCCGACCAACTTTGAAAAATGTTAAGCCGAATTTATTTTTTACAATAATCTTACTATTAAAGAACTTAGTAGAGACAAAAAAATATTTATCTAGAGTATCTGATTGTTCAAACTGTCATATTTTGATTATCCTTTGTTTTTAATTCCTGATTTGCACTTTTTTACTTTTTTTTCTTGTTTTTTTCCTTGTCATAAATCTCAAAGAGATTAATTCGTGGATTTTGAAGGGTTTGGTTTCTAAAAGATTAATAACATAATTAACTTAGTTGGAGTTTGAATTTTTGGCTGTTAATATTGCAAAGGGCTATTTTTATGCATACGTAATCCACGAGATTTTTTTATTAGTAAAAGGATTACAAGATCATTTATTTCAAGATTGATAGAATATTTAATAGTTAATTTATTTGGAGTTTAAATGGTTAGTTTGGATCAAGATTCAGTTAAGATAGCTTATCCAAAAAGGGTAATAGAAGATGTACCTTTCTGCAACCAATTAGAAGTTATAGAGAAACTTACATTAAACGATACATTAGGTACTAAGAACTATAATTCCCATTCCCCTCCTAAGAATTATAAACAAAATACATATGCAGCTGCAGTGGCTACAGCAGCTGCTATACAGCAGCAAAATCTTGCTTTACAGCATCAAGCACAGAAGCAAAGTCAAATCAATAATCAGAGATCTAACATGTCTGAAGGATCTGTTGCATATAAGAAGGAAGGGAATAATTATAATTCTCATTTATATCAGCAGAACTATCGAAACCATCAAGATCACCAAAATCTGCAAAACATAAGTGCTATACAAAATTTTCAAAAACATAAAAATTCGCCATATATTCAACCATCATCGGATGCCGCTTTTGGCATGTACAATCTGTATAATAATCTTGGAAATTTGAATACTCAATTATTTACAGATAGCTCACTACCTTCAAATAGGCCAATAGACTTGAAAAATAATCGCCTATTATTTAACAATGGTACACAATCGACTGAGTCGCCAGTGTATATGAATACAGGTTTAGGCCAGGACCAATATCAACTAAATAATACTTACGAAAATTCCAATCTGAGGACTACTGGAAACACCTCACCAAAAAAGTTATTGGTCTCTACTTCTGATATTGGAATTACTCCTCAATCAAACACGTCACTTGGCACTCCTACGTCTAATACGGTTCCCAACTTTCTAGACTCTTCTTTGATGCCTCAGGTTGGTTCTTTTACTTCGGGGAATTGGAATACAACTTCCTCCATTTGGGGTTCACCTTCGTCTGTAGCATTCTCGGCTGGATCATCAATTAATACAGAAAATGGTATTTCTAACAATTTTGGGCGGACATCTAACATGTGGTAACTTCTGCTATAAATATAAATATAAATATATAAATATTATTTGATTTAATTTTAGATTTTATATAATATTAATATTAGGCTTAAGAACTTAATCTAATTGTACAGAACAGTAATTTTCTAGTGCGACTAGCCAGATATTCGGCCCATAATTTTCTGAGATTGTGAATCATTGATAAAATAGCTTAATTCTTTTCCTAATTGAAATTTAATAACTAAAATAAGGAGTCAACATATTTCTTCTACTTCAATAATTTGGACTGTGAAGAATGACCAACTCTTCCCTAAAGAAAATTGTTCGATATGGAATCGCAAAGAAAGTACCTATCAAGAAATTCAAAGCTTTGTATGAAGAATTAGACTCTAGCTCTAAAATCACAGAAGAAGATTACATAAGTGACTTTTTGACTATTGATTCAGAAAAGCTGACATATTATAAAGAATACCAAATTAAATTGGTTATTAACGTATCATCATCAATCGAAGAGTTGTTGGAAAAGTTTTGGAGTAATATATTTAAGTTGAATGAAGAATGCCAATTAATATATTTAACTAGATGGAATAGATTCATATGTTCGACAGTACAGTTGTCGGCTAATATACTTAATACCCTTATAAATAGGTGTTTGATTAACTACACTTTAAAAGTGATCGAGATTTCTAAAAATTCCCAACAACTTCTGACTAACCAATTGGCGATAATGAATTATTTAGTTTTCTTTTGGGGATCGGTGTTTGATAGTTTCCAAAATAATTTAGATGTGGAAGTATTTAAAAAAACATGTTCAGCATTAATCAGTGAATTAAATAAAAATAAGGAGTACAAGCTGGTTAATTACTTAATTTCTAAAACAAAGAATATAATTTCTTCCAGCGAGTTTGAGGTAGAAATTAATCCTGGTAATCATACATTAGTTTCTTCTGGTTTATCTCAAAAAAACTTTTTAATTTCATCCACTAAGTCAAGAAAATATGGAAATATAATGGAATTAAAGAAACAAATATGGATACATGATAAAATTCAAAACTGGAAGGTACATGATAATAAATTATTAGATAAATTCGTTAAGGCATTTTATCCTCAGAACAATACGGTCACTAATAATGTGGTACCTAGCTTTTTAGCGTCGTTATTATGTGGTTTTGCTTCATCAATTCAGTTGAAAAAGCCCCAATACATTCTCTTCAATTATAAGAATTATATCTTGTCTAAATTTCCACATATTGTTTTGGAATCGAAGTTCAATAATAATTTTGAAAACTCAATATTAAAGTCATTCGAGTTGTTAGATGAAAAAGTAACAAAAATATTGTCTGACATTAAGATGGGATCACGAAGCTTTGATATTCGAAAGCTCTTGATAAAAAATTGCATTTGTAACGAATTAATTCCTATACAGTCATATTTTACGTTCTTCCCAACAGAAAATATTAATCAGCAAGGTCTAATTCATGAAGTTAATCAATATAAGATTACAACTGATATCGAAGTGCAGTTCAAGGAGAAGCTTTTGGATATAAACTCTGAATTTACTTCCTTGGAAGAGTCGGGATTACTAGAGTTTATGGATTCTCTTCCACGGGTATTGGAATTTCTGAGGAAGTCTCAAGAGACTCTTCACAGTTTAATCTTGACTACAATTAATGATTTCATAGCGGAGAAACAAAACGAAAAGTTGAGTCGTCTAATCCTTGCTTTGTTACATAATTTGGATGTCCTATATTATCTCTCCTTCAGCGTAGAATCGGGCCCCCATTTTTTACTTGGCAAATTAATGCAATACTTGGATTCTGAGAGCTTCGATGCAGATGAAGCTGATAATCTACAAGATTTATATTCCTATTTTGGAATAATATTATTGGGGATCTTATCGATTATTGAAATTTACAATATTGATTATTCTAAATTTCTAATCAAGTTTTCTTACTCAATTGATTATATAAATAACTTCTATTACCGGTTATGTGATAATTTTACTAATAATCACCCTAAAGAGATTTCAGATGATGAAAAAACTATTATTGCTAATTATAGTGATTTGATTAATGACTGGATTAATGCATTATTTGATGAAAATACTGATGGATTATCTGATGATTTGATTAAATCAGTCAACGTAAAACAGGCATATAAGATGGTATCCATTATATATCAACAAGCGATTATCGCCACAAATTCTCAAAAGATTGACAGGAAATTATTAAACAATGGTATTGATTATCTAACTCAGCCTCTTTTAGCACCTTGTATGATGAGTTTAATTAACTGGTTGTTACAAAAGATAGATACCTTTGAAAAAGATTTGGAATCGATTTATATTAAGGTGCTCTGTGATCTCATTAACTCTAACTTAAATAATGATAAGAGCCAAGACCTAAATGATGAAAGTAATCTTATATTCAAAATTATCTTGAATTCGAAAGGAAATTCTATAATAGAGACGTTGACCAGGATTCCTGATTGGAAAAGCTCACTGTCTATAGTAGACGTCATAGACAAAATTTCCAAAAAAATAGGAATAAATCATAATGATGTTGAGAATGGTATGTCTCTAAAACTTGATGATTCCGATTTAAGCTTGAATGATTTAATCAAAGAAAGAATCCTTGATATGATTAAGGAGAACAAGCACTCATATCAATCTATTTGCAAGTTGATCGAAGTCGATAGGTTAAGTTTCCTCGAATATTTGCTTCAAGAAGTCATACTGTACTATAGGAATAATAATGAAGATATTAAGATCTTTATAGATATTGCTGTATACATTAATATGATTGATACAGTTAATTCAATGGAAGAGAAAAACTATTGGATTAATGAATTGTCAACAGGCTTCAAAGAAAATGGCCCCAACTCTATCCAACAAGAGAAATCTTTTAACATTTCTATGGAGTCACATTTTTCCAGCATTTTTAACTTTAATTCTTCTCAGAGAAATGGAGATGAAAGTGATGATTTATTCAACGATACTTCAGAATCATTATTAAGTTCCAGCTTCCGTACACTTCAATCGAAGGCAAAAAGATATACCAATTTGATTCATGATTTAATTAGAGCTAGACAGTATTTAGAGCACAATTCCGAGATGGTAAGAGCTTATTATATCCTTAAGGAGAAAATTACTAGTGACTTGCACTCATTTTCAGTTTAGAATAGATTAATAGTTACAATTGAGTAAAATTACTTTCTTAGTTTTAATACTATATGTTATACTATATGTTATACTATATGTTATACTATATGTTATACTATATGTTATACTTTCTTTTCTAATTGTTCTTCGATATTGATAACATCAGAATGGTCCGAATATGCATCATGATCAAGGTTAGATACGGGTCCAGAGTATACCTTATAGCCGTAAAAAAAATAGTAGATTGTTGCTAATATCCAAATCCCAACATTTATCACACATGTATAATTCATAGTAGACTTATCTACTGGATAGGAATCTGGGAACATAGATAAAATTATAACAAATACAACCCAGAATACTGTCGTGATATTAATAATAGTAGAAAAGACTTTCCCAAAATATAAGTGACCAGGTACAAACCTTGATTTTCCAAAAGGTAATAATACCAAAAACACAGGTAATCCCCAAGCTAAAAGATTACCAGCAACAGCAAGCGAAAAAAGAGCACTGGCAGCTGTCTCATCGATTAAAATTAAGAGGCCCATTATAGTTCCTAGAATGGTTGCAAATCCAGTTGCACGAATAGGAACCTTAATTTTAGGGTTCACTACTTTAACGAAATTGTATACTACGGGTAATCCATTATCTCTTGCAAAAGCCCATACCTGTCTAGAAAGAGCAGTTAAAATAGAACAACACATTAAATATTGACCTACAGCAATAAGCAGCATCATCGCAACAGCCCACTTTTTACCCAAACAGTCCTGTATAATTTGAGCAATAGGCATTCCTGACTTAGAGGAAATTACTGCTTCAACATTGCCATCTTTAATACAAGCGCAGCAGACTATGCAAATAATCCAGCCAACTATCCAACAGACACTAATACTCCCAATAATCCCAACAGGAATTCCTCTAGAAGGGTCTTTTAATTCTTCAGTAAGATGGATCACAGAATCAAATGCTCCAATAGTCCAAATTGCTGGCATCCAGGAAAGCATAAATGACCATCCTTGAGTCCATGATCTATAATTTTCGAATTTTGCAAAAATGTAATGAGCATCGTTGAATTCAATATTTTTAGAAGCTCCAATGGGCACAGCTATAATAAATAAAACAATTAAGAAACTATTAACTATCATAGAAATCGTCTGCAATGTTGCCGAATGTTTGGTTGTCAAACAGCAAATTAAACAACAAGATATCACACAGCCTACAAAAATACCGTATCCTTTTCCACTGGTTATATTGAAATCCCCATCATAACTAATGTAAACTGCGGATAATACTTCAGATGAAAATCCATATGCGATGGAACACAACCCTCCACAAAGTGCAACTGAGTTTGAGCAACCAACTAAAAAACTTAGTGGGACTCTGAATCTATCAGGACAATAATAATTGGTCCAATAATATAAACCTCCTGAAGTTGGAAGTGAAGTACCTAAAAAGGTCATTGAAATACCAGTACATAAAATAAAGATGCCTGCTAGAAACCAACCCCAGACCAAACCAGCTGGTCCTGATTCCAATCCAATGGATAAGGTCAGGGCAATACTTGGAAGTAAACCCATAATACTAAAAGCAATACCTGCAAATGTTAGTGTGTGTATTTAAATACTATAAGACTAATCTCAAATTAAAACTCACCAAATGCTTGTGAAACAGAATAATGACGATTCAACTCTTGTTTATAGCCTATTTCTTCTAAGAGTTGAGTAGCATCATTTGTTCTATGTTGCACAATCCGGACTTCTGATCTGTTTGACAAAACAGAATGTATATGATTTTCAGTTTTCGACCTTAACGCTGATAAACCACCATTGGAGGTTTCTATGTTTATAGCATGCGATTTGATTGATATCATTTCGCTAAAGAATACTAAGTGATCTTAAAGCAAAAATTTATATCAAATATAATGCTAATTATATTTATTAAATAGAAGTGATCAAACATAACTTTTATGAAATTGCTAATTTTGATTGGCTGGGGTTGACATCTGTCAATAATGTTATCGCGATCTAAAGATAAGCTAAATTTCAACTTCTTATCTTTTTTATACAGGTCTTAAGGCATTTTTTAAAAAAAAACATGACTTCAACTAATGTTTTAACACCGTTAGCAAAAAAAACTCTCGGTGGCCAAGCTGGCTAAGGCGCGAGACTGTAATGAGTTACCTCAAAGTAATCTTGAGATCGGGTGTTCGACTCACCCCCGGGAGACATTTTTTATCCTTTTATAATAGATAATTAGAAGCTAGTAATGCCCTAGTAATTAGTGCTACTGTTTTTTTATAAGATTTTCTGCGATACAAGTAATATGATGTGATAATAGTCTGTATGTCTTATCATTCAATTAGTCTCGCCGATAAGACATTCACTCATCCTATTTAGGTAAACCGCTACGTTAATGCATGTTGTATGGGGGTTTCAATAAAAGTCCTGCTTACGTAATTGCTTATATGATATAATCTGATCTGTGAGTTGCGCGTCTTAAATATTTTAATTAAATAGTTATGATGGTACCAGACAGAGGTCAACTTGTAATGTCACAATCTAAGAGGCAATTTGCCGAGTACTCGCAGGATCAGGCGCATTCACTTCCTGTTGCATCTCAAATGGTTTCTTCCCAAGTTCAACTTTCAGACTCTCAACTAGAAGTTCTCAAGAAGGTCAAAAGACCCAATGGGACAGAGGAGCCATCTGAGTTTGAAAGAGAATTGTTAGATATGACACAAGTTGCAACTAAGTTTGGAAATGAAGAAGATCAAAATTGGGATCGACCAAAACTACCAGATGATTTTAATCCGAAAGAATGGGATTTGACTTTCCAACAGTTAGACGCGGAGGAGACTACAACAGGCGATAATACTACTGCGAGATTCTTTGGTATTACCGAAGAAGGTTATTCTGTTTTATGTAACGTGTTAGGATTTATGCATTATTTTTATGTCCCTATCCCTAGAGGGTTCTTCAAAGATCAGCATTTAGTTGCATTCACTAATTATTTAAAATCTAATTATGATGGAGTACATGATGTGCAATTAAAACTAAAGGAGTCTATTTGGGGTTATAATAATAATAACAAAACACCATTTTTGAAGATTAGTTGTAATAACTCAAGAAACATCACTAAATTAAGGACTTCGTTTGAAAGAGGTGATATACGATTTGAGAATTTATTTCCGCCAGAAAACATGACATATGATAATATCACATATCTTTTGAGGTTAATGGTTGATTGTAAAATCACTGGTATGTCGTGGATCACTTTACCAAAAGGAAAATATAAAATAGTCAACCCCAGTATAAAAGTATCTACGTGCCAGATCGAATGTTCCATAGATTATAGAGATTTAATTTGTCATGCTTCAGAAGGTGAATGGCTAAAAATTGCACCATTGCGTATTTTATCTTTTGATATTGAATGTGCGGGTAGAAAAGGTATCTTTCCGGAAGCAGAGCACGATCCTGTTATTCAAATTGCAAATGTTGTACTGAAATCTGGTGAATCAAAGCCTTTCGTAAGGAATGTATTCACTGTTAACACATGTGCGCCAATTATTGGTTCTCAAATATTCGAGCACGAAAAAGAAGAAGATATGCTATTGCACTGGAAAGAATTTGTTACAAAAGTTGATCCTGACGTTATCATCGGATATAATACCGCAAATTTTGATATCCCCTACTTGCTTGATAGATCTAAGGCGTTGGGGATCGGTAACTTTGCGTATTTTGGAAGGTTGCACTCTGTAAAAAATGAAGCTAAAGATTCAATTTTTAGCTCCAGGGCTTATGGTACAAGAGAAAATAAGGTGGTGAATATCGATGGAAGAATGCAATTGGATTTATTGCAATTTATTCAAAGAGAGTACAAATTAAGATCTTACACTTTGAATTCTGTCTCCGCACATTTTTTAGGAGAGCAGAAAGAAGATGTTCAGCATTCAATTATTACTGATTTACAAAATGGAACTAAAGAAACAAGAAGAAGATTGGCAGTTTATTGTTTGAAAGATGCATATTTGCCATTGAGGTTATTAGAGAAATTGATGTGTCTTGTTAATTATACTGAGATGGCAAGAGTTACTGGTGTCCCTTTTTCATATTTATTATCAAGAGGACAGCAGATTAAGGTTATTTCGCAACTTTTCCGTAAATGTTTAGAAGATGAAATTGTTATACCTAATATGAAAAGTGAGGGTTCAAATGAAGAATATGAAGGAGCCACAGTTATTGAACCTGTTAGAGGATATTATGATGTTCCAATAGCTACTTTAGATTTTAGTTCATTGTATCCTTCGATCATGATGGCACATAATTTATGTTATACGACATTACTAAATCAGCAGACGATTAAAGCATTTAATTTAACGGAAGAGGACTATACAAAAACACCGAACGGTGATTTTTTTGTTAAAGAGACTAAAAGAAAGGGAATTTTACCCACTATTTTAAATGAACTTTTAACTGCTAGAAAAAAGGCTAAAGCTGATTTAAAGAAAGAGACGGATCCCTTTAAGAGAGATGTTTTAAATGGTAGGCAATTGGCTTTGAAAATTTCTGCAAATTCTGTATATGGATTTACAGGAGCTACAATAGGAAAGTTGCCTTGTTTAGCTATATCTTCCTCTGTTACTGCATTTGGTAGAAAAATGATCGAAAAGACTAAGCAAGAAGTCCAAGAATATTACTCGATAAAGAATGGGCATCCTTATGATGCAGAAGTTATTTATGGTGATACCGATTCTGTTATGGTAAAATTCGGATATCTGGATCTAGAAACATGTATGAAATTTGGTGAAGAGGCTGCAAATTATGTTTCTACTAAATTTAAAGATCCTATTAAACTTGAGTTCGAAAAAGTTTATTTTCCTTATTTATTAATTAATAAAAAAAGATATGCTGGGCTTTATTGGACTAGACCAGACAAGTTTGACAAAATGGATACTAAAGGGATTGAAACTGTCAGAAGAGATAATTGTCGTTTGGTTCAAAATATGATTACAAAAGTTCTAGAATTCATATTGGAAGATAGAGATGTACCGAAAGCAGAAAGATATGTTAAACAAACAATTGCAGATTTACTTCAAAATAGGATCGACTTGTCGCAACTAGTTATAACGAAAGCGTATTCGAAACAGGATTATTCTGCAAAGCAAGCGCATGTTGAGTTGGCTGAGCGAATGAGAAAGAGAGATGCGGGTTCAGCTCCTACGTTGGGTGATAGAGTTGCATATGTTATCATTAAGAACTCATCAAGTGATAAAAATTATGATAAATCAGAAGATCCTTTATTTGTGTTAGAAAATTCGTTACCTATTGATGTCAAATACTATCTTGATAATCAGCTTTCTAAACCTCTTGAAAGAATCTTTCAGCCTATTCTAGGAGATGGCAAAACAAGGGAATTACTTGCTGGTGCTCATACTAGAACAATTAAAATGTCCACCCCTAAAACAGGTGGTTTAATGAGATTTGCCAGAAAATCAGAATTATGTAAAAATTGTAAAACTCCACTAAAAGATGATAAAGGGGCTTTGTGTCCTAATTGCATAAATGAAGGACCAAGATTATATGGTAATGCTTTGACTCAGATGAATTACTTGGAAAATAAATTCTCAAGATTGTGGACAGAGTGTCAAAGATGTCAAGGTTCGTTGCATCAAGAAGTCCTATGTTCTAATAATGATTGCCCTATCTTTTATATGAGAAAGAAAGTGCAAAAAGATTTATCTCAGCAATCAACAGAGTTGGCTAAATGGGAAGAGACAATCTGGTAACTTAAACTGGACAGGATATTAAAAATTTACATAATTAACTATTTAGTATACAATATATTTTCATAAAAGACTAAACTGGTCATTGCTTGAGGACTACGTTACTTGAACGTAAATTCTCACTCTCTAAGTCTTCGACAGAGGCTTCAATTTTATGTAATTCTAATTCACTTTCTGTAGCTGATCTATTATCCATTGTCAATTGACCTGGTCGAATTATATCATTTGAGTATGCTTTTCTTATTTTAGGAGAATTAATAGTCCCATAAGAATCCAGGTTTGGGCTCATAGAGTTGCCAATCATCTTGCCGTTATCGTCTCCAAAGTACTCAATTCCAATGTTGGGTATCTTATTGGCTTGTTCATTGTTGTTAAGGCTACCTAATTTCAAATTCTTAGCAAAGTTTGAGGTTCTATTGTTGTTTTTAGACAATTCTTTTAATTGCTTGATATTATGAATACATTTCGTAATTGTTTGAATTAATAGCTTTGGCTTCAACGGTTTAGAAATGTAATCATCCATGCCTTTAGCTAACGACTTTTCTCTGTCACCAATCATTGCGTGGGCAGTTAAAGCAATAATAGGAGTTCTAAAACTCAACGAATCAATTGGATTTGATCTCTTCTCCCACTGGCGAATCTTCTCTGTGGCTTCAAACCCTCCCATCACAGGCATTTGAACATCCATTAATACAACATCATATTTGTTTTTCTGAATAGCCTCAAATGCTTGTAGGCCATTTTCAACTACTTCTACCTTATGACCTTGCTTCTCTAAGATTTTGACGGCCAATTTTTGATTTACTAAGTTATCTTCAGCCAACAAAACATTGTAACATATGGATTCATTAGAATTTTGGGAAATAGATCTAGATTCTAAAGCAGGTATTATTGCACTCGCTAAATCAGTTATTGTGCAAGGTGTATTACCATATGACGAAATTCCTAAATCAATACAATCTCTCATGTTTAATTCAGGAATAGATGGATGCAATAAGACTAATGGAATATACTTCACTTCTGGTAATAATCTCAAGCTTTTAGCGATTTCTAAAGAATCAATCATTATAATATCATATTTAACAGGTTCTTGTAAATTTGCATCAGCTACATCACTGACAATGCTAGGAATCAACCCCAACTCAGAAATTTCGTTACTTATATTTTCTAACGAATTCTTAGCATGTGAATTAGATACAAAAAGAACTGAGTGTGAGTTAAAGGGTAATAGCTGTTCAGTTTGTCTGGTATATCTAATACTGGAAGGAGCAACGCTGACGGTGAAGTAAAAATTAGATCCACTGCCATAATCAGACGTGACCCAAATCTCACCACCCATCAAATGTATCAACTGCTTTGAAATTGACAACCCTAATCCAGTACCCCCAAATTTTCTAGTGGTAGAACCATCAGCTTGACAAAAAGTATCAAATATCATTCCAAGCTTATCTTTTTCAATACCTATTCCGGTATCACTAACACAAAATTCTAATAAGAGCTTATGGGTGCCTTCAACAATTTGAGAAGACTTTTTCACACTGACACTAACCTTACCTTTTTCTGTAAACTTGATTGCATTACCAGCTAAGTTTAAAATAACTTGTCTAAGCCTGAAAGAGTCACCAATTAAATTATCAGGAAATGAAGAATCACACTGATATGTCAAATCTAAGTTTTTTTCAATTGCCTTGACAGCCAAAGTCTTTAATGCACCAAAGACTGTACCTCGTAAAGAAAAATCAATCTGTTCTACAGTCATTCTATTAGCTTCAATCTTTGAAATATCTAGAATATCATCAATGATTGTCAATAATGAATTAGCCAAATTGTGAACAATTGAAAGCATTTCTCTTTGATACTGAGTTAATTCAGTGTCAAGAGATAACTGTGTCATACCAATGATACCATTTAATGGTGTTCTAATCTCATGAGACATATTAGCTAAAAATTCTGATTTTGCGCTATTTGCCAATTCAGCAGCTTCTCTGGCTGCAGTATTTCTTTGAATCGATTCTCTTAAATTAAACACCATTTGATTAATCTTAGTCTTTAATGCGTCCATTTCACCAGATGCCTCAACTGTGATAAATCTAGTAAAGTCACCATCAGTTGCAGCTTCGGTGATCTGCGCAAAAGCTCTAACTTGAGATGTCAAATTAGAAGCCATGGTATTTACATTGGAAGTAATTTCTTTCCATAACCCATCAACGTCACTAACTTGAGCTTGAATTCCTAATTTACCATTAATACCGACATCTCTGGCAACCTTGGACACCTCTGAGGCAAACAATTGTAAAGAATCCACCATCTTATTAATAGTATTTTTCAATTGTAAAATTTCGCCTTGAGCATGAACATCAATCTTTTGTGACAAATCACCATGAGCAACAGCAGTTGTTACTGTGGCAATAGATCTGACTTGATTTGTTAAATTTGTCGCCATCAAATTAACGTTTTCAGTAACAGCTTTCCAAGCACCTTCTACATCTTGAACATTTGCTTGACCACCTAGTATACCTAATGTTCCAACTTCACGAGATAAGGTAGTTACTTCCAATGCGAAGTTTTGTAATCTATCCACCATTTGATTGATAGTTAACTTCAAATCAAGAATTTCACCTTTACAATCTGCAGTGACTTTTTTCGATAAATCACCCTTTGCGACAGCTGTCGTCACATTTGCAATATTTCTCACTTGCGTTGTTAAATTTAAAGCCATTGCATTCACATTATCCGTTAATTCTTTCCATATACCTTCAACATTTTCAATAAGAGCTTGCCCACCTAATATTCCAAGAACACCAACATCTCTTGCTACTTTAGAAACTTCAAAAGCGAATTTCCTTAACTGGTCCACCATTGTATTTATAGTCATTTGTAATTGCAAAATTTCACCCTGAGCGTGAACATTAATCTTTCTTGACAAATCACCTCTTGCAACAGCTCGAGTAACATCTGCAATCTCTCTAACCTGATTAGTTAAATTAAGAGCCATAATATTAACGTTATCAGTTAAAGATCTCCAGATACCTACAGAGCCTTCATTTTTTGCTTGACCTCCTAATTCACCATTTGCTACTTCAGTGGCCACTTTTGTAACTTCGTTAGCAAAGGCTTGCAACTGATCCATCATAGTATTGATCGTGATCTTAACCTTTAAAATCTCTGGATCTGACTCAACTGTATGTATTTCAACTTTTTTTGATAGATCACCCATCGCAACAGAGATAACAACGGTACCTATTTCACTGAGAGCTTGTTTAAACGCTTTATTTGCTCCTTTTGAAGTTTTTAGCTCATCTGTAGCTCTACGTATAGTGACATCTTGATGTTTTATGTGATTAATAATATCTTGACGAATTGATTTGTAGTGTTTCTCATAAAGCTCTGGGTTTTCAAGAATATCCAAGAGTTTTTGTGATTCATTGCCATTTGTTGAATCCATATTATTTGAATTCAACTTCGCCCTTTTAGATAACCGAAGAATTTTGAATACAATTAAAATCTGGCTGATACGGTTTTAATTAAAACTATTAACAAGTTTATGGCGCTTTAGATAGTACCAAGCTTGATAATTAGTATAGTATCTTTTGATTTAATATTAGTCACGAATATTAATGATAAGTAAATTATCTCTAGAATATTAACGCTCTATTATTATCAACTGTTA
The DNA here is from genome assembly GCA_030563145.1 of Schwanniomyces polymorphus var. africanus. NCBI lineage: Eukaryota > Fungi > Ascomycota > Pichiomycetes > Serinales > Debaryomycetaceae > Schwanniomyces > Schwanniomyces polymorphus. Next base: position 338,060 of record JAKUBG010000011.1, read on the forward strand.
AATAGAAGATATCCCCTCGTATGCTATAAAAGATATAAATCAGTAAATAGATTCCCTCCTATTAATGTTTCAAGGAGTAATTAACTGGTTAATTTAAAAACTAAGTAATACATGGCGATACATGGCGATTTTAAAGAATAACATAGCTGAGTAATATATTATGTAATTATTTCAGGAACAATAATCCTGATATCTATCACAAAAAAAAATACCCTAATAATGATAAGGTATTCATTCCTTTTGGAATAATAAAGTAGTGTATCCAAAACAAAAGTAACAGTATCAGCACTTGAATTAATATATATGCATCCATAATCTCTAATTCTTGATATAAGTTAGTGAATTACACTTAGATCTGTTTTTAGAACTTTTGAAAATCCTGCATGAATCAAATAAAATAAAAAATATTTCTGTCTCAAATAGTAGGATAAGACATTTAGGTCTTCATGGCATATTGAGCCGAACTATAAATTAAAGTATTGATTCACTGTTTTCTACGATATAATTATTAATGAAACTTTTTTGACCTAAAGACTTCTATATTGGGCTTTTTTACAGGAAATGTTTACAATGGCATCTTATTGCATGACAATGAGAAGATGCTTTATACAGAACTTATTACAAACATGTGTTTCCGTAGAAAGCTAAATTTTCACTCATGAGTGGAAATAAAATAACACCATTTTCCATACAATTTAAGAAGTTGTAATATATAGATTTACTCTAATCGAATGTTAAATTTAGTCATTTAGTACAAATATCCCAATAAGGGCGCCTGTTTTATCTTCCGAGGAATCCTAACAATTTGATTTACTTTAATGACAATTTCCACATTAAGTGAATCTGAGTTTATCTTTATAAGTTCCGATAAGATTGAAATCTTATACAATATAAAATGATAACTGCAATTTAAGATCAGCATATGGGCCATGGCTCCCTGGGCTTCATTATTTTGCACCTGATTTTTTAGTACCGACATAATATTTTTGCAACACAAAAAGAAGATGTTCCAAGGAGTGACGAATAACGCACTACTTAACAATTCCACACATTAGATATACTTTTCTTTAGGACTGCCCAATATGTGCCAAATTTAGAGTAACCCATCTATATAGTGCATGGGAGGATGATTTAACCGTCTTTAAATAGGATCTATTACTTGTATATAACCAAGTTTAATTTAATCGAGTGATTTACAATATGCATAACGTGCCATATCCATTAAAAAAGACTTAATTTAACAGTACAAAGTATTTAGTTAATATCAAAACAAAATGTGTAAGGAAGTCAGCCCTAACAAGGCAATCGTATAATATGTATTGGTTTTAAAGGCTAGCGATGTATTTATTAGATCTAACTCCCTTAGTAGATTGAGCCAAAAGTTAAGATTTCCAGAGAATCTGAAATACCATTCAGATACTCGGAGCTTCAGTTATTGTTATTGATAATAATTTCTTAAAATCTATTGGTTCTTTCCTTAGGTGAAACTGCACCACAGTATGTAGAGTCGATCGTAGTTCATTAATTAGTGATATGAATAGATTTTGAAACATATTGGATAAACATGTTTATTTTATGTTTATTTAGTTTTGAGGTTTATATGAAGCTTATTCAAGAAGCTTATTCAAGCTTCATATTCCTACCAGACGGATGTTAGGGATCGAGAGTTCATAAGTTACATGAACACTGTGGTGAGTGTTAAGAACACATACAAGCACTGCCACTTAGGAAAACTATATAAGGAGATAGATATATATATATATGGATTGATTATGTTTTAGATCGAATTAACTAAGTATTACTCATAATAGTCACTGACTATTTAGCTTAGTTCACTTTATACACAACACAACTCTAACACATGGTAGCGCCGCGAATCAATCATGGATCAGGAAGAACTTAGAACCATAGCTGAAAGTATGAGACAGCATACTTTCTCTGGAAATGAAGATGAAAAAATGGCAGTGTGGTATTTGGGACTACACAAGGATACTTGGAATGCGTTGAGAAGAGAGGGATATAAAAATGAAAGTACTTATGTACAGATATTCACTAATGGCTTAATTAGTGATGCAGGTTTATGGAAAAGCCAAGAAGCGAGAAAGGATTTCTTTGCAGGATCAAGTATAAGAGACGTTGGAATTGACATTTGGTTTGAAAGATTCAGAGAAAAATATGTTCCAGAATCATATATCAGCAAATGTCTTAATGAGTTGTATGGTCTTAACGAAAGAGGCAATGTAATGGCTTACATAAGGAAATTCGAAGAACTTGAATCAATTGTGGGTAACGAAATTCATCCTGATGAAGCTGACAGAATATTTATTAAGGGACTTTCAGTTAAAAATAAGTTAGAATGTATGGATATTTTAAAGGATAGAAAAGCAGTTGTTAAAAAGCTTTTATTTGCTGAAAGACTTCGTGAGGAAGACGAAGAAGAGAATAAAAAACCCAAACCACAAGTTAGGAATTATTATAAACCTAATAGAAGAAGTTACAGTCACTATAATACTAGTGAGGAAGACGAAGAAGAGAATAAAAAACCCAAACCACAAGTTAGGAATAATTATAAACCTAATAGAAGAAGTTACAGTCACCATAATAATAGTCACTCACTATTTAGCTTAGTTCACTTTATACACAAAACAAATCTAACAATGGAAGACGAGCCTGGCTAGCTCAATGGCTAGAGCGTTTGACTTTTATTAGCTATTGTTGGCTGTTAAAAGGTTATCAAAAGGTTGCGGGTTCGACCCCCGCGTCGGGCTTTATTTTTAAATTTTTTGATATGTTATATCAATGTCTTTAACATAGTATTTAAATATTTTTGTATCCTTATAAATAGGATGAAGGAAGAGGAATTGTAGTAAATAATATTAATATATGTATAGAAATGAGAATTTTTATATTTTCAATCTTATTCAAATATTTACTTACATCAATTTCTGCAAATTCGATTTTAAGAGAGAGAAGTAGTACCATATGCAATTCAAGAGAGAGTACAGCCACAATACCTTATGATGAGCTTATTCCTATTAATTTAGACCTTGATGTTGTGCAACTTAAGCGTGAGGAGGAAAGATATATTGAAGATATCAATGAGAAGATAGTTTATTTGTCTAATGATAATCTTGCCGCCACAACATATGATAGTAGTAATGGTGGTTTGTCCAGTGTTACTAAATACGAATCTACTGGCTGGGATTATTTTGACTCTATGAAAATGAACTATTTTCTTGGTAGGAAACCTAATAGTATAATTGGTTTCAAAGAATCCAGAACAGTTTTGATTCCTGAAGTAAGACAGGTTGAGAATGAAGAAGCTCAAATTTTGAATAAAGATGGTAAATATTATTTTGAAGAATATGATTTTAGAGGTTTAGTAAAGTACAATCCAGAGCCGGTCTTGTTCCCTGCCACTGCATGCTTAAAATTTAATTGCAATGGAAAGCAAGGCTCTATTAGCTTGGCCTATAATATAGGTATTCTGATTTCTCCTTACGCAAAACTGCAAGTTGGTATCAGTTTACCATCATTACCCAATAACATAACAATAGCTCTTAATTATGCTCTACAGTATAAAATAACGAAGGCAACAACTTATTCGGGGACCCATACCTGCAGCAATAAAAATGGTCAGTCAGTTAGATTATTTTATAAAATTGGTACTGCACTGGTCGAGCTTTCAAAAAGAAAAGTCATTTACGACAAATTAGATGGATCCTTCGAATTCGATAATTGGACTAGATTAGGGTCATTAAAATACCTAGCAGATACACCCCCAATTTATTACTGTATTACAGATGATGAAATGGATCTTAGATGTGATGAGCCAGGTGTAGATTATTTAGACAACGAAGGCTATTTAATGTCTAGCTTTACAGAATCGTAATATAACTATTTGATAGTCAATATTTATTCACCAAAAGTTTTATAAATAGTTATATAATTATAAAAGTTATATTAAATCCATCTGCCTCAATATTTGACAGTTTGGCATAGGCATACTTTCTGCTCGCTTTAACTTTTCAAAATCCGTAAAAAACCAGCCTTGAGCATCATCCATCATTTCATTCTTCAATATTTGCTCTTTGGAGCATTTAGACCTTTTCTCCTGAATAAAAATACTCTCAATTTTAGAATCAAAATTTCTCAATTGCTTATCTGATAAGTTCTTCTTAGTTATAAATTTGTCATTCACAAAATATGGTATTTTATATCTAGGAGTTTGTCTCTCAACGTTGTAACTTTTAGTTTTCACAAATGAATAATCTTGGGTTGAACTTTCCGAGAAGAATGAACTTAATAAAGGTATGAACAAAAATAAAAGAATTGGCAATAACTGTTTTAAAGAATTGAATAGTGAATTATCCTCTTGTGTTTGTTGAGGTCTAGCTCTTCTCGTACCTTGAGTATTCGCAAAAAAAGGATGGGCGCCATTAGTTTGAAATGTAAATCCATTGTTTCCAAAGGTAAATGTCTGTGCTCCTCTCGTTTGGCCACCGAAAAACATGTTAAATATATCATTTTCAAAATCACTACCAGCTGCATAGGAGTTAAAACCGCTGGATCTAGCAAAGGGACTACCAGTAGCGTTCTCTGGAATACCTGAACTTCTTGAATCAGGATCTGACCCAGTTTGATCATAAATAACTTTCTTTGCTGGATCACTTAAAACACCCCATGCCTTATTAACATATTTAAAGGCTTCAGATGCTCTAGGGTGTGGGTTCTTATCTGGATGTAACTTAACAGCTAATTTTCTGTATGATTTCTTAATGTCAGAATCACTTGCTGTTCTGTCCACAGATAAAATCTCATAATATTGATTTGGCTTATATGATAAAATCTTTAATACGATTGTCTCTTGTTCTTTGTTATGAGAGGACATGATACTTAGTGCATAAACAACAATGATACGCAGATCAAATAAATAATGAAATCAAAGTCTTTTTAAACAATGCAACTTAGATATAAATACCACGATAAGCTAAGATAGAAATCGTTAACATGAATTATAGTAGAAAAATCTTCTGTATCAATGATCCGGACACTACCAATAAATTTTAAAAATTATAAAAAGGGGCGAGCTGGGAATTGAACCCAGGGCCTCTCGCATGCTTGTTAAAATCAACCCAGTAAAGCTGGATCGTCGCCCAAAGCGAGAATCATACCACTAGACCACACGCCCTTAATTGCAATTTTAAGGAAGTAGTCCTAATAAGCTAATCGTATAATATGTATTTTATAAAGGCTAGCGATATATTTACTAGATCTAACTCCCTTGGATATTGAGCCAAAAATCAAGGGAAATATAAGGTATTTATATAAGTTTCCAGAGAGGAGTTTCTGAAATACCATTCAGATACTCGGAGCTTCAGCTATTGTTATTGATAATAATTTCTTAAAATCTATTGGTTCTTTCATTAGGCGAAACGGCACCACAATATGTAGAGTCGATCGTAATTCATCTATTTATTATACGAATAAATATTTGAATCTTATCGGTATGATATGATTAGTTAGTTGTTATGTGGTTTTGAATGAAGCTTATTCCAGGTTCATATTCTTAAAGCAAATATTATGAAATACTCTAATAACAACCAGGTTTCAAGCGTCCATATTCCAGTTTAGGATAAGATATCTGGGGATAGCACATTTCATATAATTGACTTTAAGTAATGAAATATCATTTGTATTTCATCTCGCTAAACTCTATTGATGCAAAATAAATAAAGGCCTTGAAAAGTATATAAAAGGATATTTGTGAAACCATCAAGTATTGTTGACTTATAAAGCGCTATGAAGATGATCTGACATATGTAATAGCTAACCTGTGACTATGTTCATCATCTAGTCCGCTTCAAGTTGAAAAAATGATAATAGAAGCTTATCTAACTTCGAAGTATAAGAAGTGCTACATTTCATAGATAAATAGTATTGTTAGTCGAGGAAATCACAGTATAATTGTGCCTTTAATTGATTATAAAATGCTATACAAAATATCAATTAAATATAGAAACTAAATTACCGTATATCAAAATATCTAATTGTTAATTATTATACAGCATTTTTATTTTCTATTCAAACTACCGGTTCGGAATTGCTCATACCAAGGGTTCGGAAATATTCAAACCTTAAGCAAGAATACTTTTATACCAAAT